>CM053756.1:43129248-43195635 GCA_028658305.1 Pachyuromys duprasi | reverse complement strand
CTGCCTGCCTGCCTGCCTGCCTGCCTGCCTGCCTGCCTGCCTGCCTGCCTGCCTGCCTATCTATCTATCTATCTATCTATCTATCTATCTATCTATCTATCTATCTATCTATCTATCTATCTATCTATCTATCTATTTTTGGTGGTGGTGTTTGGCGATAGGAGATACACAGTTAAAGCATGACCCTGTAGTCCCTATGTGGAACTTTTTGAAGAATTCTTGAGAGGGTGAAATGTGAGTGGGTAAAAGGGCGTGCTTCCAAGCCTGTTGACCTGAGTTCAGTCTCTGGAACTCACACTGAAGGAGGGAAGATGTCTTCCGACCTCCAGGTGTGTGCTATGGTGTGCTGGGGCTCAGACAAACACAAAGAAACAAACAAGCACGCAAACAAACAAACAAATGTACCAGGAAATAAAATAAAACAAAATAAAATTTTGGAGTAGAGTCCATGTAGGAAAGTCAAGGTAAATACTGAAGTTTTATTCCAACATCTATTTATCAGATGTTAGAATGAAGGATTGGTAACAAGCAACCTTCAAGCAGAACAATGAGGCCTTCTTAAAGTGATATAATTATGACCACATAGATTTTTAAGACCCCCCTCAGTTGATGTGTTTAACTTATCAGCTATTAGAGTCTCTGGTGCATAAATTCCCTCACATTTGGCACCTTATCTTGGTTCTTAATCTCTCTGACACAACCTACCAGATGAGTATAGCTTCTCTCTCTCTCTCTCTCTCTGGTATCACAAGCTGTTCCAGGTTTCTGCTGTGATCTAATTGCATTGAGAAGCCACAGTCTGGGTACTGTATCTGATATTATAAGTGTTGCACAGTTCTGACAAGTCACATTGCTGGTTTGGTAGAATGGATTCTGATTCAGGCCTCAGGTCTCACTGACCAGTATTTTAATTAACCATTCTTAGAACTTTGAAAATGATACAGCTTGGGAAAAAAAAGTTCATGAAATATAGTTTGAACGCAGAGAGGGAGGACTGCACGGTTTATTTTTCAAATGCCTTTGTGTGTAATTAATCATCTGTGCACAAATGACTCTGTCATCAGCAGAAAAAGAAACACAGGTGTCAAAGCTGGTGTTTGAAAAATTCTTCTTTAAAAATTGTTTATGTAGTGTATGTATGCACGTATGTGTGTGTGCACGGGCATTCACACACACGTGTGCATGCCACAGAAGGCATGTGGAGGTCAGAAGATCTATTCTTCTTGCTTGCGGTTTCTGGGATGGGACTCAAATCTTCAGCCTTGTTGCTTGGCACCCTTAGTCACTGAGCCATCTCCCTAGCCAGGAAAACTCTTCAAGCTATCAGACATGTTTATTTAATTGCAAGTGGAGGAATGAGTTTATCAACACCTAGTCCAAAAAAAAAAGTGTCCTGCTGTCAGGAGTATATTTTATAATGTAGTGAATACAAATCAAAAAGCAGCATATGTTTTAAAAATTTATGGTAATTATGTAAAATCAACTTTATCAGAATCCCTGCACTTCAAGGCATGGATTTACAAGACGTTAAAGCAGTGCACATTTCCATGAAGTTACATATTTTATGTATTTCGGCTTGGTGAGAAGAACAAATTCTGACTCGTCATCCTAGAAAAGATTGAACTATTTTGCTATTCTCTTTATAGGAATTGATAATAGAAACTCATTCTTACATGAAAAAGCAAGAGAAAAAAAAGTAGTCAAAACTTGGGTAGTCTTCTTGGGGAGGGGCCCCAGAGGCTCATCCTTAGATGGGATGCTACTGGCAGATGCTGCTCCTGAAGGGGACAGTCACTTTTCTTCAGGGGTGTGGGCACTGGTAGAGTCGCCATTTCCCAGTACACACTCATGCACATATCTGAAGCACTAACTGAACTGTGGCTTACAGAACAAAAGGGTAAATTATAAAAGGAGGTCATGAAATTGGGAGGGACATCCTGGGGAGTTAGATCAAGATGTATTTGACACATGTATGAAAATTTCAATGAATAAGTACAAATTCAAAAGACTGGAGTTGGCTATAAAAGCATCCTGGGCGGTCAGTTGGTAAGAATTATTTTCGATTCTTCAATAGCTCAACATGTGTCAGGTTACTTATAATTTATTAGTAGCAACATCTCTTAAAAATCTAAACAAATGTGCTTATACTCTTAAATTTTTGTATCATAATCATCATCATCAACATCACCATCATGGATAGGACTAGAACCCTTACACATGCCAGGGAATTTTTCTGCCTCTGTGCCTCATCCCTAGCCTTACGTAGCTCTTATTTAAAATGCACGCCTCAAGTTGTCAGAGCCTCAGGCTTCATCTAGTCTAGGCTGGGACTTGCATCATCATTCTCCACTCCTTTTTTAAAAAATTTTTTCAGGTCTTCAATCCATGTCCTAGGATCTCAACTCTTTTCAGTAGTACCCATGTCCTGACCTCTGGACAGGCTGCCACAGCTAGCCTTTCTTGCGGCTTTTGCCTCAGGAAGAGAGAAAGCTGGGGTGTCCGTTCCTCTGCTTCCATCTCATCTCTCTCTATAGCCGCAGTGAGGTCTGCACTGTTGTGTGAGTTTCGGACTTTGTGAATGATCCTGACTCCACTGTCTCAGAGCTCCTGGCTCCTGTCACAGTTTCCACCTCTTTCCCCTTCCGGTCGCAGACATAATCACCCTTGCTGATTTCTTTAATTCTGTGCAGTGCTAGAGAGCTGTAAAGGTCTCTTAAATAATTCCGGAGGCTTTTCACTGGAAACTATATTGTCATTGAGGGTAGGTGGGTGGAGGAGACTGGACTGGGTAGTCAGCCTCCATTACGTGGCTCCTTTCTGACTCTCTGAGACCTTGGCTTCCACATCCTCATGCATTCACAAGCTGTGCTCTTTCTCAGCCCTGTTCAGGGCATGGGGATCCTTGTAAAGCAGGTTTCCTGGGCTTAGGTTTGAGGATTCACAGAGCTACCACAACATATGGGCCTGCATCCTTGGAGTGCCAACATTGAGCAAAGCATGGGTGTCTGAGACCCCAGGGCAGCTGCATTCAGTCCTTGTCAAAGTGGAGGAAGTGAATTTTGTTGTTGTTGTTCAGTTGCATTCATCTAGGTTCACATCTGCAGACAGCACATCTGTATTGAAGATGCTGTGGTCCATTTGACCTTGGCTGACTAGAAAGCACGACTGTGGAGAGATGGGATAATTCAGATCAAGAGTTGGAGGGATCCTGGGTGATCTTTAGGCCATTTGAATAAACACCAACTTCTGTGTTTTCCCTTACATCCTAGTCCCAGCTAAGACAAGCTCCAGGAATATGTCATTCAGCTTAGCGGGCGCCCATGGTGCCTTGACCCTACAACTAAGACTGCTATAAATACCCAAGAAGCACTCTGTTGTTGCTTGTCTGCCTGACACCCTCACCAAGTATGGGGAAATGAGTGGATTTGTGACTTTCTTTTGCTCTGCGGTCAGAGAAGTTCACAGAGCCTCTTCCACAGTGGAGTCTGTTCCATTCTCCCAGTCAGCTGTCTCCAGCTTTTGTTTACTCTCTGTTAGCAAGCCCACCCCACCTTCATCTGGGAACCCTAGTACAGTGTCTGCATCTAGTTTAGACATTTGTTTTCTATGAGCAGCGCTTATGATTCCAAGTAACTTATGATTTCTGCCTTGCAAGAAAACTCCTTGAGGCAAAATGCTGAAGATCTGAATGAAATGAGTGAAAGAAAAATAAAATTCTTCAGAGAATTACACAAAGCAAAATTATGTTCGGATGCTTACAAGACCATCTGAAATTGTTCCTCCCATTTAACAGCGGTTCCAGCCTTCCTCCACCCCACGTGACCACGCCTGGGTCCACTTCGATTCATACCCTTCCTGTTTGGAGAAGTAATGAATTTCAAGGCCCTGGTGCTCCAGTGTCTATGAAGGCTTGTGTAGTGAGATCTAACAACATAGACAGAAAATGAAGGAATTCTCATCAGATCAAAAGTGGCTGGAACCTGCTATAAGCAGCATAAAGATTGGATATTAGATGATATTTAGAACTGAAGAACCTAGCTCATTTCACAGGTGTGTGGCTTACAACTAGATGTTTACCCATTCTGTGCCTCAGTTTCTTTTTCAGAAGTCAGGATGGATATAAACACTCTATGGGCTCTTGTGCAGATTTGATGAGTTTGTACACAAGAGAAACACCTGGAAGCAACACTCAATAAAGATTAGTTAATATAATAATTATTGTTGATAGTTGATTATGTCTAATTAAATGACTTACAAAAACAAAGGTTGATAGAAAATAAATATTATTAACTGCTGATTTTTTTTTAAAGCCTGGCTTTCAGCCATGGATCCGATGGCCCAAAGTGAGTTATAAGATTTTGTAACCAGATCATGGAAGTGATTCTGTGATTATCTCATTCAATTTGCTCAATTTATTGTAATGGCCTCGATGCTTGTGGATCCTTGCTGTGTCCACACAGTTAGCATACATCCACTCCACTGCCTTTCTGAATAGGATTTGGGTTTAGTTCCTCCATGTGGAGATGAAGATATTGAATTATATTAACTTTGCCTCAAATTCAATTAAAATATAGGCTCTCTTATTTCTCAGACCATTAATTATTGAATGGTTATTTCTGTCTAAAAATATGAGAACACAAGCTTATTCTATAATATAGGTCTGGTGCTAGATATGTAGCTAACAGAAATGTGTATAGCACAGATTATGGAGAAGGGTGCTCATGTGAGTGCTAGCCTGTGGTAGTTTCTGACTACAAGCTACTGAAAACTCCATTAGCAGCTAGATGGGCAATGGTTCAACCTCTCCCCCACCTAAAAAAGAGGTACTACCCAGGAAGGAGAACAAGTGGGAAGAACAACAAGTGTATACAACACCGACGAGACTCATAACATGAAAAACAAAAAGAGACTCATGAAAACATCATTGTATGTGGTTCTATTTGCATAACATCCTCAAATAAGCTAAGTGAATCACACTGTTGGGAAGCGGGATTGCTGTACCATGGCTGTGTGGAGGGGTTGTTCTCAAGAAGGGTACAGCGAGTTCTAATATTGGGAATATTAGAGGTACTTTTATTTTATTTTTTTAAAAACCTGTTTGTGTGTGTGTGTTTGCGTTTGTTCCTTTTCACGAATGGCATGGTCTCTGTGTGTGTGGATGTCAGAGGACAACTTGCTCGATCCTCGTCTCTTTTCCGCCTGCTTCTGCATGTCAGGCCAGCTGGTTCAGAAACTTCTTAGGGTTCTCCTGTCACCTGGGTTTTAGGATCACATACTATCAAAGAGATTTCCATAGGTTTTTGGGATCCAAACTCATGTTCTCACTCTCACTTGTGTGGAGCGTGTTTCACCCACCTGAGCCATCTCCATACTCCTTGTTTTACCTCTTTATCTGGGTTCTGGCTGCACAGATAAGATTAGTTTGTGACAATCCATGAATTCTACATCTGTGAAATATTGTATCTGTGCACCTCTCCCTACGGAGACTGTATTTCAAAGAAACAAGAACCAAGTAAAGCAGGAAGGTGAGCATTGCTATTGTCTCCTTGTGTTTTCAACACCGGGGCTAAAGAGAAGACCTTGGTCTGCACAAAGGTCTATTCACTAGGCAATAGAAGAAGCAAGTAAGAAGGAAGCTGGTACCTGCCATCTCCCCATCCCTGTGGCCTCTCATCACTTTATATAGAGGAGGGGCTGATTTGGCTCATGTCATTAGAGATTCAGTCCACGGTCTTTGGCCTCATTGTTTTGGGGTTAGTGGCAAGACAGTGCATCACGGAAAGTAGTCTATAAGAAGATGGAGATCTCATCTCACAGGAAGAGAAAGGGAGATGAGGGGCTGTGCTGCCTCCACGCTCTTCAAGGTGACTCCCCCGTGACCTCACTGACTTGCACTCACCAGATTCCACGTGCTAAGTTCTGTCAATGACATCACAGGCTGGAGATCAAGCCTTCCATAGATGGTACCTTGGGGGACACTCCAGATGCAAGTTATTTCAGTTAGCAATTCTGTATTACGCATGGAGCTGTCCTGTAGTTTTCACGTATTTTTTATGTTCGCATGTTCTCACCGAGCTAATGACTACAATGCATGTCTTCCTTCATTTTGTCTCTATGATCTTTCAACTTTTTCTTTTTTTTCTGTGACAGAGTCTCATGTATTCCAGGCTGACTTGTAACTCACTATGTAGCCGAGGCAAACCTTACACCTCTGATCCTCCTGCCTCTGCCTCCCCAGTCATAAGATTCTGGTGGTGCGTCACTGAGCCTTTAACAACTGCTTGAGAGACTCCAGTAGGATCTGTTTATAAAGGAACGACTATTTGCTTTCTAAGATCCATTAGTTACCCAGTTAGGAACCTAGGCAACACACACAGCCTTATTTGATATCATTGTCACATGTTTTCCAATTTGTACTATAATTGCCTTCCAGAGAAGGAGGATATTTTAATTATTATGCTTAATTGGACAGAGGGAACAATTGCAAAAGGGAGGATGTGGGTGGGTGTTACAACGTGCTTCGATGGGGAAAATGGAGTCCAAGAAGCAATTGAAAAGGGCTGAGGAGAGGAGGGAGGTTCCGGCTGGGGATGAGCAAGCACTTTTTATTGGGACCCCACACAAGCTCTCTGAGGGAAGCAAAAAAAAAAAAAAAAAGACGTTGGCTAGTGAGAGAATGCAGTGTGCTTCATTATTTTAAAAAAATATTTATTACAATTTATTCACTTTGTATCCCAGCTGTAGCCTCTTTCAATCCTGTCCTCCCTCCCTTCCTTCCCTCATCTCCTCCCATGCCCCTTTCCCAGGTCCTTTGAATGTGTCAAACATCCCCACAGCAGTGAGAGGTGTGTGAAGCCAGCAGCCTGGGATTATAAGGAGGTTAACTGTTACTTTAATGTCTTATGATCCAGTTTTAGTCCCTTAATGGAAACTTACAGGCACCCTCCTGCCCCATCGTGACTGTAATCTCACGTTTTCTGGTGTTTTTTTCCTTCTGTAGAGTCAGCACATGACCTCTGTTGAGTGTTCTGCACAGTGTGGCTCTGGCCATGAGTTATAGCTGATTGGAGAACATGCCTCCATCAGAGAAGCAGTAGTATAAGGTAGCTAGCCAACACTGGTTGGCTGGTCAAGAAGTAGGCATCTCATCTAAGCTGGGGCTATCCTGCCTCCTAGAATTCTGGATTGGGTGTGTCTATTGTGGTTTGAACATATGTCCCCACGGATTCATGTCTAAATACGTGATTCCTCAACTGGTAGTATTGTGGCAGAAGGTGGTGGGAGTGTTAGGAGGTGGAGACCATTTGGAGAAAAAGTGGGTCTTCGATATATAGATATATTTAATTCCATGAGAGAAAACATTATTTTGCATGAAATGGCAGAGTGGATTTCTGTGCTTGGAAACCTGCTTCACACAGTTCCCTGACTTCACAGGACCCTTCCACAGACAACAACAGTGACTTCCACTAAAGAGACACCTGGAAAGTCAGCTTAACACTGAAGAATTAAAAAAAAATGGGTTAAACACTTTAGTGTTCAAAGAAAAAGTTTGTGTCTCATACGATACGGAGTCATATTTCACTTAATGAAGGCAATTGTAGATATTACCCCACTTGGAGGGGCTCCCAACTCTTTCTTTTTCTGCCAAAGGAAGGCGGAATGTGGGCGGGTCAACACTCCCAGGAGGATTCCTCAGCTCACCAACCCTAATAGGAATGTGAAATACCCTGTAGACAGCTGCTATCACTCTGAGCTCAGTGCGGTGGGCCACATTCCAGAAAACGGGAGGCTGAGGCGAAGGAGCAGGGGAGGCTTGCCTCTGCAATGCATGGAGAAGGAGCTGAGAACCCAATTCGGTCCTGACACCAAAGTCCATTGTGTGCTTTCTCGTTGCTGGACAGTTGTGTTTCAGCCAACACTTGAGAAATTTGTGAAGTTTATATTCGCTTTTCTTTCTTTCCATCTCCCAAACTCAGCAGTCTCTTCCCCCATAACTATTCACGTCTATCCATTCTTGGAGGGAACCTTAGGTCAAGGGCTGCGTGAATAGGTATCTTGGGACAATGACAGCGCTTTCCCCCAGCTACTAGAAAACGCTTTGAACCGGTGAGACTGGTGTGGGTGAGGCTCTACTTTTGGAGATTGTGTGACCACAAGGGAGATAAATTCTGCATGACAAACTCACTGGCCAGACACTCTGAAAGACAGGCCAGGAATTTGTGCTGTTTCTCGATGCCGTAACATGCGCCTCTGAATTTTATTACCAATTCTTGGGTAGGCCAGCTGTCTGGCCTCCCTGTAACTCTGAGGTTGTCTTTGCAAAGGGTGTGTGTGTGTTGAGGGTGTGTGTCAGGTTTATCTTCATTGTTTCATGGGCTCAATGAGAAGTGGTACATGTAGAATAGCAGGATACGTCCTCCTGCTATTTGAGTTACTAGTGCCTGCAAAGGGTATGTTTCCAAGAAGGTAAAATTCAGATTCAAAATGAACCTTATTCAACTCACTATTAAATGAGCATGAAAGGAGGAATTCAAAGAAGAAATTAATTTAAAGACCAGGAATATTGAAATCAAATGCTCTAAATGGTGCAAAAATCTTTTCCCTTGGGAGGCATGGAGTAATCCTTTTTGCTTGTTCCAAATTCCCTGACATGTCTATCTAGAATTATTATTAACTCTGAGCTGAATTCCCCCATTCACGCTCACCTATCAGGAAAAGCTGTACTTCTCACATCTCATAAATCTCTTGTGCCTGAAGCCCATATTTATAGTATAAATTACCCCACCTACTCCAGGTACCCTGTACAACAGTGTCCTAACTGCTGCAAACCCACATTATCAAGCCTTTAATTCTTAACCATAATTTACCAGCCTGGATTAAAGTCAAAGAGTGGAAAATATAACAAAAAAGAAAAAAAAGGAGAACAAAGAAAGAACAATGGAAGTGGTGGTATCAGAAATTTAGCCATTTAGAAAATATTGGTGCTATGAAACCTAAATCCACTCTTGGCAGTGTGCACTCAAGTAGGAAAGCCCATTTGATGCAGGAAACTATACTTAGCCTTTCATTTTCAGCAATTTAATCAAATCTCTCCTGCTCTCTCAAATATTTATTTAGTCTCCTATAATTCATGGTAACCATGGCACATAGTATTACCCAGGTGTTAAATCTAATACAAAAAAAATGGCCAGAGAGAGAGAGAGAGAGAGAGAGAGAGAGAGAGAGAGAGAGAGAGAGAGAGAGAGAGAGAGAGAGAAGAAAGAATAGTAAAAAAGCGTCAAGTGCTGCCCAAGGGAACCTATTAAGTGGCTTTTACTTAAATAATCCAATTCAACAGATTGAAGCAGAATTCTTTAAAATAAAAGTTCAACTTGAAAGAGATTGGCCCATGCTAGAACAGCCAGCTTACTTGCGAATTGCCTGGATCATTAATTTTAATAATTTTTCCTTCGTCCTTCTCATCAAGACTGCTTGGTTCCTTGCTTCTTTTTCCTGCGTCAGAATGATATCAGATGTATGTTAGGATCCCTGTTAGAAAGATCAGTTGCGGCATCGGAGATTTGAAGGAGGATGTAGTCAGGGTGGCAGACAAGGCTTGTCTTTATCTCTCTTCTCTGCAAACCAAAGCATTTGCCATGCAGAAACTGATGGTCTCATAATTTAGCCTTGTAACCTCACTGCTGTCTTCTCTCAGGACCTCTTGTCCTGTGTGACATCTGAGTCCCCTCCTCAGCACCCGTAGGCAGCGATGACATGCATATTTGTTGACACAGCTTGTATACTTGGGTACTGAGAGACCTCCACTCTATTATGTGAAAGAAGCATTTAGGCATGGAGCTGATATTCAATGTCCCTAATAGTCAGAAAACTAGTAATCAAAACCGCAAAATCACCTGATACCTGTCAGGTTGAGGATGATCAGAAAAGAAGGAGGAGGAGAAGAAGGAGGAGAAGGGGGTAAGAAAGAAATACTGACAAAGATGTGGAGAAATTGGAAGGCTGTGTCATGCAGATGGAGCAAGAACAGTATGGAAGTTCCATAAAAAGTTAAAAATGGAACTCCCATACAACCCAGAAATCTTCCAGTGAGAAAATCAGCCATGTCCACAGACAGATGATCCAGATGATCGGATAAAGAAAACGCAGTATAGGCACAGAATGAAATATTATTTGACTGGGATAAGAATCTTCTGGAGTAAACAAATAATATGACTGAACTTGGATCACAGTAAGCAAAGAGAACTAAGCCATTTACTGGGTACATATGACAAGAATTCACTCGCACGAGGTGCCAGAAACAGTCATAGAAGCAAACAACCACTTGGTGATTTGCAGAGGCCGAGGACAGAGGGAAAGAACAGATGCCAGAAAGCAGATGTAAATTCAGTTAAACAAGATGGAGACATCTAACAGGCATGCCACGCAGCTCCGTGTTTGTGATCAGCAAAACGGTTACACTCTTGAAAATGTGTGAAAGGCTACGTGTCATGGAAATAAGTATGTATTCATGATACATTAAAAGTTACAAAACAGAAAAGGTAGTAGCTGGAGATATAGAGGTCAGAGGGTCACCTGGTTTGCTGTGGACCAGTCCTGAAGGCTGACTAGACAGGTGGACAAAACTGTATTCAGGAGCACAGGACACTGACTGGACTCTGGGTGCAACTCAACCTCTTCCTAATGCCTTGACCTTCCAGTAATCATGAAAAGTGTTTGCGCTCCTATTCATGAAGCAAATCGGCTGGCAAAGACTGGTCACTACTGACTGCAGAGTGTTGATGAAGGCAGCACTGGATGAAGAGGATGTGGCCTTTGGGAGTGCCCATCTTGACTCTTCACTCGTTTCTACCCAGTACATTCACAAAACTACTCAATGTCTCAGCACCAATTCCCATAGCAATAGAGTGGCAACATCTCACAGGCTTGCTATAAGAATGATCTGTCAGGCATTTAACACACCTGGAGCAAAATATGGACATGCTTGATAATGCTCCTATGCTGGTGTTTTATTTTCTGTTACTTTTGCTGTTATTTCAGGATCAAATCTTTAAAAACATTTTTATTTATTTATTTTTTAATATTAATCACAGGTTATTTACTTTGTATCACAGCTGTAGACCCCCCCCCTCATTCCCTCCCTCATCTCCTCCCTGTCCCTTTCCAAGTCTACTGCTAGTGGAGGTCCTTCTCACCTTCCATCTGACCCTAGCTTATCAGATATCTTCAGGACTGGTTGCAATGTCCTCCTCGGTGGCCTAGCAAGTCTGTTCCTCTCTTGGGGGGGGGCAGGTAGAGAAGCCAGTCATTGAGTTCATGCCAGAAATGGTTCCTGTTCCTCTTACTAGGGAAACCCACTTGGGTACTGTACTACCATGGACTGCATCCGAGCAGTGATTCTATGTTATATCCATACATGGTCCTTGGTTGGAGCAATCTCTCATAGAGGACCCCCATGTTCTGCTATATTTTGTCCTTGTGGAGCTCCTGTCCTCTCCAGATTATACTAACTCTCCCTTTTATCAAATGATTACCTGCACTCTACTGAAGGTTTGGTTATGAGTCTCAGCATCTGCTTTGATACACTGCTAGGTAGAGTCTTTCAGAGGCCCTCTGTGGTAGGCTCCTGTCCTGTTGCTTGTTTTCTCCTACTTCCAATGTCCATCCCATTTATCCTTCTAAGTGAAGGTAGATCATCTTACCCTGGGTCCTCTTTCTTGTTTATCTTCTTTAGGTGGCACATATTTTAGTATATTTATCCTATCTTATAGGACTATATAGGTGAGTATATACCATGTGTGTCTTTCTGCTCCTGGGATACCTCACTCAGGATGATCTTTTCTAGATCCCACCATTTGCCTGCAAATTTCATGATTTCCTCATTTTTAATTGCTGAGTAGTATTCCATTGTGTAAAAGTACCACAATTTCTGTATCCATTCCTCAACTGAGGGATACCTGGGTTATTTCCAGGTTCTGGCTATTACACATAAAGCAGCTACGAACATAGTTGAGCAAATGTTCTTGTTGTGTACTTGAGCTTCTTTTGGATATATGCCTGTGGGTGATATAGCTGGATCTTGAGGACACGCTTTTCCTAATTGTCTGAGAAAGCGCCAGATTCATTTCCAAAGTGGTTGTGCAAGTTTACATTCCTACCAGCAATGGAGGAAGGTTCCCAATTCTCCACAACCTCTCCAGCATGTATTGTCACTTGAGTTTTTAATCTTTGCTATTTTGATGGGTGTAAGGTGATATCTCAGGGTCATTTTGATTTGCATCTCTCTGATGGCTAAGGACATTGAGCATCTTTTTAGGTGTTTCTCTGCCATTCTTTATTCCTCTATAGAGAATTCTCTGTTTAGCTCTATACCCCATTTTTTAATTGGATTGCTTGGTTTGTTGCTTTTTAATTTCTTTAGTTCTTTATATATTCTGGATATCAGCCCTCTGTCAGATATAAGGTTGGTGAAGATCCTTTCCCAGTCTGTAGGCTGTCGTTTTGTTCTGATGACAATGTCCTTTGCTTTACAGAAGCTTTTCAGTTTCATGAGGTCCCATTCATCAGTTGTTGCTCTAAGAGCCTGTGCTGTTGGTGTTCTGTTTAGGAAGTTGTCTCCTGTGCCAATGAATTCCAAGGTCTTCCCCACTTTTTCTTTTATCTGATTTAGTGTGTCTGGTTTTATGTTTATGCTGAGGTCTTTGATCCACTTGGACTTCAGTTTTGTGCAGGGTGATAAATACGGATCTATTTTCATTTTTCTGCGCGTAGACATCCAGTTGGACCAGCACTATTTGTTGAAGATGCTGTCTTTTTTTTTTTTTTCATTGAATGGTTTTGGCTTCTTTGTCCAAAATCAAGTATTCATAGGTGTTTGGGTTTATTTCTGTGTCTTCTATTCGGTTCCATTGATCTACTTTTCTGTTTCTATGCCAATTTCATGCCGTTTTTATTACTATTGTTCTGTACAGCTTGAGGTCAGGGATGGAGATACCTCCAGATGGTATGTTGTTATACAGGATCATTTTGGAAATTCTGGGTTTTTTGTTTCTCCATATGAATTTGAGAATTTTTCTATCAAGGTCTGTAAAGAATTGTATTGGTATTTTGATGGGAATTGCATTGAATCTGTAGATTGCTTTTAGCAGAATGGCCATTTTCACTATGTTAATCCTACCAGTCCATGAGCATGGGAAATCTTTCCATCTTCTAATATCTTCTTCAATTTCTTTCTTCAGAGACTTGAAGTTTTTTTCAAACAGTTCTTTCACTTGCTTGGTTAGAGTCACCCCAAGGTACTTTATGTTATTGGTGTCTATTGTGAAAGGTGTCATTTCCCTGGTTTCTTTCTTGGCCCTTTTGTCTTTGGTATACAGAAGGGCTTCTGATTTCTTTGAATTAATTTTGTATCCAGCCACTTTGCTGAAGGTGTTTATCAGCTAAAGGAGTTCTTTGGTTGAATTTTTGGGGTCACTCATGTATACTATCATGTCACAGGATCAAGTCTTTTATGAATGAAACATTATTATTTTTTTCTATTTTTTATAGCATTTACTTATTTGTTTATTTGGTTGGTTGGTTGGTTTATTCTAGGTAGGGTTTCTCTGTGTAACCTTGGCCATCCTGGAACTCACTCTGTAGACCACGCTGGCTTTGAACTCACAGAGATCCACCTGCCTCTGCCTCCCCCGTGCTGGGATTAAAGGCGTGCGCCACCATAGTTCTATTTTTTTCTATTTTTATAGCCAAATATTAGGAGAAGAACATGAAGCCTAAACACAGTGTTCAGTTTTAATTTTTTATACTGTAGAAGCGAGGTGATTAAAACAACAGACTACCAAACAAACAAATTAAAAAAAAAAAGATTTAATTGATGTGCCATGCTGGGAAGAACAGAGAGTGGAGTTGGTGACCCCCAAGTCTGTCTCGTGAATATTGACATGAGCTTTAGATATGTTTGTTTGGGAGAGATGTTATGTATATACTATATATAAAAGATTTTATATATACTATGCACACATATACATATATATATTATGCAGATACGTACATGGACAGAACACCCATACTCATAAAGTAAAAAGAATTGCTAGCCATGAGCAATGGTCC
Source organism: Pachyuromys duprasi (assembly GCA_028658305.1). NCBI lineage: Eukaryota > Metazoa > Chordata > Mammalia > Rodentia > Muridae > Pachyuromys > Pachyuromys duprasi. The sequence continues at coordinate 43,181,529 of CM053756.1, read as the reverse complement.
ATGCCTGTAATCCTAGCACTCAGGAGGCAGAGGCAGCTGGATCTCTGTGAGTTTTGAGGCCAGCCTGGTCTATAAAGCAAGTCCAGGAGAGCCAAGGCTACACAGAGTAACCCTGTGTCAAAAAAAGGAAAAAAAAAGAAGAAAGAAAAATTTGTTTTTCATGTTTCCTAATTTTTTACAGAAGATTTATGTAGGTTTGCAAAAACAATATTAATAATAATTATTATATACAATTATACATAACACTATATAAGTATATAATATATAAAGTATTTAAAATACTATAATATAATTATTATATCATATGAAATTTTACAAATATTATGTATTATATAATAGTTATTATTCTGAGACAAGAACTTAATCCGTGATTTAGTTGGCTTGATACTCACCCTATAGCTGAATCTTTCTGTCTTGAGGTTTTAGGCATGAGATGCCACATCCAGATGAGTGTTAGGTGCAAGGAGAGAAACATTGTGTCAGGGGTCAAGAGGTCTCTGTACTTAAGCAGTCCTTGCCACCGGCGTGGCCTTGGGTACCACCTATCCTATGCCGGTTGCTTTCATAGGTTGATAATTTGACATTTGTTCTTGCTTTGCATTGCTTCTGTTGGGTCATATTTTATACGCTTTAACTCTGCAGTTTGAGATGGTCTCAACCTCCCAAACCTCATACGTCAGCTTTCCAACCATTGGAATTACCGGCATGCACCTCTATGCCTGCCATTCTTTGTGGTGTTTTCTCAAGGATGCAGAGTAGTCTTGATGGCCTCTTCCACTAAATCTGGACCACATGTTTCTATCTGGTAGCTCTGGGTGAGTAGATGGATGAGAAGCACCAGGCCACACCAGAAGGAAAGTGGGTCAGTTTCCAGCTCACCTTCTAAAGTGAACACGCTGTGGCCCTGTCACAGAGGAACTTCTCTGGGCTTTCATCGCAGCCTCTCCATGACTTTTGAAGCACATCTACTACCATGGTAGATGTGTGGAAACAGAGCTGAACCTGTACCAGTTAGAAATCATTGCCTAAACATGAAGGGGTAATCAGACTGCCTGTGTTGGGTGTACTGCATTTCTTTTCATTAGCACAGAGTCAAGGATGCCCACCCTGCATTCAACCCCCGGGGCCAGAGCATTGGCTGTTCAAGAGCAGTTTGGGTGTATTCAGTTGTTTGTCTAATACACTGGTGCATTGAGCCTGAGAAAATGTGTGATAATATGGTGTGTGTGGGTGAGCACACTCACGTGTGCACACACAGACGTGTTGTACATGTCTCTGTACATATATATGAATGGCTGTGCACATGTATGTAGAGGCCTGGGGTTGACTTTGAGTGTCTTCTTGTATTGCTCTCCAAGTTATTTTTGAATCTGTGTTTCTCAGTGAATCTGGAATTCACCAGTTGTTTAGACTGGCTGGCAAGCAAGCTCCAGGGAGCTTCTGCTCTGCTCCCTGATCCTCAGGAATTATGGGTACGCTACCACACTTGGCTATTTAGACAATGCTCAGGGTATGGATTCAGAATTTCATGCTTATGAAGCAAGCCATCTTCCAAAGCCCTGGAACATAAGTGTATTTTAAATGTCTATATTGAACATATACAGGATTTATTTCCCCTTAGTATTAGTCATTAAAGAATACAGCACAACAGTTACTTATGTAGTTATTGTCTGGAGTGTTATAAGTAATATAGAGGAGATCTAAAATACTTGGGACGATATGTATTAGGATACAAACAAAGACAACAGTCTATCTATCTATCTATCTATCTATCTATCTATCTATCTATCTATCTATCTATCTATCTATCTTCAGAATCTGCTGATGTTGGAGTTTACATAGAAGGTCCTGTCATTACTCTTACCCAGGCCTTGTATATCAGGGAATGAATGAATTCCTCTGTGTATTGGACAGATGTGTGTGTGACAGAGAGAGAGAGAGAGAGAGAGAGAGAGAGAGAGACAGAGACAGAGACAGAGACAGAGACAGAGACAGAGAGGTATGTGTGAGATAAAGACACAGAGAGAACGCAATCCTTGTACAACTCAGTCTCATTTAGTTCCTATTCTCCCTGCTTTGCTATCCCCATTGGCTCACATCTGCTTCTGTTTAACCCACTCCCATTAACAGAGAAATGATGGTGGGAATGTCGCCTCTAAAATAAAGTCTATGAATATGCCTTAGCATAACTCCAATAATGAGCTATTAATTAATATTCCAAGGGATAACTGACTTTTAACATACAGAAACAGACCTTATGCTTCTGCCAGACGTTTTATTGGTCCCAAAGATGACATTGTCTGGCCAAGGAACAAAGAAGATAATTACTCCCCCTAAGCTTTGAAAACATAGAGGGGAAAGTGGTCAAATCCATTTTTACCATTAAAAATTGGAAAGTTGTGATTGTTTAGCAAACCCACGTGTGTCTACTGTAGAAAATTAGGAAACATAAAAAGCAATTCTCTATTATTTTATTTTATGAGTGTGGGTGTTCTGCCCGTACACACCTCTGTACACCATCTGTGTGTCTGATGCTCAGGGCAGCCAGACAAGGCCGCTAGAGTCCCAGGAACAGGAGTTACAGACAGTTGTGAACTTCCTGAATTGGGTGCTGGGAACTGAAGTCAGCAGTGCACTCTCTGAACTAAGGAGTCATTTCTCCAGCCCTTTCTGTTGATGCTTCACCCTAAGGATAACAGTTGTATTGGCCCTTGAACTTCAGGATATATCGCATGGGACCACAGCAAAGAATACTTACCACTTAATCAATCAATCAATCAATCAATTAATTAATTAATTAATTTTGCACTCATGCATTTTTTTTCTGAACCTGAATTTGGCCTAAGGAGATTTTCCAACTGCATGTCAGTGAGATTCATAAAAGTTTAAATCTGTTTTTAAAATGTCTCATGCCTTTTTAAATGCCCCTCTAGTCCCTATATTAACACATGTGGACGTGTCGATTCAACTTCTAATAAAATGTGCCAGTGTGCCTTCCGTAAAGCACCCAACAGCCTTATTAAATCAATGCCATCCATTGCAACATCCGTGAAAGGTGAAACTCTTGGACAACAAATCCAAAGATGCTTTCTGCCGCTTCCGGGAACAGTGACATCAGGATAAGAAGTTGAAAGGACTTAAGGAGACAACCTGAGCCACCAGCTCTGACATCAGCGTTCATCTGAAGAGTTTACGTGCAAATTTTCCAAAGCAGACTTTTTGTGGTGAACATACTTAATATCCAGCATCTCATGTTAAGTCTGCATGCCTTCCAAATAAGGTGTCCTCCGCACTTCTAAATTACCAAGTACGAAAGCTGTAATGTTCTGTGCTCCCGAGGGGCAGAGAGTAATTCAGACATGAAGTCATTTTAATAGGAATCATTCCTCTTTTCTTGGCAAGAGAAGAATTTCAGTAGAATTTTTTCAAAATTACGAAATACCCTTTCCCGGAGGATCTGCGCTGGCACTTAGCAGGTTTCTCATTTCATTTAACACAAATATTTTGATCCTCCGGGGGGAAATCTACTCAGTTACAGTGTCTGCATTACTGTCTCCCAAAGATAAATGAGATGCTTTCCTCCAAAATGGACACAGAAGAGGTAAGGTGGGAGGGAAATGATGGCAATCCCAAGAAGAAATGTCTAAAAACAAGCAGCTTGCCCCAGCCCTGCACATGCGAATGGCTTCCATCTCTCTGTCAAATTCAAGGGCTGTTTGCAAATAGGAGGATCTTCTCCCTGAACATCCACTTGAGGGGAGGAGAAGGTCATCTTGCAAGGTGACAGCTCTTTCCTCTTTCCCCAGGTTAGGTGATTGTGCTACACTCCAGGGTCACTGAGTGAAGAGGTACTGGAAGCTGTGTCTGGATTTTGTGACCTAGGCTCTTGGGGTGGGCAAGTATGTCCGTTCTAAAGTTGTCAGGAAAAATAAGCAAATCATGAAATTTGCAAACAAATGGTTAGAACTAGAAAAGACATTCCTGACTGAGCTATCCCAGGAGTAGAAAGACACACATGGTATATACTCACTTATAAGTGCATATTAGACATTCAATATAGGATAAACATACTAAAATCTGTACACCTAAAGAAGTTATCAAGAAGGAGGACCCTGGGTAAGATGCTCAATCTTCACTCAGAAAGGCAAACAGGATGGGTATCCGAAGAAGGTGAAAACAAGGAACAAGACAGGAGCCTACCACAGAGGTTCCTCTAGCCAACAGGGTATTAAAGCAGATGCTGAGACTCATAGCTAAACTTTGGGCAGAGTGAAGGGAATCTTAGGAAAGAAGGAGGTGATAGAAAGACCTGAAAGGAGCTCCACACAGAGAACAACAGAACCAAAACATCTAGGCTTAGGGGTCTTTTCTGAGACTGATACTCCAACCAAAGACCATGCATGGAGATAACCTAGAACCCCTGCACAGAGGTAGCCCAAGGCAGCTCAGTCTCCAAATGGGCTCCCTAGTAAGGGGAACAGGGACTGTCTCTGACATGAACTCAGTGGCTGGCTCTTTGATCACCTCCCCCTGATGGGGGAGCAGCTTTACTAGGCCACAGAGGAAGATTATGATAGACAGTCCTGATGAGACCTGATAGGCTAGGGTCAGATGGAAGGGGAGGAGGTCCTCCCCTATCAGTGGACTGGGGAAGGGGCATGGGAAATGAGGGAGGAAGGGCGGGAATCGGAGGGGGCAAGTGTGGGGCTACAGCTGGGATACAAAGTGAATGAACTGTAATAAATAAAAAATTATACTAAAAAATAAATGTTTGAATAAAAAGGCCCTCCACATGATTCCTTAAACTGGATCTGGTTCCATCAGAACTAGCATACTTCATTTTACAAATTATTTTTATTTGCCCTTTGTGTAGACAGGTGTTTTATCTGTCTGTATGTCTGTGCATCACATGCATGCCTGATGCCCTTGAAGGCCGGAAGAGGGCTTCAAATCCTTTCAAGGAGAGTCATGATGGTTGTGAGCTGCAAAGCGAGTGCTGGGTATTGAACCTGAGTCCTCCAGAAGTGAGTGGCCAGTGCTTTTAATGCCAGAGCCAATCTCTCTAGTCTGACTAGCACACTTCTAAAGAATATACAATTTATTATCAGTATCTATCCAGAAATGTCCTCACCCCCCAGGGTCTTCTGAAAGAGAGTACTCAGATATGTCTGCACCAACCATTGTTAAAAATGTTAACTCACCCTACCGATAATTCCAGTGGGCTTTCCCGTGTTTCTACATAATAAATCAGCTATGGAATGAAGTGTAAACGGATTGTATTATGACATTATATTGGCCACTGAGCCTGCAGAAAAGTAAGGATTTGAAGGTGCTTAGTGGTAGCAATGTCAGAGACCATAAAATTCTAGGAAATTTCTAGAAGGTATTTGTGCTCATCAAAGTGTAAATGTCTCTGTTATTTTAAAAAAATTTTTAAATATTTTTGTTTTGTTTTCCCAAACAGGGTTTCTCTGTGTAGCCTTGGCTATCCTGGAATTGCTTTGTAGACCAGGCTGGCCTTGAACTCACAGAGATCTGCCTGCCTCTGCCTCCCAGAGTGCTGAGATTACAGGTGTGTGCCACAGTGCCCCACATGACTGTTCTTTAGCACTGAAAGGTTGACATCACCAATCTTGGCATATAGACAGACGTGTGTGTGTGTGTGTGTGTGTGTGTGCGCGTGCGTGGGCGTGCGTGCGTGTGCAGTATATGTGCATGTGTATGGGCATATGTGTATGTGTAAAAGGCTTTTATTTAAGTGGAGGAGACACTAAACCAGCTTTCAATTAGACTCCATCTTCAAATACATTTGTGTTCAAAGTCTCTTCCACAGTCCCTCAACATCCTAACCTTAAGGGTTGGGTCTTGGGTCTCTGTATTTGAATTAAAAATTCTAGGCTCTGAAAACATGAAACTGTAGACCATGAACATCTTTTCATCATTTTACCCTGGGATGATCACACTGTCTGGGTGTGCAGGGATCAATAAATATGTCGGTCCCAGCAGTCTAGAAGGTTCACAGTGCCAGGGAACAGCTTTATCTGGGCTCTTCAGCTCTGCCCCGAGTCACACGACATTCCTACCGTGGACTCATGTCTGCAACAAAGATGCAAGGTCAGAAGAATCCCAGTGCACCAGCAGTTAGCTGTCACAGTGGTCTGGAGTTTTCATTGTCCAAGGAATCGACATGTCTGTGAAAGGTAATTGCCAGATATTTTTACATGGAGCTGCTAGCCTTTTTTTGAGGACAGAAAAAGTTGCTTTCCAAAACCAACAGCAGCTATTTGAAGAATAAAACTGTTTTGATGTCGGGTCTTTATGACCAGTCAATTTCTTAGAATTTTTGAAAGTTGTATGAAAAACTACAATAGAACCGATTCGAATATGACTTTAGTAAGGCACTTCCTGAAGAGGCCAACTTTATTAGTCTCTCAGCTTCTCCCCGTTCTTACTATTTTCTAACCACCCTGGGCCCAGAAAGAGTTATCCCAAAGTCAAACGCATCATTTAAGTCTTGTTCTAATGAGGTTGGGATGGGTGTTATATTTCCTATGGCCAATTATAGGCTACTCAAGGGCTTACCTGACATAAGACAGTATTACAAATGTGCACCATTCAGGTGTCTCCTGAGATATGGAGTGAGAGCATACGTTCAGTCTATATCTATCTTTACTAAAGAACTAATTAATAACAATAGTTAATACCAGTAGATCAGAGAAAGTGTGTTTTGAGCATCTGCTATGGATTAAACTCAGTACTGAGCATTTTCTGCATAATCTTCATCACAATACCATCATGTATGGGAGCAAAATGAGGCTCCCAGAGGTTGGCTTCCAAAATCACATTGCTATTACATGAGGGTTGTCAAGATTGAAGTCAGGTTTCCTTGATTTCAAGCCCATCTTTTCCATGTTTTTATACCTGACTATTTCTGATCACCGTTTGTTTAGTGATTTACAGTTGGTTAGGGATGGTCTCACTTATCTTGTCCTTGCTCATGAGGGATGTGCTTTTTCACCTTGCCTTATGGGTCAAGGATGGAGGAAGAAAGCAATTACTAAGTAGCTGATGCAGGTTCAGGCGTGTTGGAAAAGACCAAGTTGGGCTGAAGTTCAGGATCTTGTTTTCCATGCTGGTACCTGTAGATTAATGGTATATGGCCTTCAGTCGGCCTTCTGTGCAACTATACCTGGCAGAGAAAAACAAATGACCTAGTACATATTAGAAAGAGTGAAACAGACATATAAAATCAGCCAGATCTTCCAAACTTCCTGTCTATCAGGATATTACATAAACATAGTACTTAAGCATGATTGGATACTTAGAAACTAGTATCCAAGTCATATGTTTGCCCAATTCATGAGTGTGTTAACAAACACATAAATAATAAAAGCTAGCATCAAGAGATCGAGAAGGGAAGACCTGCCCACTGTGAGCTGCGCAATGCCCCTGGTCAGAGGATCTTGGACTGCACAGAAGTAGAGTAAGTGAGCTGAGCTCTAGCATGCATTCACCACTCCCTGTTTCTGACTGCAAACAACTTCCTCAAGCTTCTGATGCTGCGATGGGCTGAAACCTGAAACTGCAAGCTAAAACCAACTCTTTTTCCCTAAGGTGCTTTCGGGTAGTATTTGATCACCAGAAACAAAAACCAAGGCAAGCCTACAACCCAATGTCTTAGCTTAAAAGTTGGGTCCCCTCATGAAACTGAAAAGCTTCTGTAAGGCAAAGGACACTGTCATCAGAACAAAACAACAGCCTACATACTGGGAAAGGATCTTCACCAATGCTATATCTGACAGAGGACTAATATCCAGAATATATAAAGAACTCAAGAAGTTAAACATATCAAGTAATCCAATTAAAAAATGGGGTTCAGAGCTAAACAGAGAATTCTCTGTAGAGGAATATCAAATGGCAGAAAAACACTTAAAGAAATGTTCCATGTCCTTAGTCATCAAGGAAATGCAAATCAAAACGACCCTGAGATTTCACCTTACACCCATCAGAATGGCCAAGATAAAAAAACTCAAGTGACAATACATGCTGGAAAGGATGTAGAGAAAGGGGAACCCTCCTCCACTGCTGGTGGGAATGTAAATTTGTACAACTACTTTGGAAATCAATCTGGTGCTTTCTCAGACAAGTAGTAATAGTGCTTCCTCAAGATCCACTCCTAGGCATGTATCTAAAAGATGCTCAAGTACACAACAAGGACATTTGCTCAACCATGTTTGTAGCAGCTATATTCGTAATAGCCAGAACCTGAAACAACCCAGATGTCTCCCAAGTGAGGAATGGATACAGGGATGTTGTGGTACATTTACACAATGGAATACTTGGAATACTACTCAGCAATTAAAAACAAGGAAATCATGAAGTTTGCAGGCAAATGGTGGGAACTGGAAAAGACCATCCTGAGTGAGGTATCCCAGAAGCAGAAAGACACACAGGGTACATACTCACTCATAAGTGGATATTAGACATATAATATACTAAAATAAACATACTAAAATCTGTACACCTAAAGAAGCTAAGCAAGAAGGAGGATTCTGGGTAAGATGATCAATCCTCACTCAGAAAGGTAAACAGGCTGGACATCAGAAGGGGGAGAAAACAGGGAATAGGATAGGAGCCTACCACAGAGGGGCCTCTGAAAGAGATAACCCAAAAGGGTATCAAAGCAGATGCCGAGACACATAGCCAAATTTGGGGCAGAGTGCAGGGAATCTTAGGAAAGAAGGGCGAGATAGAAAGACCTAGAGGCAACAGGAACTCTACAAGGAGAGCAACAGAACCAGGAAATCTGGGCCCAGGGGTCTTTTCTGAGACTGATGCTCTGACCAAAACCATGCTTGGAGACAACCTAGAACCCCCTGCACAGAGGTAGCCCAAGACAGTCTCCAAGTGGTTACCCTAGTAATGGGAACAGGGCTGTCTCTGACATCAACTCAGTGGCTGGCTCTCTGATCACCTCCCCCTGAGGGGGGAGCAGCCTTGCCAGGACACAGAGGAAGACAATGCAGCCTGTCCTGATGAGACCTGATGGACTAGGGTCAGAAGGAAGGGGAGGAGAACCTCCCCTATCAGTGGACTTGGAGAGCGACATGGGAGGAGATGAGGGAGGGGTGGTGGGATTGGAAGGGAAGATTGGGTGGGAATGAGGGAGGGTGCTACAGCTGGGAAACAAAGTGAATAAACTCTAAATAATATAAAAAATTAAAATTAAAAGGAAACCAAAATTAAAAAAATAAGAAAAAATTAAATTTGTTTGTTAAGCTTAAAAAATGAGAAAATACCTTGTATGTTGGTAAAACGTTCAAATTTGGTAACCTTTTTGAAAATTAATATTAGGGCAATTCATAAAATAAAAAATTCATGTTGTTAAAAAAAAGTTGGGTCCCATTTTAATTCTTGTCAGCTCTAAGGTAGGCAAAATGTCATTGATGCTTAATACCAGAGAACGTTCTAGAAGACTGTACTATAGATTAGTTAGAGGAGATACTTAGTTTGAGAGAAAATGCTGACTTATATTTACTGACCCTATACCAAAACATGTTCTCTTAGGACAGTTAATATGATCAGTTTTAGCTTTGTACCCTAACATTGCCTAAAGGAATCCATTTACATTCTGGTTTTTGCTTTCCTCTTTTCCTATTTTTATATATCTATATTTGTGTATGCATATGTGTGTGTGTGTGTGTGTATGTTTTATGTATTTTGGGCTAGGTTGTAGCATTCTTCACTTATACTACATGAATGCCAATCATGTGCCTTTGGTGAAATATATCCTGCAGATCAAAATTGCTTATGCGCAAGAGTTGCCAGGTGAGAAAGGTCCATCTACAGGTGATTACTAAGCTCCTAGTTGTTGTTGTAGTGGCTAAACTTCTAGAGATTCTGGGTCAGACACATTCGGGCTCCAAGACTGACTACATTTAGGGACACGGGCTAAAGAAGAGGGCTGTCTGTGGCAGCATCTCCCACATGTAGGGGCCTTCAAGGGTCCTTTGATGAAATATGGAATACGGGAAGGAAGAGCCACAGTCCGGAAGCCGGGGTCCTTCAAACACCTGAATGATGATTAACAGAACCAGCAAAAGGAAAGAGAACAAGACTTTATTGCCATGGATACTTGAAGGTGAGTCAGAGTGGACGGCAACAGTAGAACCCACGGAGGCTGAGCTGATGAGTAGTAGTAGAGCTCCTTGTGGAAAAAAAAAAAGCCTTACATCTCTTTAATTAGAAGTACAGCCGGTCTCTAAGCCCGGGGACCTCGTTGAGCAAGATGCTGGTGGGATTCGAAGTCTGAAGGGAAGAAAGATGGGTAGGTCACTCTGTCCAGGCTCCCAGATATTCTGTGCTGGCTTCGTAGGATTACCGGGTTTGTCCAGGAGCCCAGACTCCTGCCAGAGAAAGGATCTCACTTTGCATCCCGTCAGTATCAAGCGAGGGAGGCGTCATCTCCAAAGGTAATTGCCACCATCATGTTACACAATATCATTCACCGCTTGTTAGGATCCAGCGTTGAAAGCGCATTTCACAAGATAATGCAATTGTTTCTCAGGTCTAAAATAACTGGTTATACAACGCCGGTGCATCCCACATTAGGTGTACCACGCACACAAATGTCAAAATAAATCACTTACGTGGAACGTGTCAGCGCTCACCACAAGCTGATGAGAAATGTGGAGTTTGCAGAAAGCAAATCGGAGTGGCTGAGTGGGGAGAAAATAATGGCCCGTGTCAGCAAAGGGACAGCCCAGCGAGAGATATGAAAGCCTGGTGAGACTTTCAAGTACCCACATTCCTATTCCTGCAGCTTTCAGTGAACAAATAGGGCCACATGCGGGCACACCAAAAATGTCAGTTTGAAATAAATCCCTGGCTGTGCTGGTGTCTCAGGAAGCTGGCTCTGTAATTTACGAAGGTGACAAGCAAAGCCATAAAGGTAAAATGGGGGTTTTCAATCAGGCAGCGTGAGACGATTCCGAGAAAAAAAAAGCATACACGATACCAGAAAATACACTTCTATTGGGTAACAGGTGACATTAAAAAATTGCTGCCTGCTCCAAACAGGAGTTACGGGGATGGATTCTCAATCTTACTCACAGAATGGAAAATTATTTTAAAGGAAATTTTAGGGCATGCTCAGGCAGCATCCAAGTGGAAAACATGTTTAGGGAGACAGGGGCAAAACCCAATGATGGTGATGATGATGGTGGTAATGATGATGGTAATTGGTGGTGATGATATTGCTAGCGGTAGAGGAGGAAGAAATAACAAGCAAAAGGGATGGGGTGGGGGTGGTGATGAGGAATTAATCTTGCTTTTCCAGCTAAATAAACATGACCTACATAAAGTACATACAAACAATGGAAGCCTAATGAGCAGAGGAGGTCTGGGTCAGGAGACGGTCCTGAGCAAATATTCTAGGGCTGATGATGTCCTAATGGCAGCCACCTGTCTCACTTGTGGTCCTGCTTGGGCACTGTGTATTCAACTAGCCAGAAAGACACCATCAGATGTGCACCCAAAAAACTGCAACTAAATGGGGCACACTTGAAGCCAAATGGCCACAACAGAGGACTCCTTTCTGTCTGCCTTGAGCTAATTAACAAAATCTAAGTTAACAGTAAAGGCAGCTGGACCTTTGTTCGAGGCTCTGGGTTCCCCCTCCAGAGTTCTGGAGTTTCGTCTGTCCGTGTAAGAATACTCAGAATTTAGACAAGTTGTGTGAGTTCTTTCCCAACATGTAAACCTCTGCATAACCCTGAGGCAGAGCGAGAAGAGGAAGTGGAAGGGAAAAGCTACAGCCAGTACGAGTGAGCCCAGCAGAATTTCCTTATAACTTCCAGTATTGTAGCTATGTGCACTCCGATGGCAATAAAAAAGGGGAAATATAATTATACGGGTGGTAAAAGAGTCACAGGTTCTGGAGGCAGAAAAATGTGGAACCAAACCTTGTCCTTTAAGGACAAACTGCCTAATCTTTTTATGCCTTTGGGTACAGATGAAAGTGCATATGTTGTGCATAAGGAGAAGGACTCAACATATAATGTACTAATCACCTGGCTTTTGAGGGGCCCATGTGTTTGCTTTGTCTCAGAGTGAAGAAGAGTACATGCATGAGGTAACGGAACCATGATTAGATTTTAACAGAATCAATAGCAGGCATTTAAACAGCTCAAACTAGATCCCACATTACAAGCTTTTGTTGATTGGACAAACTGGAGTGGACCAAATGTAAAAAGAATTTGATGACCGCTGTGCTCCAAACCCCCTTGAGGCTGAATTTGCTTAGGGACTCTGTTTCCTTTTATAATTGTAGTTTTTTAAAACAAGGTGCCACAAAGAGGTTTAAAAGATACCATTTTTTTTGAGGCAGATATCATAGAAAATTCATTTGCCACTGAAGGTTAATAAGCTGTGTTAATATACTACCTTAAACTGTCCTTCTGGACTCTTCTGGAAACCGATCTTTCACTTCATCACCAGATGGCACCAGGAACACCAAATGTTAAAAGGGTGAATGGGGTGTGTGTGTGTGTTGAAATGGGGACTGGAGAGAGCTGGTTCTGTTGTGAAGATCACAGACTGCTCTTGTAGAGGACCTCAGTTTGATTTCCAGCTCCCAGCTGGCAGTTCACAAGTGCCTGTGACTTTAGGTACAGGGCAATCAATATTTTGGGGCCTCACTCATGCTCACATTTCCACAGACATATGTGTGTGGAAATATGCACACATACAAATAATTAAATAAAGTAATAATTAAATAATAGTTGTTATTTAATAATTATTTATTAGTAATAAATAATTAAATAAAGTAAATCGTTAACAGAAGGGAATAAAATGTACACGCAATTGAGTCAATTTCCCATGCTAAGCAGTTCCCGGACTGGGTTAGTTTCACGTTTCCTGAAAGATTGGATCTGATAAGGTTGGGGAAACGCCCTTTTGCATACTTAACTTCCTTTCTTCTTCCTCCCACCTCCTGCTCCTCTTCCTCCTCTTTCTTCCTTCTCCTCTCCATTCCTTTTCCTTCACCTCCTTTCCCCATGTCCCCTCCCACCCTTTTTTTGAGATCAGGTTTGGTTAAGTCTAGGCTGACCTCTAACTCCTTATGTTGTCAAGGACAACTTTGAACTTCTGACTACCTTTTTTCACTTCCAAAATGCTGGGGTAACAGGCACATGCCACCAAGAAAGCCTGCTTTATGCTGTGGGATAAAACCCAGGGTGTGGTGCGCACAGAAAGCACTTTGCCAGCTGAGTCCCATCCACAGTCAGCCTTCCCCTTTTGCGGTGAAATGATGTATGACATGAAATTTACTATTTTTTTATCAGTTAAGTCTGCTGTTAAGTATGCTTACCCACAAGGCTGCACAGCCATCACTTAAGCATTTTCGGGAACTTCTTGCCATATGCCATAACAACTTTGTACCCATCTGTAGCCACTAATATGAGAAATATCTATTATAAGTTTTTTTCAGTGTTCTCTTTTATGTCTATAAGTGTTTTTCCTGCACGCATATGTAAACATCATGTGCTTGTAGTGCCTGTGGAGGTCATGAGAAGCGTCAGACCCCAGACACCAATGCTACAGACTGCTGTGTGCATCTGTTGGGGTGCTGGGAACAGCTCTGTAGAAGTCAGGACTCTTAACTGCAGAGCTGTCAATCACACTGAAAAGTGTAAGCTGATTCATTTTCCAGCAGGTTGCAGCAGTCATACCACAAGACTGGGGTGTTCTTCACTCAGTTCCTTCCAGCAAGTACCATTTACATATTTGTCCATTTGTGTTGCTGTTTAAAACAGGGAACATCCCTGTACCGGCTGGGTTTGTGTGTCAACTTGGCACAGAGAGGAAGAAGCTTCACTTGAGAAAATGCCTCCATGAGATCTAGAGGTAATGTAGTTTTTCAAATAGTGACCAGGGCATGGCAGGGCAGCCCATGGTGGGAGATGCCATTTCTGGGCTGGTAATCCTGCATTCTATAAGCAAGCAGGCTGAGCACATTATGGGAAGCAAGCCAGTAAGCAACACTTCTCCATGGCCTCTGCATTAGCTCCTGCCTCTACGTTCCAGGCCCATTTGAGTTCCTGTCCTGACTCTCTTCGATGATGAACAGCAATGTGGATATATAAGCTGAATATACCCTTTCCTCCCCAATTTGGTTTTTGGTCATGGTATTTCGTTACATCTAAAAGCCCTGACTAAGACAATGCCGTAGGTAGCTTATAAACAATGGGAAACACCAAGAGTGTCCAAAATCAAGATGCTAGTGGATTCTGTGCCTGGGGGAAGTCATACCTCCTGTTTTATAGATGATGGTGTGTGTAGTCCTGAGACATCATGGCACACGTGTGTGTGTGTGTGTGTGTGTGTGTAATTACGAAATTGCCTCAATAGACCCACCGATGATGTAAAGAAAGATCCTGTAAAACCCTCTCCTCTCATTTTCTACTGAGCTTCTCTGCTGAAGTCCTAGTTTTGCTATTGTGTTTTCACTTCCAAAGTGTTCAGTTGATTCCTCTTTATATGTAATTTTTCCCCCTGGGGCTTTTTGTTTAACAGTTTCTTTTCATCTGGGTATATACTCACACAAGCATTGTTCTGGTGGCTGTTGTAAAGTTGCTGGCAGATGGTGTAGCTGTTCTTTGCTACGTTGTGGGTTCTTTCTTAGACCCTTCTCTACCCCTTTCTTCCATACTTTCAGTTCCCTAAAACTACATAAGAGAAGACAAAGATAGCAAGGAAAGGAAAGAGATCCCTGAATAAAGTCATGGGTAGGAAACGGGCAATGTTATCATTAGACTACCTCCTGATGATTAGGGGTGTTTCTTGGGGCAAGTTTGATCTTTTATTTCAGGATATCTAATTTTTTCTTCTTGTTGTTTTTTCTTTGAGCATGACTGTTGACAAATCACAACCAACAACTCCTCATGCCCTGGGACCCTAGCATTTATATACCCCCTGAAAAGTCCCCAGAATTCCAAAGGTCACACAATTGCAGAAACTATCTGCAGCTGGCATAATCACATTTCTGCCAGAGCATGTGGCAAATCATAATCACCTGCTTTGAAGTATCTCCATATCTCCACACCTGGGATTATAACAAAAACACATTCTTATAATTGTTCTGTGTTTTTTAAAGAAACCTACATTCCAAAATTGTCGCTACAAATGGTTCTTACATTTGTGTCATCTGTTGGTCTCTTTCTTGCCTCAGAAGCTTGGGTTTTCCTAGCTTCTGCTCAGGTGAAAGGTCTCAGATTACATGCTGGGCTTCTTGAGCACTGAGGATATACAAAGATGTTTAACTTGCTGCTTTTACATGTTGCTTTGGACGTTGCTTTGCCAAGCGAAGGTGAATTCTGCTCAGTAGCACTAGGTGGGCAGTGGACATCTAGCCTCTTTCCTTCACGGATAGCACCATATCATTCTTTTGAACCTCAGGGTCTTGTTCAGTGTCTGCTTATGCTTGCTTTATGTGCCGTGGTCAGGGCTGTGGCTGTCCTTGTGGGCTGTATTTGCAGAGTCTGCGTTTATTGAGTCTATACTTGGTGATGTGACTGAACTTGGTGAGTCTGTACTTGGTGATGTGTCTGTACTTGGTGAGGCTGTTCTTGGTGATCTGGCTGTACTTATTGATGATACAACTGTGTTTGATGTTGTGGCTGTATTTGGCGTGGGTGTATTTGTGATGTGACTGTACTTGGTGTGGTTATACTTGGTATGGTTATACTTGGTATGGCTGTAATTAATGATATGGCTATTCTTGGTAATGTGACTGTACTTGGTATGGCTGTACTTGGTTACGTGGCCATACTTGGTGCTCTGTACTTGGCATGCCTGTACTTGATGATGTGGCTTTACTTGGTGTGTATGTACTTGATGTGTGGCTGAACCTGGTACTGTGACTGTACTTAATGTGGCTCTATTGGTGATGTGGTTGTACTTGGTTCCGTGACTGCACACGATATAATTGCACTTGATGTGCAGCTTATATTTGGCCTAGTTGTACTTGGTATGACTGTACACAAAACTCTGGCTATTCTTGGTGTGGCTGTATTGGTGAGCTGTACTTGGTAAAGCTATATTTGGCATGGCTGTTCTTGGTATGGTTGTATTTGGTTATGTGACTGTTCTTGGTTATGTGGTTGTCCTGGGTGTGGCTGTACTAGTACTCCTTGCTGTCTTGTACTTGGCCTGGCTATATGTGGTTTAACACATAAGGGATATCTATGCCACCTTACTCGTGAGCCACAATTTCAAGGATCATTTTACTTTTCTTCAATTTGCTGTAAGTTGGTATATCAAAATCTCTAAGCAAAATTAATACATAAAGGTGATTTTTTTTCTTTGAGGTTTGGGGAGCTTGACTTCTTTATTTTATCAACCATTTCCTAAAGAAACTTGCACTTTTTTGTGAGTTACTAACAATTCCTACCAAGCCAAGCCATATCAGACTTTTTGTTAAAAGTTTAAGTTGGAGGGAAAGCTGCTTTCTTTCTTAGGAAACAGTTATTTCTTTCTCTCTCTTTTCTTTTCTTTTTTTTTTTGATTCAATTTAAAGAGTCTATTTTAAAAAGAACATAAAGGGGCTAGAAATATGCTTCAGTGGTCAAGAACACTGGTTTCTCTCCCAGAGGCCCTGGATTCAATTCTTAGCACCCACATGGTAGCTCACATCCATCTGTAAGTGCGGTTCCAGGGGACCTGGTGCCTTCTCCCAACTTCTATCAGCCACAGACATGCAAGTGGTGGGCAGACATGCACATATAATAAAAAATGAAAAAAGTTTCAATAATTTTTTAAAGTTTTATAAATATTGCAAGGACTTTGGAGTGATGCCCTCATTCATGTTGTCTGGTCTTGACAGGGAAGAAATACTCTGGAAAAAGGACACAATGGCATTGATTGTTAAATAAAGGCTTCATTTAGGCGACGGAAAACAGCATGCTACAAGCCTTATTTTTCCCTCAACTAGAGTTAGGCTGCTGAGTTATGAGCTTTAACCATCATGTCACTGCCAAGGTTGAGTGCATTTGTTAATTACAGGCCAACTTCTGCAGGAAAATCTATTTGAACTAGAGATGGCAGACTAACCATAGCCCTTCCCAAGGATGAAGCGATCCCCACAGTAACTCCAGAGTTAGTAAATTGATTTAATGACATTTACCTTTAAGTCTTAACGAAAAGACTTTACATGGACTGATAAACATCAGGACTGGGGAAGCCACAGGCGAAGCACAGACAAAATGAACCGGAAGTGTTGTGCCACTGTGAAACTAATTAATTAATTCATTCATCAAATTATAAATTAAATTAGCAGACTAATTTAATCATTGCCTGTCCTGATTGTGCTCATTTTAAGCCCAGAAGTCAGGAGGCAGAGGCAAGTAGATCCTTACGAATTCAGGGACAGCCTGGTCTATGCAGTGAGTTTCAGTCCATGCAGAGCTACATTGTGAGATCCAATTTTAAAACCCAACTAAAGCAAGCAAACAAACAAAAACAATTATTCACGAAACAAAGCAGTAGTCTAGTTTGGCTATTGTTTGCTTATTCCTGTGATATGTCGTGATTCTGTAAAGTAGGATCCTTTGCTGAAGATACATAGCTTGTTTACTGAAGACAAGTAACAGCCTAATGAACCATTGCTAAGCAAATCAGCCAGAACCATTTAACAATAAAAGGAAGACCCTGTCCCTGTTGAATGTAAACAATTAAGGTCTCTAAGTTGATGGCAAGGGAGAATTGACTGCTGTTTCTAAAGCTTGTTCAGTGTAAAAGGGGAAGTCAGAGGAAGACGTCCCTTGTCACACACCAAACAAAGTCTCTGCCTAAATAAGTGGGTGGATGTTTAGCCTGCCACATTTCCTGGGGATTGCAGCTTTCTGAGCCTTGAGAGTACCTCAAAATAAATTCTTCTCAAACTCATGGTCCCTAATGTCAGACATTCAAATATGTGTCTGTGGAGACGTACATGATTTTTAGTTAATTAATTAATCAATCAATCAATCAATTTTAAGTGCAGTAGATGCTAGGATGGTTAGATTGTCCTAGTCCATGGAAAACATCACTTTCCACAGGACCGGCCTAGTCTCCTCATGGACTAAGATGGATCAGGAAGTCTTCAACTCTTTTTTTTTTTTCTCATTTGTAGGAATGATATTCCTATTTATTGTCTTACCTTCGTTTTTATTTTATTTGGATTTTTTCCTTTTTTAATTATTATTTTTTACAATTTATTCACTTTGTATTCTAGTTGTAGCCCCTCCCTCATCTCCTCCCAGTCCCGCCCTCCACTCTTCCTCTCCTATCTCTCTCCCCCACTGTCTGACCCTAGGCTATCAGGTCCCATCAGGACTGTCTGGATCCTCTTCCTCTGTGGGCTGCCTAGGTCTCCCCACCAGGGAGAAGTGATCAAGGAGCAGGCAATCAAGTTCATGTCAGAGACTGATTCTTCTTCCCTTACTAGGGAGCCCACATGGAGACTGAGCTGTCATGTCTATGGGTTACATCTGGACAGGGGGACTATGCCCTCTCTATGCAGGGTCTTTAGTTGATGTATCAGTCTCTGTAGTCCTCCCTGGACCCAGCTTTTTTGGCTTTGTTGGCATTCTTGTGGGACTCCTGTTCCCTCCATGTACTTTTATCTCCCTCTCCTTCCATAAGACTTTCTGCAGTCTGTCCAAAGTTTGGCTGTGAGTCTCTGCATTTGCTTTGATTCCCTACTAGGTGGAGTCTTTTAAGGGAGATCTGTGGTAGGCTCCAGTCCAGGTCTCTCTCTCCTACCACTTCAGGTGTCTATCCTGTTTTCCTGTCCGAATGAGGATTAAGCATCTTCCCTAGGGTCCTCCTTGTTGTTTAGCTTCTTTAGGTCTGTAGATTTTAGTTTATTTATCCTGTATTATATGACTAATATCCACTTATTAGTGAGTATATACAATATGTGTCTTTCTGCTTCTGGGCTGCCTCACTCAGGATGATCATTTTTAGTTCCATCCATCGCCTGCACATTTCTTCACGTACCTTCTTTTAAAATAAATTAACTTATTTTCTTTACATCCCAGTCATAGCACCCTCTTCCTTCTCCTCCCATTCTGTCTTCCCTTCCCAACCCCCATGTCATATTTCTCAGAAAAAGGGAGACCCCTACTCACCCTCTGCAGCTCATCAAGTCACATGGGACTGAGTCTGTCCTCTTCCCCTGTGGCCTTGTAAGGCAGTCCTGTCAGAGGGAAGTGATCGAAAAGCAGACAACATAGTCCACGTCAGAGACATCCTCCCACTTCTTTAACTTGTGGACCCACATGAAGCCAGAGCAGCCCATCAGCTACATATATGTAGAAGATCTAGTTCCAGTCCATTCATTGTCCTTGGTTGGTGCATCAGACTTCACAGGCCCTCCCTGGGCCCTGATTGGCTCTGTTGGTCTTCTTATGGGGCTTTTGTCACCTCTAGGTCCTTTTATCTGTCCCCCTATCTTTTCCACCAGACTCCCTGTGCTTTCTACAATGCTTGGCTATGACTCTTAGGATCTGTTTTTAACCATTGCTGGGTGGAGCTTCTCAGAGGACAACTCTGACAGCATTCGGTTTGCAAGCTTAGCAGGGTATCTTTAAGAACATCAGGGCTTGCCTCTTTTCCATGGGTTGGGCCTTGGGTTGGGCCATTTATTGGTTGGACATTCCATCAATCTCTGCTCTATCTGTTCTATCTTTGTCTCTGCAGACCTTGTAGGCAGGGTAAGTTTTGGCTTGAAGTTTTTGTGGGTCAGGGTTAGTGTTCTCCTCCCTTCACTAGGAGTCTTGTCTAGTTAGAGAGTGTAATCTTCAATCTCCATGGCCCCTGCTACTAGGATTCTCAGCTAGAGTCCCCTTCATATCCTCCCAGAGGCCTATTCTGACTTAGGTCTCCAGCTTGTCACAGAGATGCTCCCACCGACACTTTCTCTCTCTCTCTCTCTCTCTCTCTCTCTCTCTCTCTCTCTCTCTCTCTCCTTCTGCAGGCCTTCTGTCATCCCATCCGCTCTCCGCATGTCTGAGCTCTACCCTATTTCTCTGTGTTTCTTCTCCTGCCTCGTTCCCTCTCTACAACTACTACCTCTATTCTAGTTTCCCTTCTGAGTGGGATTTAAGCATCCTTCCTTGGGTCCTCCTTGTTATGTCTCTTCTTGGTGTCTGTGTATTGTAGTGTGTTTGTCTTGTATTACATGGTTACATTTCACCTATAAGCGAGTAAATACTATGTGTGTCTTTCTGAGTCTCGGTTACCTCACTTAGGGTGATCTTTTCTAATTCCACCCATTTGCCTACCAATTTCATGATTTCCTTGTATTTAATGGCTAAGTATTATTCCATTGTGTAAATGTATAGCAGGTTTTTTTTATTATTATTCTTTGGTAGAGGGACATCTAGGTTGTTTCCAGATTCTGGCTATTACAAATAAAGTAGCTGTGAACATAGTTGAGCGAATGTCCTTGTTGCACGGTGGAGTATCTTTGCGGTGTATGCTCAGAAGAGGCATAGCTGGGTCTTGAGGTAGAGCGATTCCCAGTTTTCTGAGAAAGCTCCAGATTCATTTCCAAAATGTTTGTACAAGTTTGGAGTCCCACTAGCAATGGAGGAGTGTTCTCTTTTCTCCACACTCTCACTAGCATGTTCTGTTACTTGACTTTTTTATCTTAGACATTCTGACAGGTGTAACATGGAGTCACAAAGTGATTTTGATTTGCATTTTCCTGATGACTAAGGACTTTGAACATTTCTTTAAGTGTTTCTTGGCCATTTGAGATTCCTCTGTTGAGAATTCTCTGTTTAGCTGTGGGATTAAGATGGCGTCTTGGTGGATTTTTTCTTTGATGAGAATGAAGTGTCTTTCCTCATCTCTTGATTAATTTTGGCTGAACGTCTATTTTGTTAGGTATTAGGATAGCTACTTCAGCTTGCTTATTGGGTTCCTTTGCTTGGAAAACCATTTTCTAGCCCTTTACTTTGAGGTAATATCTTTGTTGCTGTGGTATGTCTCTTGTATGCAGCAGAATGTTGGATCCTGTTTACCTAACAATTCTGTTAGCCTGTACCTTTTTATTGGAGAGTTGAATCCATTGATATTGTAGTTCCTTATAGTGCGATGTTGGGAGTGATAGTGTGTTTGTGTTCTTGTCTTCTTCTGGTTTTACTGTTGTGAGCTTATCTATATCCTATGCTTTCTTGGGTATAGTTGAGCACATTGGGTTAGAGTTTTCCTTCTAGTATATTTTGTGGAGCTGGGTTTATGCATAGATATTTATGTTTAAATTTGATTTTGTTATTGAATATCTTGTTTTCTTGCTATATGGAATTTGCAAGCTTAAAATGAAATGGAATTAATAAAGAACACACAAACCATGAAAATTCTGGAGATGGAAAACTTAGAGAAGAGAACGGGAACCAACAGAATAAAAGAGATGAAGGAGAGATTCTCAGGCATAGAAGATACAATTGAAGAACTCAATACATCTGTCAAAGAAAATATTAAATAAAAATGTTTCTGGCACAAAATATCCAAGAAATCAAGGACACCACAAAAATGCAAAATTTAAGTACAATGGGAATAGACAAAAAGAAGATTCCAGGCTCTAAGGACCAGAAAATATTTTCAAGAAAATCACAGAAGAAAAATTTCCCAACCTAAAGAAAGAGATGTCCTTAAACATACAAGAGGCCTACAGAACACCAAACACCCTAGACCTGAAAAGAAATTCTTCCTGCTACATAATAGTCAAAACGCTAAATCTACAGAACAAAGAAAAGCTATAAAGAGCAGCAAGGGGGAAAGGCCAGGTAATGTGTAAAGGTAGACCTATCAGAATCGAACCTGACTTCTTGACAGAGGCTATGAAAGCCAGAAGGGCCTGAGCAAATGTCATGCAGACATGAAGAGCACAGATGCCAGCAAAGTCTTCAACTGCTAACAGGCATCATCATTATCATCATCATCGTCGTCGTTGTTTGCTGTGTGGTAATGAGATCTGGTTATCAGCACTGGTGTTAATGGAGACTCCCCTTCAATCTTCAATGCTTTTAATTACAGTGAACAACCGAGAGTTTGTTTTAGGTTAAAAAAAACAAAACAAAAAACTAACCAACCAACCAACCAAAACCAAAACCAAAACCAAACCAAACCAACCAACCAAACAAACAAAAAAACAGGAAGAAGGCATTTGATTACCTTACTTGTCTATGGCAAGAGAAAAGAATTCTCAGTTTTCTTAAGTTCAGTTTTGTCAGAATATGTAGAAAATTGTGCCCCAAGCCACCTAAGGGTCATAAATTCAGAAGAGGTGTCTCCTGAAGTAGTGATTTGTTTTTGTTGTTTTTAATGTATTCACATCCCAAGATGATGATGTGATTGAGATTGAAGGAAGGCAGGTCTCTCTCTTTGTTTGAGTCAACTGTATGTGCTCAGAACGGAGTCATCAAAACAGGAACATCACACACATAAGAAGAAAAAGAAGGAAAGGAAAAGGAAGAAGGAAATTTGAGAATTATATTAGACATGAATTAAACACAGTAGCCTCAAAGGACCCATCAAATGCAACAAAGATGAAATCAGAAGTGTCATTTTCATGCCCTTCAATCAATTTAAATAGCAGCATTTACAATTACCATATGGTACAGTGACCCAATTTTCATAAATAATTTGAATGCTGCTTTTAAAGGTAGCAGCTTCAGAAGGAGATAAATACAAATCAGTCTAGATTCCTGTGCCATTTCCATAGCAACTGCAAGCAGGTTACAAGACTTGGTGACACGAGATCCCGGCAAAGAAAAGGAAACCACTTTAGGTTGTTTATAAAGCTCAGTAAAAACAATAAAAACTAGGGTAACTCATTGGATTTCCTAATTGAGACCTTCTAGAGCCCTGCATGGTTTTATCAAGACCATCCAAACAATGAATTCCCAACCTGGTCCCCCTGAACAACCCCACAATGCCCCAACGTAATCAGTAAGGTCCTCTAGCTATGTTCAGTGTTTCAGACAGCCTAATAATTTAATTAGGGCATTTATCTGTGTAGCAGTTATGCATTGGGAAGGGACATCATCTAGTATCTATGTGGTGCCAGGTGCAGACATAGCAGAGCCTGAAAAGAGATGGGATTACTCCTTATCCATGACATGTGCTGTCATATAACACTCGCTGAGTTGACAACCTTATTAGCTTCTCTTGTCTCTCTCTCTCTCTTTTCTTTTCTTCTACCATTACCACCACAGAACTTCCCACTCATAAAACCCTAAAATTTCCTTCCTCTGACAGGCATGAGAATGTTTGCTTCTTAATTCCCCTTTTATTCTCGTTCTTGATTTTGTGTCTCTTTTTGTTTCCCCCTTTCTCTCCTCTTGTATTCCTTTTCCAAGTTTTCCAGTCCTTAGCTTTCCTGGTTCTCCATTTCCCTGTATCTGTCTCATTCTAGTGATGGAAGGAACACAGTTCAGGGGTTGTGAAGGGAACATACAAACAGATGATTCCCCTTCCAAATGCAAAACTGTTACCCAGATAAATGAACTAATTAAATTATTAGGCAGTGTGAAAAGATGCATTGGCATTGTGACAAGTAAATCTATGTTTAAATCACTGTAATACTATATGAGGCCTTATTTATTAAACTAGCCATTTTTCATGATTTCATTATCTATCTCTCCCTTATAGTACCCCATTGTACCTTTGGGATCTCTAGGGTACTGTCCAATATAGTTTTTCAAAGCAGTGTTCTTAGCCACCGCTTTTGCAGTGTCCCATTAGGTACCTTTTAAAATATCTTCTGTATTTTCTCAACCAGATATCTTTGTGCATTTTGGAATCAAGGAGACAAGAGCTTACTTTCTTCTATATCATGTACACTATGCTAGGAAGAATGTTCATATATTCTAAATGCTACAAGGCAAAAATATATAAATCATAGGCTTCAATTTTTAAGTAAATTTATATTGTTTTAGCAAAATGTTCCCCCATGGGGAATGCCAGGAAGCAGTAGTTCTATAAGATGTTAAGCAATGCAAACATACTGTGTAGATTTAAAGGCTGGGGCTTCATAAGCATCTTGAAGAATTACATTTTAGCCTGTTGTTTAACCTAACCTATCTCAAATATACATGGTGTTTAAGTCCCTGTGTGCTGTTATAACAAAATAGCCTAGATTGGAAAGCTTATAAGGGCAGAAAATCATTTCCTAAGGTTTTGGAGGCTAGAAAGTTTAAGATATCAGCAGAGTTGGTGTCTTGGTGATGCCAATGTTCTACTTCCAAGATGGTGATTTCCAGCCTCACCATGATAGAATGGTGAACGGCAGGTTTTATGGCAAAGTCTGGAAGGAAAAGACCTATCTTGCTCCCTCACACACCTATATAAACCCTCTAGTCCTGGCCATGCAGCATAGCTCCCATGAGGTAGTCACTTCCTAAGACAAGATCTTCTAATATGTCACCTTAGAGTAAAGGGTAAGTTTCCATATATGAATTCTGTGGCTATGGATGTTCATTTACATGTGATGGGTTATATCCTAATATAATAGTCAAAAATATCCGTAGTGAAAAATGCATCCAAATACCTTCAATCACTTAACACCACAGCCCTAGGGCATGGTCCAAGGGGACCGTGCTCTTGTGATCTCATAGCTGAGCTCTTCTCACTGCCCAGCATTGTGAGAGAGTCTCAGATAGCAGTCATTGGTCTGAGAAAAGACCAGAATTCAAGATTCAAACTATCAGTCCTGCTCAACATGTATCATCTTTGCACTGTTGT
Organism: Pachyuromys duprasi; assembly: GCA_028658305.1. Taxonomy (NCBI): domain Eukaryota; kingdom Metazoa; phylum Chordata; class Mammalia; order Rodentia; family Muridae; genus Pachyuromys; species Pachyuromys duprasi. The sequence continues at coordinate 43,156,734 of CM053756.1, read as the reverse complement.
GAAGTTAAAGAATCAGAAGTTGAATGATTGCATATTAGGAACAGTCCCCAAGTGTTCCCTTCCTCCTTAAGACACCCCTCAACATACCACAGACTTGCAGCCTCCTTCAGTTAACTCTACATTAGGATGGCATAACATTCCAGGAGACCAGTGCGAAATGAAATCCCTTTCTTGTGGCTCCTCTGTCTTCTCATTTATATTTTCTGCTTAACCAGGACTTTAGGGTTGTACTCAGCTCTGAAGGGAAACGACAGTGTACAAGGGTAAACACACAGTTCTAGATGGTTCTCTTTTCTGCCATTTGCAGTATGTTTGATTCTGGCAGCCTTTGTTCAGTCTGTCTTCCCCAGTGCAGGTCAGTCTTGAAGTGATGTGTGCTTTTTGCTCTTTGTTTTCTCTGGACAATAATCTGAGAAAGTATCTTTCCACATCTGGCACTGTTTTATCAAAAGCTAAATGGAGACAGAGAAAGAGAGAGAAGACAGAGAGAGACAGAGAAAGAGAGATCTTTTCATGAGAAAGCTATTAACAGGCAGGAAACCGAGGGCTTAATGCTCTCATGAAGAAAGAAACACGGTATGGAAAAAAATTCTTCAAAAATTAAATGAGACATTTGGGCACAGCTATTTCTTTCTGTTGGCAGGTTATTGTCTGTGGTGTGTGTAAAATGACTTCTCAAAACATTATGTCACAAAGCAAAAGATCTCAGATGCTCACAAATAATGGACACCAGAGGGGACCAGAGACACACTGAATTATGTTAAATGGGTCGTGGCCAGAGAGATAAAGGACATTTCTATGAAGGCAAATGATGACTTCCTTCAGAGAAACCCCACAAAGAAAGGGAAAGTTCAAGGAGCCTATATTTAGTGATGACCACAGAAAAGTGTCCTGTCCCAACAAATATCTTGATCTTGTAGCAAACAGCAGAAACACTGCTGAGTGTGCTTCAGTGAAACTCACAAATCTCACCGATGCCCTGTGAGATCAGAAAGGAAATTTAGAAAGAATTGCAAAATCAGGGAGAAAGCATCCATTCATCAGGAAACATCATTTAGACTATCTGTTTCTTCTCTCATTCTGTCACCAGACTCCTGGCTAAAGTCACTTAAGAGGGAAAGGATTCATTTTGGCTTAGAGTTGAAGGACATGGCCCATCATGGTAGCGTAGGCTTAGTATCTTAGAAGGCCTGAACCTTTACTTCCAAGATGGTGCCTTTCTGCTGTGTTCTCACCATGTTAGAAAATGTTTTGATACTTAACTCAGACTAGATTCAAATCTAATACCCTCTTACCTCAAATTTCTCCAATTTGGAAATCATAACTATGCCAGCACACTTGGCTTATGAGTTTATGGCATTTTAAAAATTATTTTTATTAATTACAATTTATTCATTTTGTATCCCCCCTGTACCTCCTTCCACCCTCCCCTCCCAATCCCACCTTCTCTCTTCCCCACCCGTGTCCCTCTCCCAGTCCACTGAAAAGGGAGGACTTCCTTTCCTTCCCTCTAATCCCAGTCTATCAGGTCTCATCAGGAGAGGCTGAATTGTCTTCTTCTGCGGCCTGGTAAGGCTGCTCCCCCCTCAGGGGGAGGTGATCAAAGAACAGGCCAATCAATTCATGTCAGAGACAGTCCCTGTTCCCATTACTATGGAGGCCACTTGGATCCTGAACTGCCGTAGCCTACCTCTGTGCAAGGGTTCCAGGCCATCTCCATGAGTGGTCCTTGGCTGGAGTATCAGTTTCAGAAAAGACCGCGGTGCCCAGACTTTTTGGATCTGTTGCTGTCTTTGTGGAGCTCCTGTCCTCTCCAGGTCTTACAATCTCCTACTTCTTTCATAAGATTCCCTCCACTCTGCACAAAGTTTGACTATGAGTATACAACAAAGACATTTGCTCAACCATGTTTATAGCAGCTTTATTTGTAATAGCCAGAAGCTGGAAATAGCCTCGATGCCCCTCAGTTGAGGAATGGATACAGAAGCTGTGGTACATTTACACAATGGAATACTACTGAGCAATTAAAAACAAGGAAATCATGAAATTTGCAGGTAAATGGTGGGAACTGGAAAAAGATCATCCTGAGTGAGGTATCCCAGAAGCAGAAAGACACACATGGTATATATTCACTTGTAAGTGGATACTAGACATATAATATAGGATAAACATACTAGAATCTGTACACTTAAGGAAGCTAATCAGGATGGAGGACTGTGGCTAAGATGCTCAATACCCAGTCAGAAAGGCAAAGAGGATGGACATTAGAGAAGGGGGAAAACAGGGAACACAACAGGAACCTACCACTAGGGCCTCTGAAAGGCTCTACCCTGCAGGGTATGAGGCAGATGCTGAGACTCATGTCAGTTTTTTGATGCTTAGTAATCTATATTGCAAGCCAAGCTTCATATAAAGACCTGGGCATATATATGACGAAGATCCAAACATTGATCTTGATCCTTGATTTCAAAGTCTTTACGTTGAGTTGGGGAGAGATAGATGCATTACAACTCTAAGGTCCAAATGGAACATTACAGTATATAAAGAGAAACGACCAAGAAATTTCTTTAGAATGTATGTGGATAACGTAGAATTTCTGGATGGCCCTCTGATGTCATCAGAGCGGAGAGTTTGATCAGTAGTGAGAGTTTAAGAAGAAAGAGCAGGGAGGGAGGAGTTCGGACCACATGGAAGCAAAAGCTCTGAAGTGGGACGGGGGATGGACTACGGTGACAATGACAGAGTGACAGTGGAGGAGGGCTCAGGGCATCACAGGACCAGGGAGCTGGCTCAGGGGGCAAAGCATAACCATGAGAGGTAGAGCCCAGATTTGCAGAACCCACCCAAAAGGTAAGTGGAGGCGTCATTCCTCCCATAGTGCTAGAGTGTGGGAGATAGACGTGGAACGCCAAACTAAGCTACGGAAGCAGCCATGGGAGCCAAAACGGAGAGTTCCAGGTTCAGCAGGAGACTCACATACACATATCAGGCACAGCTCCCGGAAGGTAGATACTTGGTATCAACCTCTGCCCTCCACAGGCGTTCATACACTTGTGCGTACAGACCTGCTCACACACCAGCATCACACATGCAGAAGCCAAAAGTGCTGTGTATTAGGCAAGGCTTATTGGTTGGTGTACAAGTTCAAGAGAAGGAAATTAGAATTTTTTAAAGACCCTTGAGCTTCCTCGTGCAACGGATTCTAGTAGCAGGTAGTGCAGAAGCGGGACCCATCAGGGAGACGTACAACATTTCCTCCAGGCATTCAACTTCAGTCAATCTTTGAGATAATGGTAAGCTTAAGGCTCAACCCTTAACCCAAAAACAGTGCTCATGTGTTTGGTTCCAAGGCTATTGACTTTCTTGCACACCATGGAGCACAAAATAAATGCTCTTTGGATCGAATACCAATCATACTTTAATCATAGCATTATTACCAACATTATAGTGTACTTACTGTATTCACTCCACGAGGAGCCTTGTGGGAATGTCATGATTTAAACCTCACATTATTCGAGGAAGGCTTGATCAGCGTGAAATCTCTCCCACAGGGCTGTGTACCGGAGAGCTTGGTTCCCAGATGCTGGCACCATTTGGGAAGAGTGTGGAACATTTTGGAGGTGGATCCTTTTTGGAGGAAGTACATTACTGGAGGCGGGCCTTGAAGTTTTATAACCCCATCCCACTCCATGTGCTCTCTGGGCTCCCTGACTTTCCAGACCACTTGAACAGCTGACTTGACACTCCCAAGGCCATGGCCCATGAATTGAAATATATCTGTTGGAACCCTAAGACAGAATAGACCTTCCCTTTCCTAAGCAGCTCATGTTGACTTTTCTTCTTTTGTCAGAGCCATGAGAAAACACACAAGATGATGACTCATAGGAAGTCATACAGCCAGTGAATGGCTGAGGCTGTTCTTCCCCAGTCTGGAACCCTGGCTCTTACTTGGGGGTTGCAGTCTATGCCGTTGTAATTATATTGGCCAGAAATGATGCTGCTCTTTCCCTGTCTTTATTCTTAACCCTTCAGAAGGTTCATGGTTTGCTGCCACATTCACCAGTGTGCATTCAAGCTCAGTGTCACCATGTAGGAACCATAGCCCCTTCCGGCCATCATCATTTATATTTTCTCTTGTCCCTTCAAAGAGATTCACTGTTTGAATTCTGCACAAGCTGTCTTGCATTAGTGCTTTATGTCATCTCTAAAATACTGTTATGCCCAACAACATCACAATATATTGTATGACAGGAGGAGTCAAGAAAAGAGGCCCTTTCATTGCAGTGCTGGTTGAAACATAGATAAAAGAATAAATATTTGCCAACTATGAAGTAACCCAACTCAATAGGGAGAGTGCCATTGTGCTTCTGATCCTGTGGGAATGCCAAACAATGCAAGAAAAGGAAGAGAAAATAAAACCTAATTGAGTGTTTGACTTCATTCCATTAATACATCTCCACTGTATTCATTTAATCAGACAATTACGAGTGACAAGATAAAATAGCACTGAATTCCCTCCACATGAATATAAAGCAATTTTGGATTATCTTGCTGCACTGAGGTCTCATCACACAGAGTTTGGGTTCTTTCTCTCCCATTTAGCTGGGGGAAACTGTAATTGCTTTAACTGGTTATGATTGACTAACTGCCTTCAGAGGCCCATAAATACAGATGTCAGTGCAGCGAGCATTGAATGTTTATTTCTATGATCCTTCACTGGATATCGACAATCTGACCCATGAACCCGCCAGCAGGTAATCTCATAGATCATTTCCTCCCTAGGAGATTCCTGTGGCTGGGAGGGCTTGTCAATATTCCTCACAGAGGCTTTTGATCAAGGGACGCTTTGTAATTGTCTGGAAGACACATTAAACACCCTGCTTTCCCTAGTGTTTCAAAGACAGAGCCATCACTTCAAGTGTGAATTGCTCACACCAAGAATTTTTTCCTATCTGGCTATTTTAAAACGTGTGTCTCAGGTCTTTGGCGCCTAGTAAATTCACAGTCATATAAATATGATTCTTTCATACACTTCTCTGAAGACATTCGCTAGCTCATCAAATCACTATTTGAAAAAGTCCCTAGTTGGCAAGTCTTTTCAAATGGAAAGAATTCAACTTCTCCATGATCTACACAAGTAGCCCTTAGTTAGAAATGTCTCTGTAAGTTTTTATATCTGTGTCTATCTGTCATGGCTACACGTTAATGGTGTTATTCTGAGAATACACAATACATAATCCACAAAGTCATCCTGATATTTTACACTTGATTTTGTTCATTTTCTGTCGCTACAACTGTTGCTACAATCTAATTGAGAGGAAAATAATATTTGCAGAGCACTTGCCTGTAATAGCACTTGGGAGAATGAGGCAGGGGGGTGTGATTTTTGAGGCCAACCTGGGTTACAATAGTGAGTTCCCAATGAGCCTTGAATATAGAGATTGACTCACAGCAACAAAGAATGCAGAAAGGAAGAAAAAGAAACCAAACTAAAACAAAACAAAACAACAGAAAAACAAACCTTGTTTCTTAAAGACCATGATTAGGTAAAGGCCTTCGGTGACATCACAGCAAAGCAAAGGGTACCACCTGGTGAGGCACTTCAAGATCTTGGGTCTCTCTTTTTATAAAGCTATCTGTCTCAAACCATGGGCACAACTTAGATGCCTTCATTTAATTTTAATAACCCATTTCCAAATACCATTAACACATGATTTCATATCCAATACATGAAAATTGAAGGACCCACCTGAACTATATATGCACATTTGATTCTCTCTCTCTCTCTCTCTCTCTCTCTCTCTGTTTGTTTGTTTTTCTTTTGTTGTTGTTGTTTTGTGTTTTTTCATGTCCTGGGTGGGTGGATACATGTGTCACTGTCGAATTGTCCCGAGTGTGACTTGCAGTGCCTTTCTGGATTGCTCTCTGCTTTACTTCATCAAGGCAGAGTCCCTTGCTGAACCCAGAGCTTGTACTTCAGTTGGCCCAGCAGGACAGTTGGCCCCAGAGACACACTGACATCGCTCAGCTGCCAACTGCTTGGATTGGAGACCAGCATGCCTACCTGGATTTTATAGTTTTTTTTCCCTTTGTGTGTGTGTGTATGTTTGTCCCCACAGAGGCCAGAGAAGATGTGTTAGGTTCTTTGGAGACCATGTTACAGATGATTGTGAGCAGCCTAATGTACATGCTTGGAACCAAAATCAAGTCCTCTGCAAGAACAATAAGCATTTCTAACCCCCGACTCATCTCTCCAGGCCCAAATTCTTACCTTCATGCACATGCTCTTAAAGCTCCTCAGGTGTTTAACCCCATCTCTCTCTCTCTAGCTTCTGCTATTTCTTTTTAAAAACCTCAGCAAGGTCCACCTGGGGCACAGCCAGCAGAGGTGAGTTGTGTGTTGACTCCCCTTACCCCCAATCAATCATCAGACTCATGACTTTGCCTGCCTTCCTGAGAAGACTTGCCAGGCCCCACGAGCATGCAGGTTAGATGCCTCCCAGTCAGCCCTCTGCCTGCCAGCTCCTCCTTGGGCACAGCCAGTAGCAGTGAGCTGTGCTGTCTTCTGAGCTCCCTCTTTAGGCCAATGGCTCTGCCTACCTTCCCCAGGAGGCCTGCAGGACCTCAGGAGCATTCAGGTCCACCTGGGGAGCAGTCAGCAGAGGTGAGCAGCACACCGTTCTTTGAGCTTTGTCAGGCCCATGACTCTGCTTGCCTCTCCAAGGAGTCCTGTGAATATCAGGAACATCCATCCAATGCCAGGGACCACCAGGTGGGTAAACATCACTGTAAGAGCACAATCAACAAGAACCAGTGCAATATGGAACCACCAGAGCCCAGCTATCCTACCACAGCAAACCCTGGATATCCTAACATAACCAAAACACAAGAATATGACCTTAAATCCAATCTTATTAAGATGCTAGAGACCTTTAAGGTGGAAAAATGAATAAATCCCTTAAAAATACAGGAAAATATACCCAAACAGGTGAAGGAAATGAATAAAACTGTTCAAGACCTGAAAATGGATACAAAAGAAGTTTAAAAACATAAACTTAGGGAGTACTGGACATGGAAAATGTAGAGAAGAGAATATGAACTACAGACAGAAGCATCACAAACAAATACAAGAAATGGAAGAGAGAATCTCAGGCATAGAAGATATGACTGAAGAAATTGATACATGGGTCAATAAATGCTAAACCTAAAAAGTTTCTGACACAAAACATCTAAGAAATCTGGGGCAATATGAAAAGACCAAACCTAAACATAACAGGAATAGAAGAAGGAGAAGATTTCCAGCTCTAAGACCCAGAAAATATTTTCAAAAAAATCATAGAAGAAAATTTCCCTTATCTAAAGAAAGAGATGCCTATAAACATACAAGAAGCTTAGAGGACACCAATAGATTGGGCCAGAAAAGGAAATTCTCCTGCCTCATAATAACCAAAACACTAAAACTACAGAAAAAAATAAAGGGGAAAAGGCCAAGTAACATATAAAGGAAGAACTATCATAATTACATTTGACTTCTCAACAAAGACTCCATAAGTCAGATGGGTCTGGGGAGATGCATTTTAGACTCTATGAGACCACCGATGTCTACCAAAACTACTATACTCAGAAAAACTTTTAATCACCGTAGGTGGAGAAAACAAAATAATCCATGACAAACAAATTTAGACAATATCCACCCACAAATCCAGCCCTACAGAAGACACTAGAAGAAAAACTCAAACCCAAGGAGGTTAACTATCCCCAAGAAAACACAGGAAATTAATAACTCCATACCAGCAAAACCAAGAGAAGTGAAACACACACACACACACACAACTACCATCAAAATAACAAGAATTAACAATCATTGATCATTAATATCTCTCAACATCAATGGGCTTAATTCCCCAATAAAAAGACACAGGCTAACAAAATCAATGTAAAACATTCATCATTCTTCTGCATACAATAAATATACATCAGCAACAAAGATAGACATTGCTTCAGAGTAAAGGGCAGGAAAAAGGTTTTCCAGGCAGATGAATTCAAGTAGCAAGCTGGAATAGCCATTATGATACCCAAAATAAATCAAAAGAAATGGGGAAGGACACTTCATACTCATCAAAAGAAAAACGACATTGCAATTCTGAACATATATGCCCAAAATGCAAGGGCACCCACATTTGTAAAATAAAGATTACTAAAGCTTAAATCATATATTGAACCCTGCTCATTAATAGTGTGAGACTTCAATACCCCAATATCACCAATGAATAAGTCATTGAGACAGAAACTAAACAGAGAAATAATGAAACTAACAGATGTTATGAAGCAAATGGACATAACAGATACCTACAGACCATTTTACCTAAACACAAAAGAATATAGCTTCTCGTTAACTTTAATCTATTTCACTGTGTATTTCACTTTGACCTTAACTCCTGGTCCTCCTGACTTTGCCTTTTCAGTGCTGAGATTACATTAGTACCATTCCGGTTTACTGTCTGTTATATGTTTTAATAAAAGTATCTTGAGCTCAAAAAAAAAAGAATATAGCTTCTCAGCACCTCATGGAACCTTCTTCAAAATTGGCCACGTAGTTGGTCACGAAACAAGCCTCAATAGATACAAGAAAACTGAAATAACACCTTGTATCTTATCATACCATCATGGATAAAAGCTGGACTTCAACAACAGAAACAACAAAAAGCCTAAAAACTCATGGAAACTGAACCACTCTCTACTCAATGATTTCTGGGTCAGAGAATAAATAAATAATGAAATTTAAAACTTTCTAGAATTCAATGAAAATGAAGACACAAAATACCCAAAGTTATGGAACACAATGAAAGCACTTCTAAGAGGAAAGTTCATTGCACTAAGTGCCTTCATAAAGAAATTAGAGAGATATCAACTTAAAATCACATCTGAAATCTCTATTGCAATGAGAAGAAAACACACGCAAGAGGAGTAGATAGCAGGGAATAATAAAACTCAGGGCTGAAATCAATAAATCAGAAACAAAGAGAACAATAAAAAGAGTCAATGAAATCAAGAGCTGGTACTTTGAGAAAATCAACAAAATAGACAAGCCCTTAGCTAAACTAACTAAAAGGTAGAAAGACAATATTCAAATTAACAAAATCAGAAATTAAAATGGAGACATCACTGAGGCACTGAGGAAACACAATGAATCATTAGGTCTTACCTCAAAATCCTGTACTTCACAAAATTGGAAACTCTAAATAAAATGGATGATTTTCTTGATAGATTCCACTTACCAGAGTTAAATCAAGATGAGGTAAACAATTTAAATAGTCCCACAACACCTATGAAAGCATACTCAGTCATTAAGAGTCTCCCAACAAAAAAAGCCAAGAGCCAAATGGTTTCATCAAAAAATTCTTCCAGACTTTCAAAGAAGAGTTAATACCAATCACAAAATAGAAACAAAAGGAAAAACACCCTTCACAGTAGACACAAATACTATAAAATATCTCAGTGTAACTCTTACCAAGCAAGTGAAAGACCTGTATGACAAAAAACTTCAAGTCTCTGAAGGGAAAAATTGAAGACGATATCAGAAGATGAGAAAGTTCAGAGGCATTGTCCTTGAACCACTCAGTTTTGCTTTGCACTCAGTCCTTGTTTGCACAGGATATCAAGTTCTAACTACAATACTTTGTTGAGAGAATAGCTTGTGTATTGTATTGTATTGCAAAACACCTGTCAATAAAAAAAATCTGATGGCCTATATCTGAGGCAGGAAATTGGAGGTGACTTGTTGGTGTTTAATTTATTGAGTTCTTTATATATTTTGGATATTAGCCCTCTGCCAGATGTAGCATAGGTAAAGGTCTTTTCTAATTCTGTAGGCTGCCATTTTGTTCTGAAATTTTGTTGTGAAATTAACAAGCTTCTTCAGGCAGAAAGGATTCTGGGATAGACCCACTCATGGGAGATGCAGCCAGCAAGATGAGAGGAGGATGGACACATAGTATCTGAGCACAGGTAACCAGCCATGTGGCAAAATGTAGATTATTTTAAGTTACGAGCTAGTCAGAGAAGAGCCTATCTATATGGCCTAAGTATTTGTAATAATATTTTGAGTCTCATGAGCCATTATTCTAGGAGCATAAGACAGGAGGAAATACCCCCAACAATACTTGCTCAGTTCTTTCTGTTCCCAACATTATTTTTTTCTCTAGTATTCTTTTTTTTTAAATGTCATTGTTGTCAAAATCACTTATTGTAAGGTAGAGACAAACATGAAGTATAGAAGATCTGTTTTGGTTCATTTTCCTTGGAATATGAATTAGTATAAGAGATCTAATAGGATACTTTCCAGTTAACAGTTTTGAAATTTTAAACAGATTCTTAGAATCCACAGCTGGATAGAAGTAGGATGAATGTCACATCACTTGTGTAAGAAGAAGTCTATCCATTGATCTCTCTTGGCCTTAGACACTAATAAAGCTGAGCTAACGAGCTGTGGGTCTGTCTTGGTTAGGGTTTCTATTGCTGTAAAGAGACACTACGATCATAGCAACTCATATAAAAGAAAATATTACACTGGAGTGAGCTTACAGTTCAGAGGTTTAGTCTTTTGTCATCATTGTGGGCAGCAGGGACATGTAGACAGTAATAGTGTCAGGTATGAGGTATGAAGTAGCTGAGAGTTCTATATCTGGATTGGCAGTCAGCAGAAAGAGAGAGACACCAGGCCTGGCTTGAGTGCTGGAAATCTTAAAAATCCATTTCCAGTGACACACTTCCTCTAACAAGACCACAGCTCTTAACTGTATCACTCCCTATGAGCCTATGGGGGGCATTTTCATTCTCATAACCACCGTGTTAAAAACTGGGTCAACAGCTTGGCATGATGGCACACATCTTTAATCCCAGAACTCAGGAGGCAGAGACAGGTGCAACTTTGTAAGTTCAAGGCTGGTGTTGCCTACAAAGTGAGTCCAGGACAGCCAAGGATACAGAGAAACCCTGTCTCAAAAAAAAAAGTTCAACAAATCTGAGCCCAGGGGGGTCCTGCAGAGACTGATGCACCAACCAAAAACCATGCAATGAAAATACCTAGACCCCCTGCTTAGATGTAGCCCATAGGCAGCTCAGTCTCCATGTGGGTTCCCTAGTAAGGAGAGCAGGGGCTGTCTCTGACCTGGATTCTGTTGCCCACTCTTTGATCACTTTCCTCTGATGGGAGGTCTTGCCGTGCCACAAAGAAAGAGGATGTAGGCAGTCCTGATAGGCTGATAGACTTCATAGGCTGGGGTCAGATGATAGGGAAAGAGGGCTCCCCCTTTCAAGCAGGATGGGGGAAGAGGGAGGAAGGGAGGGTCTGGGAAGAGATGAGGGAGGGCGCTAAACTCAGGATATAAAGTGAATAAACTATAAAAAATAAATTTAAATTAAAAAATCCAATTAAAATTTTTGCTTAAAAGCAAAACCAAAAAAAAACAAAACAAAAAACCAGAAAACAAACCAACAACAACAAAACTCAGCTAACACATGAAGAGTTGAGTGTATCAGAGCAGGAAGCAAAAGATAAATTTTAACATGGATATTACCACCTTGCCTCACTAGGATTATGGAACAGACAGACCTGTGAATCCCTTTCTCCCTCGCTGATTTTCCATATTAAACATCAGTAGGTCACAGATTGGGATGTAGCAGCATTAGCATAGGACCACTGATATTACTGGTGACCTTAAAATAAGGTCTGGTGTGGAACTTATTGACCAAGAAACAACAAGAGAATGTAAAGAGGAATACGAGTTTAGCAATGCTGGTTGTATGTTTGTGTATAGGATTCCCATAAGGGGGACCCTGGAGCAGGAAGCACCAAGGACTGCAGAAAAGACTAAAGATTCAGTAGGAGGCAGTTGGGGACATAGGATGCTGACTACCCCCACAATTTTTAACTGATTCTACTGGCATTTAAAAATTGTAAACTAGAGAAAAAGACATAACTCCGTTTCTTCATATATTATATTCTCTCCCTCTAGGGTCTGATGAAACAGCTCCCCGACACAGGTGTGAGTGTGAATCTGCGAGCTAATGAATAGTGCAAATGTCCTCCCAAATTCACAGTTTGAGAACAAGTTGTCATGAATTAATTTTTGTCTACATGCCCTGCTCAAGTGGATTTTTAAAATAGACTAAAACTCCAAGCTTCCAAAAGACAAGCTTTTCTTGCCTTCGGGGTCTAGTCTATAATGGGGACTTAACACTTGCTAAGGTTAAGGACAGATGTTTCAGTTCACGTTAAAGTTGTCTATGATCAGTCCCTCCTCAGTCTACCTAGCTCCGTGTAAATACTGATGTGAACCATGACAAAATCCTTACTCTTAGCTGCCTGAGGACCACAATTGTTCCCTGTATCCCTTCTTCCTCCAGGAAGGGCCAGTACTGCATCCTAGTAAGAATGTACGTTTTACAGAAACAGACTTGGGTGGGAGTCTCAACATTTTAACGTTGTGACCATGACTGAGTGCTGATTTTGACTTATTCTTAAATCTTAGTTTCCAGAGCTCTTCAACTGACAACAGAAGCTGGGGGATGACCTAGTAAGTGTATTGATGGCTGTGCAAGCAGAGACCTGAGTTCCGATCCCCTAGAGCCATAGGCAATATGGGTCCGCAACCCCAGTGCACAGTGTGTGTCCATAAGCCCAGTGTGCAGTGTGTGTGCAGAACCACGGGAGTGGAAACAGAGGGATTCTTCAGAGCTTCCTGGCCAGCCAGTCTAGTAGGATTGGCCAGCTTCTGATTCAGTGAGAGGCCCTATCTCAAACTCCACAGTGGAGAATGTTTGGGAAGACAAGCAGAAGAAAGCAGTGAGCACAGCTACTCCCCACCCCCCTCACATGCACTGCCCCCTTCATTCACACGCACTAAAAGGAAAAACTGAGATCAAAATACAGTTTATGTGTGTATGAAAAACTTGTGAGGAAACACATTGTCTTGTGCAGCTAATGTACACCCATACAAGGATTTCCAAAGGAAGGTTAGTGGTTTTGAATTGGGATAATAGTACCTTGTGGCGTTTCAAGGGCAGAATGTAGTAACATAAAGAATTTTCCCAGTGTCTGGCACAGGGTAAATACTGCAGAAAGTAGCTGATGTCATTTTGACTCAGGTTTCACCTGCTACCTGTTGGACTCAGGTGATTTGCTGCACTTTTTCCCCTTTACACTAACAACCCAATGCCATGAACCAGGCATCCATTAGTGCAAGTCTCTGGTAGGCTAATATTGTACATGTGCTTTGGTATTTCCACAGCTCTTAAGCACGCCACCTTCTTTGATCTTCTTTAGATGTAGACAGATGGGAAAGGGATGTGGTCTCTCATGCTCTCTGCCCCAGCCTCAGGTTAGCTTCTTGGGTCTTTGTACTCCCGTGGACAGCAAACAAAGGGAATTTAATAATGTGCTCAACTTCGTGAAAGCCTTCTGTAGAGCCAGGCATCCTGGTCAAATGCTTTTATTTTTCTCAGGCTTTTGTCAATTTTATCCTGGACTCAGCAAGTTTCTGAAGCTTCTGGCTCAGTGCCCCCCCCCACTCTTTGAACCCCATGTACACCCCAGAACACAAGGCTTCATGTTCCTCAGAGGGCCAGTGGAGAGATGCAGTATAATGGATGTTTATCTTAAAGAAAGTCTTCCATTTGTCTGTGATCTCAATGAAGAGATTGTTAAACAGATGTGCCTTGTCCACTTACAGAACTGATATCACTGAACATCCTTCCAGTTATTCGTATCCTACTTAACTCACTTGTGTTAAAATCAAAGTAGTCCTAGGAACACATGTAAACATTGCAATGTGAGAACATTATCTAGAGAGCTCATTTCACTGTTGTTTGAGCAGATATGTTTTGCCTGGGGCTAGGTCCAAGGAAGAATAGTGACCAGAGCTCAGTAACTCCTCTCTAACACGTGCACAGGGCAGGCACTGCACAGGCTAATGCGGATGTGACAGAATCGAAAGCTCATGAGGTGCCTTCAAAATGTGGGAGTCCCCCACGTTAGTCTTATTTCTGATACTAATTACATTTGGGGACTTCCAAATTACCTTGTGCTCAATAATCAGCTCACAATACCCCTGCAGTGTGTTATGGTCATAATTATGGTTTATCACAGACAAAGAAGAAAGATAAAAAGGTGCGGAGGAAAGCGGTCCATGGGATGGAGCCCCAGGGAGAGCTACATTCTGAGCCATTTGCTCTCCTCTGATAGGGGATCCATGGATTCCGCACATTTCTCCCAGCAGCCATATGTGATGAGAATAACTCACCTGAGGCTCAATATCCAGCATTTTTATTAAGATTCAGTAGTGTAAGGTTGACACCCCAATATGGTTAACTTTCCTTTCAACCCCTCTCAATGACAAGGAGACACCTCACTGCTCAAAGCCTCCCTAGCAAATCTTATTGCTAACGTACACTATTGAGAGGCCCCAAGAAAGTAAAAGCAGTCTCATCATGCAGGCTGTTGCAGTCTCATCATGCAGGCTGTTTTAAGGACTTAGATCACCTGTGGTAGTCAAGAGCAAAAATCAGGGTCTAGAAATCTTAATTCTTCATTATAGGACAAAGATTATAGTCCAGGAGAAGACTTTCTGGAAGGAGAAATGTGTAAGAGGAGGTTTGCAGTATGAGAAGAGCCATGGAGGTTTTGAGGTCAGAGAGAACTATACAAAAGTCTGATAGAGGAAAAAGTTTTGAATATTTGTAAGGTTTCAGAATGTTGGAGCAGAAGGTGGGAGACAGCAAGTAGCCAGAGATGAGCCTAGAGAAGACAGCTGGGAACAGATCTTGTCATACTGCCGAAATCACAGGGTTTTAGAACCAACCCACAGTGGGATCTGCAAGAGCCAACTGGTAAATATCCAGGCATTTGAAAGCTACTGCCCTGCACAGTTGTTATTAAGAACTGGATTATGTCAACCTAAGTCTAAACAAAGTACATTAAAGAATTAGTATTCAGAACTCATCCGCTCCTAATTCCTTTTGACTCTTGTAAATGTACTTGAGGTTATTTGTGTGTTGTGTCTGTGTGGTGGATAGTCTTCCTAACACACATTCAGTGATGCCACATTAGTGTCTCCTAGCCATAGGAGGAGTATTTACACCACAGTCATTAGCAAACACTATCGATCAAGGTCTTGCTTCCTACCTGGAACTGACTGAAAAATATTTACTAGCACACTTCTCAGAAGCAATATTACCAAGAAGGCACAAATATATCTCAAGATGAAAAGGTGAGAATGACAGAATGAGTTTTGTTTGTTGGGAGGTAATTTGGGCTTTGAGCAGAAGACGGGCTCACTAAGAACAGTTGTCGAGTGTCTTTTGGGATGTTCCGGACATTGCTTTCCTCACAAAGACTCGAGGACCAAAACCATCTACACTCCTAATGGTAACAACAGCTGTCCCTAGCCCAATACTTGGCTTTTCATCTCATGCATGCTACAAATTTCACAACCAGTCATTTTTCTGTCCTGATGCTTGGAGGCACGGAACCAAATTTGTGGTTCTTTTGTTACACTTTATATCATACATTTTATGCTCTTCCTCTCTCTTCCTTTTGTTTTCTTGCCTGTGTTTCTCATTTTTATAATGTATCTGACTGCATTTTATGCATTTGTAACCCATGAGAGGCGACAATTTGATATAAAAGGGCAGCATATGTCCTCGCAGTCTCTCTTTTATAAAAAAATAACCAAGGACATAGTTTTCTGTTAGCTGAGTGATGTTTACGTATTTTAGCTTTGAATGGAGGTTTCTTTGGATCATCAGGGAAAAGGGGAGGGTATTTTGTCCCTTCATTTAACTTGGAATAGCATTGTTGAAAAGGAGAACCACACAGAGGTGACTTGGAGGAAGAGGGGGAAATATTGTGTGATAAATACATTAGATGCTTATTTAAGCCATTTTTTCTGGACCTGGGTTCTTCCCTATGAATGCTAAATCTGTCTTGAGTTGTGTGTACAAGAGACAGATATAGCTAATCTATAGATGCCATTGTGTCTCCTGTAGGCAGATATTTTCATCTAGGTTATGGAGAGGAAAAGGGTTTGAAGCCCTTATCGAAGTGCTAGATATGAGTCAGTGCTTTCAGCCTCCTGTCTAGCCTCATTTTCTTCCTTGGTAAATACCCTACACAAAAGTCATATTCAGATTTGGTCATTTATGAGGGAGCATGGGCGGGTAAGACTGTGTCTATCAGCAGAGAACTGAACACTTCAGTTCTTTGTATGTGTATGTGTGACAGCAACTTATCTAATCCAGATAAAGAAAAAGGTTTTTAAAGATTTATTTTAATTTTATTTATGTGTGTATGTGTGTGTGGTTGTGAACATGCCTTCAGGTGCCCTAAGGAGATAGGCATCTGATTCCCTGGAGCTAGAGCTACAGGCAACTGTGAGGACCCCGGTGTGGATGCTGGGAACTAAACTCTGGTCCTCAGCGAGAGCAGCAAAGATTTTTGAATCAGTGTGCGGACTCTCCAGCCTCACACATGGCTTTTGATATCAGAAAGTTGAGCTCTTGACTGCATTCTTCAGTGTGTGATGATAGAAAAGACAACAAGTATCCAAGGTCACTGAGAATGTCACTACAGTTCTCCATGACCCAAAAGGAAAAGGTGAGCCTCCAAATCCCTACTGCAGCACACATAGGCTGGTCTGAGTTCACAGTCAATTTAGCTAGCCTGTGCTTCCCACGCTGGAAAGAAACTTTCATTGCCTTTGGTGTATTCTAAGGATTGTTGTTCTTCATCTGGACATTATATAGAGACCTTAATGTTTTATTGAGAGATACAGAGAATCAGGTCAGCAGCAGACCTATACACTATATTTGGAGCAGGGGAAACCATGTTGGATGGGTAGGTAGAAGTCCAGGGTCCTTGTACTGACCTTGCTGTGCATTAACTGTGTGACCTGGTTGCTTAGTTCCCTGTGTTTTGTTTTGTACCTGTGGAGGCTAATACCCATGCTCCTGGCCTTACAAGGTGATCTTGATGTAATTAGACAGTATGAATCAGGATATTAGGTAATAGGATTTTAAACATGCTTGTTCAAGGCACCTGGAATAAAAAGTAGTTAAAAGATCCATTATTGGAGATAAAATTGGCTAGGGGATTTTCTCTGGACTCTTCTGCAGCTGCACTGCCAAATTTAAAAAATAGCAAGCTCTGTCGTTGTCCTCGTGGAGCTCCTGTCCCCTCTAGGTCTTTCTATCTCCCCCTTCTTTCCTAAGATTCCCTGCCCTCTGACAAAAGTTTGGCTATGAGTTTCAGCATCTGCTTTGGTACCCTGCAGGGTAGAGTTTTTCAGTGACCCTCTGTGGTAGGCTTCTGTCCTGTTCCCTGTTTTCTCCCTCTTCTGATATCCATCCTCTTTGCCCTTCTGAATGAGGATTGAGCTTCTTACCCAGAATCCTCCTTCTTGATTAGCTTCTTTAGGTGTACAGATTTTAGTATGTTTATCCTATATTATATGTCTAATATCCACTTATGAGTGAGTATGTACCCTGTGTGTCTTTCTACTTCTGGGATACCTCACTCAGGATGGTCTTTCCCAGTTCCCACCATTTACCTGCAAATTTCATGATTTCCTTGTTTTTAATTGCTCAGTAGTATTCCACTGTGTAAATGTACCACAGCTTCTGTATCCATTCCTCAACTGAGGGGCATCTGGGTTGTTTCTAGCTTCTGGCTATTACAAATAAAGCTGCTACAAACATGGTTGAGCAAATGTCCTTGTATGCTTGAGCATCTTTTGGATATATGCTTAGGAGTGGTATAGCTGGATCTTGAGGGAGCACTGTTCCTAATTGTCTGAGAGAGCGTCAGACTAATTTCCAAAGTGTTTGTACAAGTTTACATTCCCACCAGCAGTGGAGGAGGGTTCCCCTTTCTCCACATCCTCTCCAGCATCACTTGAGTTTTTGATCTTAGCCATTCTGATGGGTGTAAGGTGAATCTCAAGGTTGTTTGCATTTCCCTGAGGAGTAATGACCTTGAACATTTCTTTAAGTGTTTTTCTGCCATTCCTCTATTGAGAATTCTCTGTTTAGCTCTGTACCCCATTTTTTAATTGGATTACTTAATTTGTTGTTTAACTTCTTGAGTTCTTTATATATTCTGGATGTTAGCCCTCTGTAGGATATAGGGTTGGTGAAGATTCTTTCCCAGTCTGTAGGCAGTTGTTTTGTTCTGATGACAGTGTCCTTTGCTTTACAGAAGCTTTTCAGTTTCATGAAGTCCCATTTTTTGATTATTGATCTTAGAGCCTGTGCTGTTGGTGTTCTGTGTAGGAAGTTGTCTCCTGTCACAATGAGTTCCAGGCTCTTCCCCACTTTTTCTTCTAACAGGTTTAATGTGTCTGGTTTTATACCGAGGTCTTTGTTCCACTTGGACTTTAGTTTTGTGCAGGGTGATAAGTATAGATCTATTTTATTTTTCTACATGTAGAAATCTGGGCACAGGGTCTTTTCTGAGACTGATACTCCAACCAAGGACCATTCATGGAGATAACCCTGAACCCCTGCACAGATGTGGCCCATGGCTGTTCAGTGTCCAAGTGGGTTCCATAGTAATGGGTACAGGGGCTGTCTCTGACATGAACTCAGTGGCCTGCTCATTGATCACCTTCCCCTGAGGAGGGCACAGCCTTACCAGGCCATAGAGGAGGATTTTGCAGCCACTCCTAATGAGACCTGATAGAGTAGGATCAAAAGGAAGGGGAGGAAGACCTCCCCTATCACTGGAGGAGAGGCATGGGTGGAGAAGAGGGAGGGACAGTGGGATTGGGAGGGGAGGATGGAAGGAGCTACAAGTGGGATCTGAAGTGAATAAACGGTAATTAAGAAAAGTAAAAAATAAAACAAGAAAAAAAAACCCAAGCTCTTTTCAAACATTACTTTGAAACCTCACATATACCTATTGACTCTGTGGCTATGCTGTCGACCTTTCCTTGTCAATATTGTGTGCTCAAGGTCACTGGCAGTTCCTAATCATAACTGCTGTTAACTCTTCCGTGGAGCTGTGATATCATTTATCTTCTACTTCCAGTCCTCTTTTCCTATGTGACCTCTGCGTTTGTACCAGTGCCTCCAACTGTACCTTCGGCAATAATTTCTCTTCTCTTCACCTTCACTCCTTGGATACAGGTGTTCACTAAGTCTCTGCTCTTGTTCCCCTTCTCTGTTTCCCAGTGACTTCATTCGCACCATTTCCAGATGGTCCCAAGAATACATAAAGAACCCTTGTGTCCCTTTGACCTTATCACTGTCATTTCCCTCCATCTACAACTTGATAACGATATGTTATTTCATTAGAGGGGAAGGACCTCATTCATTTTGGCTATATGTCTCTGGCCAACAAGTGACTAACCTTGGAGGTGGTGGGACACACCAGTGCTGGGGAAGTAGAGAAACTCAGTTCCCTTGAGCTTCTTGGCCAGATATCTTGTCCTACTTCGAGCATCCTAGGCCAATTAGAGATTCTGTCTCATAAAACAGAACAGACAGTGCCTAGAAAAGACAAAGAGAAACAGAGACAGAGAGACAGTTCTATTGATTTTTAGTGTCTGTAATTCATGAAGATCCCCCAGTTCGCCCATATGTTGAACTGCAGGCATGGCATCCCTCTGCAGATCTCTGTGCCCACCTGCTCAGAGGTGGCTCCTTCATCTGTCCACACGTGTGAAGGATTCTAGCCAGGTGCCATAATTTTGTCATCCTACATAAGCAGTGCTTATCATGGAGCTGTACAAATGAGAACATGCTGGACCCCTTTCATTTCTTGTCTCTAGGTCTTTTTTTGTCTACTTAACCTTCAGTCCTATCACCTCTGGTCCCCTCTTGCAATGCTATAGATCCGTCAAGGCTAAGTATAAATATCCTCTCCTGTCTCTTTCACACCCTTCACTTCCTCTTCCAGAATAAAAGACAATTTGACTATCACATGGTACTCACTCCCATCCTTTGTCTTTCTGAGTGATCCTCCTTCCCCTTTTCTTTGAAAGTGAAATCTTCTACATCCTGGTGATATTATGTCAGGCATACCATTATTTATGTAGTTTGATTAAATTGAATGCTGTCTCTGAAGAAGCTCCCAACTGATCAATTATAAACCAACTTCTAAGATACTGGTTTTAAAGCACACAACCATAATTGATACTTTCCTGGGTCAGACATTATTGGTCAGACACTATTCAACTCTCTTCCTCATATCTATATCAGCATTTGTGGCTTAGTATACACACACACCATGACAAATATTTAACTCTTCTGGAAATTTTGAAAAGGAGGTATAAAGTCACCTTTGCTTCATAGTTTGGGAGGTAAAGCTCAGAAAGAGTAAACAGAACACAGAAAACACAGCTAATCAATGTCCAAGGTGAGACGTAAGCTCTACAGCACCCTTGATTATATAATAAACAATGAGGTCAGTGTCTTTTTTTCTGCCCTATTTGAGTTTTCCTCCTAACTGGCATTGACTTGTTTATCCATGGATCTTAATTTAGCCCTCTCACAAATGTGTGTCTATTTTTAACAGGTGCTGTCTCTTGTGGTCACGGGTTGAGTCTTGTCCTAATCTCTTTCAGCTTGGATGTAGCTCCTGGGAAAGTACTGCTATGTCTTAATGTACTCAGCTGCTCTCCGAAAAGGATAAAGTCACTGAAGCTTCTGGTGGCAGCTGTCTTCAAGCCCTTGCCATGTTTAAAAACAAACTCAGAAAACTAGGCTCCTGGGATCAGAGAACAGTGCAATTTATTGTACAATGGAAAACATTTTAGGAAGCCGAGTTAAAAAAAAAAAAAGAAATCCTTCCACTGTCTTCCTGTAGCATCTGCAAATGGCCAGGCTTGTATTTTTCCAGTGGCAAAGGCAGATTTCCCCCTGAAAAAATTGTAAAAGGCTTTAGTGCCACTTAGGAAATGGTGCAAAAGCATCCTTAAGGAACTTGAGGCTGTGTGTACTGCTTTCTTTACATTTGATGCATAATGACATTCTTCTATAAAATAAGGACATGGGACAATCACCACCACCTCCAAACATTCACTGAGTTGCTACCATGATCCTACCAAAGGTTGTGGTTGGGACATACTTTTTATTTCCTAAAATCTGACATTCAAACAATGGCAATTGCTCAGTATATATGGGCTGGATTGGACTCAGTATGGTGAGTGTTTTCTCTGAAATAGCTCATGTTTTTTTGCACAGCAATGAGCCAGGTATTCTAAGATCCTGTGTGTGTGTCTGTGTGTGTGTATGTGTGTATGCATGTGGGTTACTGTGGAAGCCAGAAGAGGGCTTTGAATCCTCTGGAGCAGGAGTGGCATGCAGTTGAGCTTCCCCATGTGGGTGCTATGAACTGACCTTGGGTCCTCTACAAGAGCAGGATGTGCTCTTTACTGCCGAGCCATCGCTCCAGTCCCCTGATGATATTTGTGTGTTGCTGAAATATTTAACATACAGAGCCTTCGTGATTACATGGTAAAGGAGCTAAGAGACACCCTAAATGCTTTTCCTAAGAGTGACATACCATGCCCTCCTCATGTGACAAGAGAATGGAGAAGTGAAGTGAGCCAGGGGTATTTGCTGAGGAATACATCTATTTGCTCCATTGCAGAATGCAGAAATCATTGTTTTCAAAGGTACTGTGAGGGTAGATTGGTTCATTATCTTGATTCACTGAATAACATTTTCACATAAATGTTAGCAGTAACCTGCTGTCCACAAAATGTTAAAGCAAGTTCTTACAGGAGCCTGACAGCGGAGGGTAACTCAGAGCTGCTGAATAAATAAGATCACCAGAAATGGAAAGGTGTGAACAAAAACATTCATACCTCTTAATATATCTGAAAGACAACCGATAGCTGAAGGAAGCTAACATTGCATTGTGGGATATAGAACACACACCCCCACACACAAATGTAACATATGTAACAGTTAACAAATGGAGGTGATTGAAAAGAATTATGTGCTGGAAATGGTGGTGTTTGTATAGTGTTTATTATAAGTAGACCTGAAAAATTATGAAACATGTTGTCTTTCTTCAGAAAAAAGGAGCCATGGTTGTTAAAGAACAGTGTAGAAATTAAAAAGGTCTATGTCTATGACTATGATCTAGTCAATTTATCAACAAAACAGGGTAAATTAGCCACATGAAAAGATAGGGGGAAAAGTGGGAATAATGGCGACAGATAATAAAATTCAGCCCCATGAAGAGCTACATTAACTATTCACATTTAATGAAAGACAAACCCAAAACCCAACTGTACCCTATTGACAAGAGCTGCTTGTTAAGGACAGGACACAGACATTATACGAAAGAAGGATGGAAAAAAGATACACCATTCAAACGTAAAGAGAAGAAAGGTGCTTGGTTGTCGACAGAAGCATAAGTGAGGACTGTTGCTAGAGATAGGAGGCATCTAATAAGCAATAGACAGGGTAATTCACCCGGGAGGCTTAATCATAAACTTCTGTACATCTCAAAGTGTGAACACATGGAAGCTGCACATCCATATCTGAAGGGAAAGGTACATGGTGGGGCATTGAAAGTTCCCCTTTCCCTGGTCGTGGCTTGAGAAAAAGCAGCAACAGATGAAGCAGACTTGTTGTGTATATGGAATGCTAATAACATAAGCCACATGTTATAATTAAAATAAATCACAGTAAACTTAAAAATTGGGATAGTGCAAAATATGTGCTCTGATAACAAAACCCAAGAAAACTATGAGAATAAAATAATCTAAAAACAACAATTAGGAATAGCACTTCCTCAAGATCCAGCAATACCACTCTTAGGCATATATCCAAAATATGCTCAAGTACACAACAAGGACGTTTGCTCAACCATGTTTATAGTAGCTTTATTTGTAATAGCCAGAACCTGGTAACAACCCAGATGTCCCTCAACGGAGGAATGGATACAGAAATTATGGTACATTTACACACTGGAATACTATTCAGCAATTAAAAACAAGGAAATCATGAAATTTGCAGACAAATGGTGGAGACTAGAAAAGATCATCTTGAGTGAGATATCCCAGAAGCAGAAAGACACACAGGGTATATACTCACTCATAAGTGGATATTAGACATATAATATAGGATAATCATACTAAAATCTGTACATCTAAAGAAGCTAATCAAGAAGGAGGACCCTGGATAAGATGCTCAATCCTCACTCAGAAAGGCAAATGGGACAGACATCGGAAGAAGGAGGCTAAGAAACAGGGCAGGAGCCAACCACAGAGCCTCTGAAAGATTATACTGATCAAAGCATGGAAGTAGAGGCTGAGATTCACAGCCAAACATTGGGCAGAGTGCAGGAACTCTTAGGAAAGAAGGGGGAGATAGTAAGACCTGGAGAGGACAGGAGCTCCACAAGGAGAGCAACAGAACCAAGAAATCTGGGCCTAGGGGTCTGAGACTGACACTCCACCCAAGGACCATTCATGGACATAACCTAGAATCCCTGCTCAAATGTAGCTCATGGCAGCTCAGTCTCTGAGAGGGTTCCCTAGTAATGGAAACAAGGGCTGTCTCTGACATGAACTCAGTGGCTGGCTCTTTGATCACCTCCCTCTGAGGGGGGAGCAGCCTTGCCAGGCCACAGAGGAAGACAATGCAGCCAATCCTGATGAGACCTGACAGACTAAGGTCAGATGGAAGGGAAGGAGGATCCCCCCTATCAGTGGACTTGGAGAGGGGCATGGGAGGAGATGATGGAGGGGTGATGGGATTAGGAGGGAATGAGGAGGGGCTACAGCTGGGATACAAATTGAATAAACTGTAATTAATATAAAAATTAAAACAACTACAGTGATAAAAAGCATGAAATATCAATATTTTAAACCTCACATTTTTGAGTTACCCACAGGGCAAGACAGAAATCATAAGGATGATAAGAAAATATTTACAACGTTTTGTCAATTTCAGATAAAAGTGATTTATATTTGTGTGTGTGTGTGTGTGTGTGTGTACACTGTCCCAGCAGCCCAGGAAGGTGTGTCAGATTCTTGGTACTTGAGTTATTTCTATACTTAGCAATAACTCACATGGGTGCCAGGATCAGAACTCTGGACCTCCAATAAAGCAATGTTCTTAACCAGGAAGCCATCTTTCTGGTCCCAAAGTTAAAATATATTGAAATGTGAAATTACCAACATATCCACAAGAAGTAGAATGTGTATTTCTGTACTTAAAAACTTTGAATTTTTTATAAAAACTCAAAGCATGCTTTTGGTCCACATAGTGTCAGTAGTAAATCTTATGAAATATTTTAAGGGGTGAGCTCGGCAATGGTGACACAGACCTTTAATCCAAGCACTGGGAGGCAAAGGCAGGCAGAACTCAGAGTTCGAGGCCAGCCTGGTCTACAGGGCAAGCTTTAGGACAACCAAGAATGCACAGAGAAACCATGTTTTGAAAAACCTAAATAAGTAAATGAACAGACAAACAAGTAAATAATAAAATACAATATTTTAAGGGTTGATATAGCATTCTTATAAAACTTTTTTGTAAAGAGAGGAAAAATTACATTTCTATCTTTATAGAAATGTATTTCTATGTTTATAGAGTTGCAAACACAACTCCAGCAGAAAAATCTGATAAAAATAATGGTATGAGATGAAAATGAAAGAAAACCAAGCCTTGTGAAAACAGAAAGAAAAACTCTAGGGAGAACAGTAAAAAAATAGACCATATATAAATAAGTATCTTCATAATGAAAGACTGAGCTGCCACTCCAAAAAGTTAATACAACTCATAATATCTAGTGGAGAAAGAGGCTATGGTATGATTTGCTCTGGATTCCAGATGTGTCCAAATTCAACATTCATTTATATAAAGAGCAGTTTTTTAAAAAAATCTAGGAATAGAAAAACATTAACCTTGATAAAGAGACTTCAGCCAAACAAAACAATAGCTAGCTACAGAGCATTAAAAACTCAACGCTTCCTTCCAAGGTCAAGAAGCTGACAATGATATATAACTGCACTGTTTCTATTCCAGTTTGAACCAGAGTTCCAGCCAGGGCAATGTCTGAAAAGGAAGAAGCAAAAACAAAGCAAAACAAACCAAAAAGCAAACAAACAAAAAATCCAACAACAACAATAAGAACAACAAAACCCTTTAATCCCAGGTAATAATACTGTTCAGGAAGACAAATCAAACAAAATTTAAGACAATACTAATAATTTACATTACAAAAACAAAACCCACCAACCAAGTAAAAAACAATACAGTAAATTTTCTGGATCAATTTTATTTTCACATCATTACAACAGATAACTGGAAAGAAAATAGGAAAATAAAACTAAGAAAGAGATTCCATTCAGACTATCAGCACAAATATAACATTTTTAGAATGAATTGCAATAGATGATAAATCAGAATGTCTCTACTAAAAGTTGCAGATCATTTCTGAGAAAAATGAGACCTGCTTAATGAAGACATATACTGTCTCAAATTTAAAAAAAAACTGTGTTTTGTTAAGATTTTGATGTTCTTTAAAGTGATCTGCAGAAACTGTAAACCCTGAAAAAATTGCTTTTTGACAGAAAGTATTAAGCTGATTTAAAATGTGTAAAGAGGAGCCTGGCCTGCCTAGTAGCCAATACCCACAGCAGGGGAGGTCACCATGAGTCACGGAGCGCATCACTAAGGGTTGGAGAGATGGCTCCGTGGTTAAGAGCACTGACTGCTCTTGCAGAGAACCCTTGTCCAGTTCCCAGCACCTACGCTGTGGATCATAACCATCTGCAGCTCCAGGTACAAGGAATATGATGCCCTCTTCTGACCTCTATGGGCACCAAGCATGAGCATGATCCACAGACATACATGCAGGCGAATCACCCAAAAACATAAAATTAGAAAATAATAGATAAATCAGTATGAGAGAGGTCCAGTATCAAAGGCAATAGGAGGAGGAAGAGAAAAGAGGAGAAGGATGGAAGAAAGGAAGAAAAGATGGAAAAAAATCACAAGGAGGGACACAGTAGGAGCCTTACCTCACCTTTTAGGATATTAATATAATATATATATATATATATCAACACATTGGCATAATGCATTGTATATCATTTATCAAATTTTTATCATTCATATTGATTGATCTATAAATATATATTTATAGTATATGTGGTGTATATTATGGATTAATAGAATTGGAATGATATATTATTATATGTACACATATGAGATAAAAATGCAATACAAATATGTGTATATTAAATCACACATGTACACATATATTTACATACATACATATATTATACATATGTACATATATATCAGTTGCTCATCTTCTTTGTTCCCCAAGAAATAAGTTTAATGCCCCCCATTATTATAAAGATAAAACTGATATTCAAAAACATTAAAATATCTCTCTGTTTCGTGAACTAAGGTAGGCATGGCAAGGAAAACATTGCACAAAGAGGGAAGCAGCATGAGAAGGACCAGAGAACCAACTTGCAGTCCTGAGAACGGAGATGAGACATCTCTGCACAGCACAGTGACTAGCTAGGAAGAGTGTACAATAGTCTCAAAACTGCTAAAAACAGCAACGGATAGCTTAATTACCTTAATTTAATCATTACACCTTTTATATATGTATTTAGATATTACATTTTATTTTTGTAACCATGAATAATTATTATCTATCAATTAAAATAAAAAAAAACAAAGGCTAAAAAGTTTGGCCATAATCAAATACCTGATGAATGACGTACACGAGGTTGGACTTTCAATGTGTTGGAAACAATTTTGACAGTTGGACGGTTCAGCTGTAATAAAGACATTTTCTGCATATCTGGATCTCATGTCTCAGGCCACACTGAACACGATGCTCCAGGGGCCCTGGGCAACTGACAAAAACTCAGGCATAACTTCCAGGAGTTTTGAAGAGCCCTCTCCTTCTTCTCCCCCCTTTCCCCTCCCTGTTTGTCTGCTTAGTTTGTTGTTATTGTTGTCTTGTTTTGACAGGATCCACATATCCCAGGATGGCCTCAGTCTGCAATCCTCCTGCCTCAGCCTCTCTAGTGTTAGCATGACAGGTGTGCACTACTGTACCCATACTACAGCAAAGTCTCTAAAGGCAACAGTGGCCTTTCAAGGGTGAGCAATCTCTCTCACCATCTGCGTGATTCTGCACACACAAGGTCTGGTTGGGAGGGCGCTGTCCAAGCAACCAGCCATGCTTTCACTAACAGCAGAAGAAGGTAAAAATGAATGCAGCTTTCCTCAGCTTTGAAATCAGTTTGGCAATTTCAAGCTGCCCAGTTGTGTTCTTTTTCTACTTATAACACACTTAGTCTCAACATCTTCAACAAATGGTGCTGGTCCAACTGGATATCTGTATGCAGAAAAATGAAAATAGATCCATATTTATCACCGTGCACAAAGCTAAAGTCCAAGTGGATCAAAGACCTCAACATAAAACCAGACACACTAAACCGT
>CM053756.1:43027851-43128748 GCA_028658305.1 Pachyuromys duprasi | reverse complement strand
GGGGGAGGGGGCTACGCCTGGGATTCAAAGTACCTAACCTGTGATTGAGATAAAAATAAATAAATTTTTAAAAAAGGATAACAATTTAATTAGAATTTAAAAATTTCCCAAGACTTGACCATTGTATAAGGCACATTCTCATTGGTCATAGATATTTATTTCTTACTTTTTTGAGCTCAACTAATTGGTGATCAAAACATTGATAAAGAACTAGTAATATGCTGAAATAGTTAAAAATGACTCAAAAGTAGATATCTATTTTATATTTATCTGTGCTTTATATTTTAGGTTTCTTTTTGTATTTAATCTTTAATTTCCTTTTCATTTATTTTTATGTTTAACAAGCCTACATAACATTTTCTTAAATTCTTTATTTATATTTTAAAATCTTATTTATTTATTATGTATACAATATCTGCATGTATGCCTTCACATCAGAACAGGGCACCAGATCTCACTATAGATAGTTGTGAGCCACCATGTGGTTGCTGGGAGTTGAACTCAGGACCTCTGGAAGAGCAGACAGTGACCTTAACCTCTGAGCCATTGCCCCAGCCCCTAAAATGGTTTTATTTAGTTTTATTTTTTATTTTAAATTCTTACTTTCTTCCCTTGATCTAGTTAATTTCTGACTGTGACAACAAATATCTGAGACAAGGAAACTTTCTCAGCTTCTTACTATGTACAAATTTTATGAAATATTAAAAATGATCATTTGCTAATTCCTTCTCTTGCAACTTGCATTCCTGTCTTTGATTGAACTGCTCATTTGTTTGAGGCAGGATCTCGTGTAGCCCAGGCTAGTCTTGAACTTATTATGTAGCCTTCGATGGAGGGTGACTTTGAACTCATTATCCTTCTGTTCTCATCTTCCAAGTGCTGGTATTTACATGCATTTGCTCCCCTGCCCAGCTCAAGTAACGTTCTTTAAATGGCTATGCAGAATGTATAACTATTATTCTGAAAAATAACATAAAAATAAGAATTTTGTTTTTATTTTTCAAAATTTCTTGGACATAATTGAGATACTTATATTTTCCCCATGTCTTGATAAGCATTTCTTTAGAGACAACTAAAGTAATTACCCATTGCATGTATATTTGTGGCATCACTACATCAGCCTACTTTTTTTTTAAACTACTGGACACTTTTAATACACTTAGAAATTTTTAAATCTGTTTATTAACATAGAGGAAAGACTATTTTGAAATTTTCAAGTACTAGAACTGGAAGAGGTTTTTTTTTTTTTATTAAATGCTCTATGAATAACCAATTGAATATCCCAGGCGTGGCTCATGGCAAAAGGAACAGGAGAAATTTGCTGGGTCTCTTAACCCTAGGAAGAGTTAGCAGCCATTAATTGGCAGGAACAGCTACTTGGTAGCTACATAGCCCTCTGCTATGTACCTGTCTTTCTTTTAAATTATTTTCCCAGAAGCCAAGCAAGTTGGAGCTTCCAGCTATTTCCAGTAAGTCGTTCCAGCTATTAAACTCTCTTACATAAACCATCTATGGTCAACTGGACCTGGCCCATTTTCCTAGACATTAAGGCAATATTTGATTTCCTGGATTCTGCCACAGTGTGGTTCAGTCTCTGCCTCTCTGAAAGCCATGTTACTTGAGGCAACCACATAATGTTTGTAAAGGTAGTGTCATCACAGTCCTTTATTAAGTTAAAGATGTGCATATCCACTTTAAAATGGTTAATGGTCATTCAAAAGATGCCTCATTCTTACCTGGCTACAGTTTTGTTTGTTTTTTTCCCCCCTGCATAACACCATCATCTATTTACCCACTATTTTCACTTTTTATTAAGATCTGAGAACTTCCTATTGATTCTTTATTTTATAAGATTTTTTTTTTAGTTACACATATGTGTATCTCCATGTGTGTGCAGTTGCCCACAGAGACCAGAAGAGGGCATCACAGATGGTTGGCTATCACCCTGAACTCAGGCCCTCTGTAAGATGAGCTCATGCTCTAAGTTCTAAAACATCTTTCTAGGCCCTAAATAAGTACTTCCATGACTGGGAGTTGACTCCCAGTATGGTAGCAAGAACACTGAATCTAACCATGAGACCACTTGGGAAGAGGTTCTATTGGCTTTTTTATTTTTATTTTATTTTTTTACCTTTCTGCCAGAATCCCAGAGAGAAGTAAATAATGGCAAGATATTTTTTTCCAGGCACTTCTCAAACACTGTTCCAAATTTCCAGTTATCCTTTTTTTTCAGTCAGTATTCATTCAATGATTATATTTCCAGTGTACAAAGCACATGTAGCATGTGACATATTCCCTTTCAGCAAGCTGTTGAGATGTTAGCTATGAACCCCTCAACCTGATTCTTCAAGGCTGAGTGCAGTGGGCCAGTGAATACGGAGACTCTTTGATACATCTTCACAAAGTACACAGTTAATAAAAGACACTTTGAACAAATCAAAACAGCAGAGTTGGGAAACGCTCTGCCTCTTTACTGAAAGCAAAATTCAGCCTGTGAAGAAAGTATTTTCTGTACAGCAGCATAAGACGTCTTTTCGTAAGATGTGTTCCAGGAAATGGTGCTCTGTTTGGAGATGGCCCTGAAATTCACCCTGACAGTTCACCCTGACTCATTCCTGGTTCTGTGGAACTGGGCAGAAGGATACAGGAGGGCCAACAGCTGGCTTTGGGTTTCGGATGACCAGGTTCATCACTGACTGCTATACTCCCTGACAAACCTGCTTTCCTCTCAGTGTCTTATCTCCAGCCACTGTCGTGAGGGGGTGGCTATAGTATCGTCCTAGATGATCTTGTAGGGAGTTCTCACCAAAGGCAGCTTTCTGGGGACACTTTTTGCCAATCTTATCCTTTGTGTCCTTCCAGAGCAGCAGCCATCTGCCTAACAGCCATCACCATGGCCGCACTTCTCCTCTTCTTCCTCCTCCTCTTCTTCCTCCTCCTCTTTCTTCTACTCATTAAGTCTAGTTATCCAGATGTGCATAGATGGGGGGAGGGGATGACCACTGCACATGAAAGGCTTATCAGTGGTAAAAAAATAAATAAATAAAAAGATTCTTCCTCCCACGTAACTATCCGCTGCCAATCACTCCTCAGTAATGTGTGGTACCTAGATATCACCAACCCATCTATCCATTTCAAATTCCTCCCCGTCCTTCAGCTCTTAGGTTCTTCCTACCTCCTCTTCTGTGATGTTGCCTGAACTCTGCACAGTGGTGGTGATGGTGAAGTTGATATGGTTGTCCAATTTAGTGCTGAGTGTTCAGTCTCTCCTCTCCTGAGACCTCTGTATACAAAAAATAAGGCTTCTGTGAGCAAGGTTGCGAGCATCCCTGGTCAATGGGTATAAACATAAATATTTAGAAGGGAAACTGACAACATGATCACTAAGCAACATAGCAGTATCAGGTTCTACCCCAGAGCCTATGACTTCCCCAACTCTGAACATTAACCAGGATTACAGTACCAGGCATGAAAGGCCTGAGTACTGAGATTCCCCATGCCTCATCAATCAATGTCTAGTATCTCCCAATTCTTTTCCCTTAGGTTACGAACTATTTATTATATTAGTGTATTTACATGAAATGGTAACTCTTTATAGCAACTCATCATACTCCAATAATAATATGTTATCATATTAATATTGTAATAACAATATAACAATCTGCCTGCTATGAGAAAATTTGGCTTTGCATGACACGTGCTTGAGTTATTGTAGGATATCCTTGCAAATCATCCATCACTTGAAGCTCTATGTATGTAATATCTCTTTTAACCACCTCTGTGGACAAAGCTTTCGTGGTACATGTAGCAAGATGTCTGTCATGGAGGAGGTAAGAACTCTGTACCTTGAGCTGATGAGCTGGCATGCCCACCGGGCCCTTGCTTACCTGACCCAAAAGCAAATGCTGCTACAACTTCATCATTCTTCTCTGGAAACGTTGTCTCTGTTTACTCCCAAATACAACAAGAAACAATCTGGACTCATTAATCTTAACTTTCATCTGAAACTGCCAGGTCCTTTAGCCTGGTTAAGAGTGTGTGCGTGCGTGTGTGTGTGTGTGTGTGTGTGCTCATGCGCGCGCTGGAATAAACTGTTGTAACTCGTTCTTTATACCAGCACATTTGGGCTAGCAGAAGACTGCAAAGGGTTTTGATGAGAGAAGGAGAGGAGGAGGAAATGGAGGGCTGTACCCACCATTGCTTTGATGGAAGTATAAAGTCAATACAGCTCCTTTTCATCATGTAAGTAATTATCATGTTGCTGGTGAACTCTTTGGCTTCCCATACATGCCCATTTTCTACTGGAAAAAGAAAGATAATGTCTACTACAGGCTGTGGAGGAATAAATGAGAAAATGCACAATCATCTTTCTCTATCATTTTATTTTTTTCGTTATCAATCAACCTTTAGAGAGTGCATCAAAATAAGCCAGCTGCTTACCAGCTAACTATGTGTTTGTTAAACAAAGGAATCTCAGGGACTTGGTGGAGAAAACAGTGTTCTCTCTGAGTGACACTCTTCCATGTCATAAACTTGGAGTCAAACATTTCTGCTTAATCTGGGCATGCATACAGCCTCAGGACTTAGCAAGCTGTGGTTTAGGTGTTCCTGTGAGTATGAGACCAACCTGGGTTACACAATGAGTTCTAAGCTATCTTGGACTGCATAGTGAGAGCCTACTTCCCAAGACCCCAAACCAAACCAAACCAAACCAAACCAAACCAAACCAAACCAAACCAAACCAAACTAAACCAAACCAAACAAAGACATAAAACATTTCTACCTTAAATGTATTCCACATTGAGAAGGAAGAATAGGACTCTTGGTACCATGGAGACTGCTTTTCATATATTTGTGCTCTTTAATCTAGAGCAATGCAGGCTGATAACTCTTTAGAGTTTAAAGAAGAAAAGCATTACAGGCATAGAATGCCCTGGATTATGTTATTCATCAACATTTAACTCTGAACTACTGCCCATCAAAGATCTTTGGAAGAAGCCACTCCCAGGCCAGAATTCAGAGTTATTCTTTAAACACCCACTCCTTCCCCTGTTGGCACAGCAGCCACCTTCTGCCAGGGACTACCCAGTGAGCACAGTTTTCTGTGAGCCTGATTCCTCTTCTTTTCAACTCTGCTGTAAAGTTATTACAGATGAATCTAGCTGACATTCAATG
The DNA here is from genome assembly GCA_028658305.1 of Pachyuromys duprasi. Taxonomy (NCBI): domain Eukaryota; kingdom Metazoa; phylum Chordata; class Mammalia; order Rodentia; family Muridae; genus Pachyuromys; species Pachyuromys duprasi. The sequence goes on along the minus strand of CM053756.1, from coordinate 43,123,573 downwards.
CTGATATATAAATAGAAAAACAGGAAGAAAAGTTCTCTTGGGATAAAGGTGTGGATGAAAATGTCTTTCCACAAAGGCTGGTGAAAAATAAGATTAGTTTATTGATGTGTCAAATAAAAGGTCGTCTTCAAAATACCCCCCCCCCATTTCCCTTTATCCCAGTTTCTATTTTGAATTCACATAAACATCCATCAACAGATACTTGTTGCCCAATCACCCAGCACAGGAAAGGCTCATGGTTGTCTGCCCAGCATGGTTTTTTTTTTTTTTCCATTCCTTTAAGGGCTTTAAAAATTCTTCCTTGAAATGTGCTTTTGTTTATCTTTTGTCGTTTGTCTTGCATGACTTACAAAGGAACACATCAAACTTACTTGAATGGAACAAAAGCTTCCTCTTTGTTGATGGCAAAATAACATGGAGTAAAGAAGTACTCACACAGTCAAGTTTCCTTTAATCAGTCTAGGGCTACAACTAGTGTGGAGAAGCTAAGTATTTAGCTGGACTGAGGTATTATTGTCAACTGTTGCTCTGCATAATCTTATATTTATGGGCATGACTGTGCTTATTATGTTTATAAGACTATGTATGATATACTTGCAGATCAAGGGTGCTCATATGTGATATATGGGTTTTGTCTTAAAAAAAATCTTGGAATACAGCTACACCTTATTATCTCACTGCACTAAGAACTATTTTAAACTTGGTATTCTACCTCCGTGAAATAAGCCTGACCAAACCAACTTCATGACAGACTTCATTTTCTTGCTGAGATGGAACAGGCCTGAGTTTTCCATTCCTCGAAAAAGGAAGTTCAGGAAATACCAAGAAAGTGTCTTGGCCAGGACAATTGGCCTAGGAAGATAAGGTTGCTTGGCTACTGGTCTGAGAAGTCCCTAAGCCCTGATTAGAGTCACATAGCCTTCACAGACATGGGCCAAGCCCTGATCGAAATCATGTAGCCTAAATGGGCACCAGCCAATCCCAGTAGAGGTTACACAGCCATAGTAGGAATTCCCCTATCTGGCTTTAAAAGGAACCTTCAACTCCCCCCTTAGCCTCCGCCATATTGTGATGATCCAGCATGCGGATCTCTGAAGAATAAATGCCTTCTGTTGTTTGCATGCTACTCAAGTTTGGGATCATCCTGTCAGCAATTTTTGGACTCTAAAAGTGTTGACCATGTTTGCACTTTAGATGTCTCACTGCTATGTAATGATGTCTCTGTTTTAAACATTCAGGTCTCTGAGGTCACGTGTCATAGACCACACCTATCAAGCTTTCGTTTGCTCGTTTTCTATTATGTGTTTGGTAAAGGCAAAACTTCAGACTATTTTATTTTGGGTGGCAATTTTCTTAGTGTTATGTTAGGATATTATTGTGAATTTGGGTGTCAGGCATTTATTTTATTATGTGTTTTGAAAAGATTTCCTGCCAGTCTGTCACTTGTCACTTCAACTTCTTAACAACATCTTTTCAAAAGCACACGTTTTAAATTCTAATGAACTTCATCTAATCAATTATTTATTTCATGGATTGTGGCTTTAGGGTTGTGTTAATGTACAAAAAGTCATTGTCAAGCCAAAGTTTCCTAGATTCTCTATAGGTTTATCTCCACAACTCATATAATTTTAAAATTTGCATGTAACTTGGGCTTCCTTCCTTTCTTCCTTCCTTCCTTACCTTCTTTCTTGCAGTAGTTTTGGGAATGAAACACAGAAACTTGCAGATGCTACACAAAAGCAGTGGTACTGTGTTGCAGGATATTTGATCACAGTGTGACCCCCGAGATGTGTATTGGCAAAACCTGTTCCCTGTTGTGGTGTGGCTCAGCCCTGGCACAAACCTTTAATCCAAGAGCTTTCTATAAACAAGATTAAATAAAGTCAACCATAGATCAAGAGGAGGATCAAGCAACCAGTAGACAAGAAGTGAACATAGGAACAACAACAACAACAACAACAAAAACCGTGAAGAGTGAGAGGAAGTTGGAGAACAGGTTGAGAGACTCACAGAAAGCAGAAACGAGAAACATCCAATCTGAAGGATTTTTAAGAGGAGGAATGTCCCTTCTGGGACGTTGGCTGATGAGGAAGATCAGCTGGGGACTTTCTCTGTCTCTCTGAACTAGCAGGTTTTCACTCCAGTATCTGGCTGCTGAGTCTTTATTGGTAAAATCAAACGTTTGGAATTTTGTTTAAAAACCACAGTGCTGTTCCTAAGAGACAAGTGACATCAGTTACTTTGGTGTGTGTTGTCTGTGTGCATGTATGTGCATACCTATGTGAGCTCACGTGGAAGCAAAAGATTGACATCAGATAGCTTCCTCAGTCACATCTTTACCTTTACCCTTTGAGAGAAGTTCTTCCATTGAGGCTGGAGCCCATCCATTCTGTTAAGCCAGTGAGCCAGCAAGCCCTTCTCACCCTCATCTGCCCTTGAGTCTCTACCCTTTAGTGCTGCCAGCTTCTGCTTTTGTGAGTGCTGGAAATCCTACCTAATGTCCTCATGCTTGTGCATCAAGAACTTTATCTACGGAGCCATCTCCCAAGATCCCGAATGACTTTCATGTTTACACACATTTATCCAGTCACTTATATGCTAGAGAGGTGAACTCTTATTTAGTGAATTATTTTTCTCTGTTGCCAGCGATCATCTGTCTATGTCTCTATTTCTGCATGAATCTGTTTCTGATCTGCCCATTCTGTTCCTTCAGTCCATCTCTTCATTCCCCCGATATCATTCTGCAGTCACCACTGCACTGTGATTGTAAATCTCTAAGGTGGGGGAATGTTGGTCTTCCAACACAGCTCTTGTTCAGCATCATTTTGGCTACTCTGAATCACGTGCATTTCCGTATAAACTTTGATTCCAAGTCTGCTGATAGTCATAGTGACAGCTTGCTGGGATTTTTGACTAGGATTGTGCTGAATTTACAAACAAAGTTGGGAAGACTGACCTTTGAGGAAGAGTGAATCATTTTTAGTCATGGATATGAAGCATCTTCCTACCTCTCTCTCTCTCTCTCTCTCTCTCTCTCTCTCTCTCTCTCTCTCTCACACACACACACACACACACACACAGGAAGGGAGTTCGAGACAGACAGACAGGCAGGCAGAGACAGAGGCAGACAGACAGACAGACATGGAGCCAGAGAGGTTTTGTACTCTTGAGTTGCACATCCCCATTACCTATATCTCCTTCTATATTTTAGGAGTAGGCCACTAAGCAAACCCACGTTCAAGTGAGGCGTGATGTATGGAGCCCCACACTATGGCTCCAGTTTTCTGGAGACAAAGAAACCAAGTTACAGGAGGGACAGGAAGCAGAATCGCAGCTGCATCTCCGCTTTCATTAGAAGAGGGAAGCTATTAATCACGGAAGAGCATGCTCACATAATAACATGGCTTGATCTTTTAGAAAGCCACCACAAAGTTATAATTTTACAATCAAAGCAACAGTATTCAGTCTGTCTGCTGCCCTCTCACATCTATTCCCTCACTAGAGGATTTAAAAATTTTTTTTTAAGGAAAGAGTATGTGGCAGATTTAAAAACCTGGACATCTTTCCTGTGGAGCGTGTTTCTAACACAGTGTCTCACGTGGTCGTTAGACCACAGACATGCAGGGAATATGTGACTATGAAACTTAACCAAATGAAATTAGGAAATCATTAAAACCCAAAGATCTGGATGTTATCTTTTCTTGTCTCTTTTAAAAAGATTGTGTGATCTTCCAAAAGCCCAGTAAGATATATAACAGTGTGATCCTGGATGGGAGAGAAGGGGATATGAGAATTTGCTCAACATCTTCCATTTACAGTGGATACAAGAACTCAATCATACATGGCAGGGAAGCAAAATTTAGACAATCCTCTATGTTGGTAAACCAAGCAAGATGAAGCAGGGAAGAGATAGAAGGATGTGGCAATGTCTACAAGCACCTTCATCTCATAAGTTGACTTTCCTTAGACCACTTACTTTGGAAAGGGACCCTTTTCTACATAGAACTCCTAGACTCAACACAGGCCCCTGAGTCTCTAGAGTTGTTAAACTTTAGAATGGATGCTGCTCTGTCGTAAATTCCCAGGGTTTTCTCTGATTCTCTTTTGTTGTGATAAATGGGTACGAGATTGTTGCACAGGTAACCTTCAACCAGAAGGCACTTTGTTTATCCTTGAAGGTTTTTTTTTTAAGATAAAGTAAATTTTGAAGCAGAGAAATTAAAAATAATGTGGACTCACAAGCTGAACATCCAAGAACACAAAAGCAATCCCCTTTCAGTTAGCACTTTATCCTAAGTAAAATCCTAAAATAGATTTTTCTAAGTTAAGATTAATTTTTCCAAGTTATTGATTCATTTCTAAAAACATGCTGATAATGCATTGCTGGTATGTATCAGTTTCTGATCCATCCCTGAGGCAGAGGTCAAGAGGAAAGATCCTGGAGATGGAAGGTGTGATGACTGTTTCCGGCTGGTGCTGCTGGAGACATGGAGGAAGGGTGGGCTTGAAACTGCTGTGTGGAACCCAACTACAACTCTGTCACTGAAGGACCATGTGCGGTATATTCTAGAACAAATAAAACCTTGAAAAAGTATACTGACATGATAGTCCATGTGAATGTTGGTCAAGGTAGAGCTGCAGACCCTGGGGTCTGTAGACTCCGGTGAAGATTTTTCTAAAATAAATTGACATCTTACTGTGAGTCACTGTGGAAGAAAAGTGAATTTTGCAGGGGCCTGGATCCACCTTGTCATTCACAACTAGAAGATTGTACCTGGTGCACAAAACAGTTGTTGCAGACATCACACAAAAGGCTGTGCAGGTCTTGACTTCCAATAGAAGGTGCACACACCGATGTACTTCCTGGTCACTCGAGGTTTATGCCAGGAGACATCCAGAAAACACAGTATAGAGATAGCAATCCAAGCAGAAGTTGCATTGCATTAGAGATAGAGAGGTTGGACTTTTTAGGGGTTCAGATGGCTAGAAATGAAAAGGCAGAGGAGTGCAGGTGTGCATCTGCAGACACAATTGTTGTCTCCTGTCTTTGACTGCCCCATTGTTGACATGCCAGGCTGCACTCACAAAAGTGAACCAAGAGCAGCATCTAGAGAAAGGACAGCTCTGGAGGAAAGATGTGTCAACTAGATAGGATCCAAGTGCAAACTACTGGACATGCCTCAGAGGGGGTTTCTAGGTTAAGTTAACCAAGGTGATATACTTGCTTTGAATGTGGGAGATACCTGGACATGATCTGGGGTCCCGGATGGATTGAAACAGAGAGAAACTGGCTTTAACAACCAGAGCTTCTCTCTCTCTGCATGCTGACTGTAAATGGAGTATGGACATGCGCCTCAAGCTTCCGTCACCATGTTTCCCTCCCCCAAAGCTCCAATGAACTGTGAAACTGTCCTTTAAGTCACGCTGTCAATTAGTTCTTTTTTTTTATTTAACTAAAAAAACCCCACACCATTTATTATATCCCTTTCTTCCCTCCATTTTTTAAATTTTTATTTTTTTCTTCAGTTTATTCATTATATATCCCAGTTGAAGCCCCCTCTCTTAGTCTCATCCTTTTCCCCTTTTCCCCATCCCCTTCCCCTAGTTCACTAAAAGGGAGCATTCTCCTCTATTGCCATCTGCCCATAGCTTGTTAAGTCTTATCAGGACTGCTTGGATCCACTTCCTCCATGGCCTGGCAAGGCTGCATCACAGCAAGCACAATGTAACCAAAACTGAGGGTCGTAAGCCAAACATTCCGCAGAGCTTTTTACAGAACTTTGAATCATGGACATGGTGAAAGAGCTCCAAGAAACCTGATTGAATATTCAGAGTGTGTTCCAGACTCCTACCAGGAAAACTAGTCAAGGAAAAAGCTGAAACATACAGAACTAACATGGAAATTATGGAACTACTGACGAAACAAACCCACCATTATTTAGAGGAACATAACAAAATCCAGTATTCTACAAAATAAAACCACAACTTCAAAGATTCGGTAATAAAAAAAATGTCAAAAAAAAAAACCCACATGGAGACTTCATGCACAAAATTTTTAAAAGAACAAAAAAACAAAACAACAAACAAACAAACAAACAACAGAATTATCTCCCGCACGGTCTGGTGTGTGTTTCTTCTTCAACCAGGAAAAGCAGAGCAGAACTAAGCCAGATGCCAACAACTGCGTGCTGGAGGTGTTCTTTGGGTAAATTTGAAAGTTAAAAATTCCAGTGTGAGTGAGGGTTGAGCATCTTACCCAGGGTGCTCCTTCTTGCTTAGCTTCTTTAGGTGTACAGATCTTAGTATGTTTACCCTATATTATAGGTCTAATATCCACTTATAAGTGAATATGTACTGTGTGTGTGTCTTTTCTGCTTCTGGGATACCTCACTCAGGATGATCTTTTCTAGTTCCTACCTTTTGCCTGCAAATTTCATGATTTCCTTGTTTTTAATTTCTGAGAAGTATTCCATTGTGCAATGTGTAACAATTTGTGTATCCATTCCTCAGTTAAGGCACATCTAGGTTGTGTCTAGGTTCTGGCTATTACAAATACAGCTGCTATGAACATGGTTGAGCAAATGTCCTTGATCATATTTTGGATATATGCCTAGGCGTGGTATAGCTGTATCTTGAGGAAGCACTATTACTACTTGTCTGAGAAAGCGCCAGATTGATTTCCAAAGTGGTTGTACAAGTTGACATTCCCACCAACAATGGAGGAGGGTTCCCCTTTCTCCATATCCTCTCCAGCATGTGTTGTCACTTAAGTTTTTGATCTTAGCCATTCTGAAGGATGTAAGGTGAAATCGCAGGGTCGTTTTGATTTGCATTTCCTGAATGACTAAGGACATTGAGTATTCCTTTAAGTGTTTGTCTGCCTTCAATCTGATATTCCTCTATAGAGAATTCTCTGTTTAGCTCTGTACCCCATTTTTAATTGGATTACTTGATTTGTTGCTGTTTAACTTCTTGAATTCTGTATATATTCTGGATATTAGCACTCTGTCAGATACAGAGTTGGTGACAGTCTGTAGGCTGTCAGAAGGCATACAAGATAGACATTGGAAGAGAGAGAAAACAGGGAACAAGACAGGAGCCTACCACAGAGGGCCTCTGAAAGACTCTAACCAACAGGGTATTAAAGCAGATGCTGGCACTCATAGCTAAACTTTGGGCAGAGTGCAGGAAATGTTAGGAAAGAAGGGGCAGCCAGAGAGATGGAGGGGACAGGAGCTCCACAAGGAGAGCTACAGAACCAAAAAATCTGGCCCAGGGGTCTTTTCTGAGACTGATACTCCAACCAAGGACCATGTATGGAGATAACCTAGAACCCCTGCACAGATGTAGCCCATGGCGGCTCAGTGCCCAAGGAGGTGTCCTCGTAAGAGGAACAGGGATTATCTCTGACATGATCTCAGTGACTGGCTATTTGATCACCTCCCCCTGAGGGTGGGGGGCAGCCATACCAGGCCACAGAGGAAAGCAATGCAGCCACCCCTGATGAGAACCGATAAGCTAGGGTCAGATGGAAGGAGAGGAGGAGGACATCCCCTATCAGTGGACTGGGGGAGGGGCATGGTGGAGAAGAAGGAGGGAAGGTGGGATTGGGAGGGTACAAGGGAGGAGGCTACAGCTAGGATACAAAATGAATAAACAGTAATTAATAAAAAAATTCCAGTGTGTGTGTGTGTGTGTGTGTGTGTGTGTGTGTGTGTGTGTGGTGTGTCTGTCTGTCTGTCTTTCTGTTTTAAAGGGAAGACACTGTGAGTTTTACCTCTATGTTCCCCAGAGTGAAGACTAGAGAAAGAGTTTCCTGTGCTTCAAGCAGAGAGAAGAAAAAAAAAATAGGCAGGAAAATATTCTTTAGTGATGAAAACAAAGGAAGCCGTTTCCTGGAAAAACAAAAGGCGCGCACTGTGGGAAGTATTAGCGCCCTGCTGCCTGAATGACAACATCAGATGAAGTGTGTATGTACCTAGAGCAGCAAAGAACCCTCACAGTAATAAATAACAGGTGAATGGAAAGCATTTTCTCTTATTTCAGGTTTCTTTGTAGAGGGACGTACTGGTTAAGTGGAGTTAGCCCTGCACTGCGCTGTAGGGTCTCGAATGTGCGTGGAAGAGACGGGTCTGAGCACAGGAATGCAGATGATATGGTGGGCATCCAAAGTACCCTGGTGCCAAATGCTTTTATGCAGTACCGGGGCGTGAGAAGTCAAGCTGTGCTAAGCCGAAGATGTATTTAGAGGCCACAGAACAAGCTAAACATATAAACATGTAATTTAGAGGCAGCAAACCAAAAGAAGCTGAAGGCACAAACCGCAATCACTCTGAAAGGCGTGGAGGGAAAAGGAGATGAAGAATGAAGCATATGGTAAGTAGGCAGCAAGAGTGTAGTTTTTAATAAAAAAAATATTGAAAATTTGGGAGATAGGTTTTCAGACTTGGTAATGTGGAGATACCATTATAAAGATTATTATTTTCATTATTATTTTAAACAATGTGCTTAAGTGTATGTCAGTGTGTGAGTAGGTTTCCGCGAGCACGGGTGTCCCAGAATCCAGAGGCCTCATATTTTGCTGGAGTTAAGAGTTACAGACAGCTTTGCATCACCTGACCTGGATGCTGGGCACAGAACTTGAATTCTCTGCAAGAGCAGCCAGCACTCCTAACCTCTGAGACATCTCTTTATCCTCTGCAATCCCATTGTTTGTGTGCAGTCTATAAGATAGAAATAGAAGGTGAAAATTAAAGAATAAAATAATGTCCAGCACAAATGCTAAAGGGAGCCAGAGAACACTTTCCCTGAAAATGAACAGGAAGCATCCCTCAAGGCCACCACTATTCTGGGCTGTAATACAAACATCAGCAAGTTTAAAGCAGCTGAAATCTGACCATAATGAGATGAAAGTATAAATCAATAACAAAAATACATCTAGAAAATCCTCCAACGTTTGGAAGTTAAACCATACATTGCCAACTAAAATAGCTTACAGATAAAGGAAGAAATCATTAAGGAGATTAGAAAATATTTTTAACTGAATGAAAACACAAATTTGTGGGGTTCAGCAATCATGTTGTTTATACGTGGAAATGTATTTTAAAGCACATTACAGAGGATAAAAATCTAAGTCAACAATGTCTTCATCTAGTGTAATGTTAGAAAATAAATAAATTCAAAGCAAATCAAATAAGGGCTGGAACAATGGCTCAGTGCTTAAGACCATTTACCCTTCTTCCAGAAAAAAGGACCATAGTTCAGATCCCAGAACCAACTTTAAGTGGCCCATAGCTGCCTGAAATTCTAGTTTCAGAGGGGCTGACACTTTCTTCTGAACTCTGTGATCACTGCACTCATATGCGCACATCTATACCCTGTCACATATACATATTTAAAAACTAAAAACAATCCTTAAAAAAAAAAACACCTAGTAAGGAAAATGGAGGACACTGAAAAGGAAGAACAGAAAGCAGCAAGATGTTATGGGGGGTCTCCTGAGGGACTCAAGGGAGCATTTTGCTGGCTATGATTTCTGTCCTTGTTTTCAGCACATTAAGTGCAATGTCTTGTCTCTGAAGTCATGGGAAGTGGAAACATTTCAACATAGCAAGCAAAGATCTGCAGGGATGGCTGAGTGCCAAACCACAACTAGGGTAGCGGTGAGACTCATAAACTTCTTTCCAGAGATTCATAGAAAAATGTGGACAAAGAAACCTGGTGAAACACTGGGCTTTCCACAGTTAGGCAAAGCTTGAAGCCCTGAGATTCAAGAGTTAATAAGACGTTACTCTATCATTTAATAAAGTGTGGGGCAATCAACATTTTCAAGTGATGCTTGTGGCTAAAACTGAACATCATTGTAATTTTTTATTTGTTTTTTTCAAGACAGGGTTTCTCTGTGTAGCGTTGGCTGTCCAGGACTCACTTTGTAGACCAGGCTGGCCTCTAGCTCACAGAGATCCGCCTGGGATCTGCTGGGATTGCAGGTGTGCACCATGGTGCCTGGTCATTGTAGATTTTTAGTGTGAGGAAACACTTCAAATTAACCAGTGAATCTTGATGGAAGAGAGGTTATTGGCTAGATGTGAAGGTACAAGGAAAGCTGTGCATATGATTGATATTAGTGGTCCAGGTCTTGGGAATTATTAACTATATTCTGCATCTGGAAAGTCAGGTTTGCAGCCAGGGTCACTTTCAGATACTGTGAATTTGTACAGGGAGCCTGGGGTTTTTGACTTTGAGTGCAAAGCCCCTTCCATGGCTGTGGAATTTTGCTACTATTCTTGAAGGTTAATTAGTAACTATTAAATTAGAATATTGGAAAGTCATTTTTCAAACAAATATTTATCAGGTATATTTAAAATATTTTTGACCCAAGGCTTTGATAATTGAACCACACTGGGCAATTTACTCATTATGTAACTTAGGTTGTCCTTGAATTCAGAAGCCATTTGCCTCAGACATTCATAAGTCCTGGGATTCAGGTGGAAATGGCCTCACTTAGATTTGGTGAATATCTAAATATCAACATGCTGGGCTCTAGTTTATGTGTGAGGGCCTAGGCGGGGATTAACAGGACCTGGGGATGGTTTTCGAAGAGCATATTGTCTCTTGCGATGATTGTCGGGGGTTGGCAGAGAGATTGTAAATGAATGCAAAAGTAGTGTAACACAGAAGATCATTCCAGTGCTGGCAAAGTTATGGGATGGAGTGGTCCTTAGGTAGAAGCCGGGGAAGTGTGTGTACTCACTCATGTGTGCACATGCATACAGATAGGTGGTCAGGGGAGTCCTTTGTGGGTGAGTGGCCTTTGAGGGTCAAGAATGGACAATGAGGAGACCCCAGCCAGGACCCTACCTAGAACATGAAAACCTTCTAAGCAAAGTAAACTGGAAATCTCCAGGCTAGAATATTTTGTTTAAAACTGGATCTTGTCCACTGATAAGGGAAGTCCTCCTCCCCTCCTATCTGACCTTAGCCTATCAGGTCTTATCAGGACTGGGGAGGGGCATGAGAGGGAGGGGCTACAGTGGGATACAAAGTAACTAAATAATAATAATGATGATAATAATAATTTTTAAAAGCTAAATCTTGTCTGTAATGAAGTGCCATGAAGAGACAAAGACTGGAATGTGACTTAAAGGACTTAACCTTTGGTTGTCCCTTCCCCTAGTATTTGACTCAGTCTCAATTCTTTCCTCCGTTGAAGGCACAATGGATGCATCAACTACCTACAACACACCTAGAGAACAACACAATGGCTGAGCAAAGTTTCTCACATGAAAGCAACATAAGAGCATGCAAAGCATCCCACAGCCAGAGGGAGTTTGTGTTCGAAGCCCAACTGAGAGTCAGTGATCTGTCACAGAGAGGTCAAAGGACAATGGGAAAAATGTCCTTCATTCTGTTTACATGTGTTTGGAAAACAATAGAAAAGAAGGATCTCTGCCCCAGGATTAGGGTTAATTAAGGAATTGGGTTATTAAGCCCTGTGAAAGGAGAACACTAGAAGAGAGTAAAATATGCCCCAGTGTTTCATGGGTCCTTAAAACAGCAAGAAATAAGGGATCCTCTCATTTGGCACTGTAGTAGAGCCCTGACCCACACTGTACTAGTCCGTGCCCAAGCTCAGAACCAGAGTCAGCTTGAAATGGGCCAAATGCTTCAGGGTTATGTGTGTAATTATGTCCTTCATGCAGAAGCCAGCAAATGCCCTGGGAAGGTTTTAAAAAGCTGTTCCCTTCCTTAGGAGAAAGAATAACAACTCCATTTGGGTTTATGGCCCCAGTTTAGGATTGGATTTTTAAAGACCAGTTCTGGGTTTGTGAATTTGTAGTGACAGCTAGGGAGCATATGCACACACACAAACACACACACACAGACACACACACAGAGAGACAGACAGACAGAGACAGAGATGGGAAGAGGGAAAAAGAGAGACAGAGAAGGGAAGAGAGAATAGGAGGGATAAAGGGAAGAAGGGAGAGAGAGAAAAAAAATTTGGAGGATGCTAGCCCATTCTTCACCCAAAATGATTCCAGCTAAATTAAAAGAACAGGAAGGAAACAGGTTCCAGAAACTACACAGGTATACTAAACGGAATCTGAAGAAAGGTTAGTGAAATCACACAGACGGAGTAGAGCACTCTTATGAATTATTCATAAGAAAACTAAAAATAGGACAGCACTCTGATACCAAGTATTTATGAGCAATTGAATTTGTAGATGTCTTGTTGGGACCTTTCAGGCTCTCTGAATAGTTATCTCATTAAGGGAAGTACTAGGTAACTGCAGATAAATAGGGAGGCAGAATTCATCGCATGATATGATTTATGTTTGACATTTAATGTAATGTAACATCCTTAGTCAAAAAAATTTTAGAAGGACCCCAGTAATTCTATATCTTCACCATCTACTACATGATAGTCAGTGTAGCCCCTCAGATATGTGACAGGCAGGAAAAAGGAATCATTCAACCTTGGCTGCCAAGCTCCATTGTTCACTTCTCTGATCATAGGTGTTGGGCCTGACTAGAGCAGATGTTGCTCTTCTATAGCCCAGCATGTGGTGAGCATTTAGGTAGGTTTAGACCCCCATGTACCACAAGATTAAAAGTCACATTGAAACATATGAAAATCAAGGTTCAGTTAAAGGGCCAGCAAAAATGAAGACGGTCCATCAACCCAGGCTTTTGTTCTTTCCTAAGATATTAATGTCTTTGTAGTTGTGAAAGACTATCTGATGAGAACTGGAAAGAGGAAGGATTTATTTTGGTGCATAGAGCTAGGGTGCAGTCCAGTGTCACAGAGAAGCCATACCTGGGGGTGGGCGGAGAATGTATGGATGGGATTCCTCATCTCAGCTCTCCACAGAACTGGAAATAGAAAGGAGATAGGAAGGAGGGCAAGGGCGCAAAAGTCAAGACCTGTTCTACAAGGCCCTTCCATAGTTTATGAAAATAGCATCACCAGTTGGGGACCAAGTGTTCAAACACATGAGCCCGGAGGAGGGGCATTACAAGCCCAAAGGAAGCATGTGGCTAAAATCGGTTAGATTTAGGTAGCAACTCCCATTTTAAACTGGATGTGTGATTTTTTTGTTTCCATAGATCCACTCTTGGTCACCTTCACTTATATACGTTAACATTTGAGTGTGTAACTCTTTATTTGGGAACAGGATTTATGTTCATCCACTCATGTTGTTTGAGGAGGAAAGTGTGGGAAGAGCAGGTTGGGCCCAGCCAGCGTGCCTTTGCCAAGTCTGTTCTAAATCCAGCTGTGGATGAATCATATAGGACTACCCATACTCACACACAGGAGAAGTATTAACTTAACATCAAAAATGGCAGCTGAGTAGTCACTATTCACATTTTACTGTAAAGGAAATAGGAGGGTGGGCATGTGAAGATGAAACATGGGTCAAGAGGCATGTTTCTTATTTCAAGAAATCCAAGAGCATCTGTGAATGTTTACTTAAGACACTGCACTTATATGACAGCCCAGATGAACATATCAAGTTATCACTGACTAGATTGAAGGGGAAGGACTACATGCTACTATTTCATGCAAGATGCTTCTTGTGGATAGCCAGAGACGATAACAAGTAAAATGCAAATGCTGTCACCATTCCAGAGAAAACTGGTGTCATTACAGAGAAAAAAAATGCTACTTGCGTTTTGGGATTCACTCTTCCTTATCCCAGGGAGATTTTGACTCACTTCTTTTTCATTTTTCTTTTTAGGTGCAAACAAAAACTAAAAGGCGAATAAGGAGAGAATCAGAAGTAGCCAGAGAGAAAGTATAAAAAGAGAGAAAGATGATAAAAAAAAGACTGTGGGTGTGGCTGTGATTAGGAGACTCTAGGAAGGGCAATAAATAATGGGGGCAAGGGAGAGAAGAGACAGGAAAGTCACAGCACTGTATGTGTCCTCCATCAGTGAAGATGTCCTCCATCAGTGAAGAGTGAACTTATGTTTATTATGTTCAACAATACAACCTTCATGCTGGGAAACCAAAAGACCAATTCTCAGTCCTACTAAATTTTCAGAGACATTTAGCTCTTCGACATAAATATCTGCCCTGCATCTCTAGAACTGCTTTGGAGTCATGGACACCACAGTCCTGGTCTTTTTGCTTTACTGTCTTCTCTCCTTTGTTTGTGCTAATCTGGCCAGTCAGCTTTCTCCAGGGATTCCTTGTGTTTGCCTCTCAAGCTCTGGGGTTACAGGCTGGCTGCCATGCCCATCTGGCATAAAAATATTATTGTATCATTTTAAACACTTCCTTTATTTTCTTGAGATTATAATACAATTACATCATTCCCTCCTTCCCTATACTGCCTCCAAACCCTCCCGTGTACTCCTCCTTGCTCTCCTTCATGTTCATGACCTCTGTTTTCATTAATTGTTGTCACATATGTATATACAGATATATTTAAATCCGTAAACTCAACTTGCTCAGTCTGTGTTATTTTACTTTTACATATGTTTTCAGGGCTGATCCTTTCGTATTGGAAAAACCAATTGATATGTTCTTCCCTGGAGAAGACTACTTCTCCCACCCTCAGCATCCCTTAGTTTCTTGTAGTTCTTTGTGTGCGAATGAAGCCTCAGAGCCCTTCCCTGTCTACCTTGCCATATCCATTGTTATTGTCCTTGACCAGCTCAGGTTTAGGCAATCATGTTGGTGAGACTTTATGGGTGTCTCCAGATATTCGTAGGAGACACAATCTCACAGCAAACTCCCTGATTGTCTGGATCTTCAATCCTTTCCACTCCCTCTTCCTCAATGTTCCCTGAGTCTTAGGGTCAGAAATTGTCTTTAAAAATAGAAACAACATGAATGCTATCCAGCTGACGAACAATAAAAAAATGTGGTATATATATACACTATGGGTTACTACTCAGGTATTAAAAAAATCATAAACTTTGCAGGTAAATGATTGGAACTGGAAAATATCATGTTGAGTGAGGTAAACGAGATGCAGAAAGGCAAACACTGAAGGTTTGCCCTCATCGGAGGTACCTAGCTCCAAATTCTCAAATGTGAATGCATACTCTAGACTGAGTGCACAAACCAGAGAAGTAAAACGGGGTGATTGCCAGAGTGGAGGTGAGAGTTGAAACAATTGAGAGGGAAATATCAGGGTACAAGTGATCGTATGGAGGAAATGAAAAAAACACGGGGCTTTAATTAGGAAGAGAAAGGGAGATAAATACAGAAGCAGGAGGAAAGAATGTAAAGTAATAATAAGGATATCTAAAAAGTTGTTAGGCATCATGTTATTAACTATTAACCTAAAAATATACTATGATACCTGTAACTCTGCATATTAATATACATATATATTGTAAGTAAATTTTCTCATCTGGGCTTACAATGCCCAGAGACTCTCTAACAAAAACCCCAACAGTAGGCATGAGAAACCCTCAATCAAGTCATTGCTCAAAGACATTCAAGAAATTCTGCAAATACATACCTTATTTCTGTTGCCATTTGTTGCCCCATACCCAGAAGGTAAGTCCCTAGTTGCTGAAGACACCACTCACTACAGACAGACACAGAGTCCAGAGACCCTGAGCTGAAACTGGCCTGTAAGCCTCTGCCTTGAGGACTAGCTTTTACTGTACCTGAAGATGTGGTGCAAGCTTCCAAAGAAAGGAAAGAATCAATAATCCTTCCCAACCATGATGCCCATGAACCACAATAACCAGCATGTCACAATAATAACCCTAAGAGTGCTATATTGACAAGCATATCTCAGCAGTGACCACCAGCTCTCTAATCAGACCTAAGACCCACTCACTAAGAAGGAAATTCTGCCTTGTACTGGAAACCTACCAGAAGCGCAGGGCTAGTAAAGTCACGAATCTTGGAGGACAATCACTATTTTACTAAGCCAGTGTAATCCCTAACTATACTCTAAATATTTGTCCTTATACCTACTGATAATTGTAGTCCTCACCCTTCATCAAGGAAACTTTTCTTTGCAGCAGACTCCAGTACAGAGAACCATGACCAACTAAAATGGAGAATTGGGTTGCCCAGCCCCATAAACCTTTTTACATGGGTTCTGGAGACCCAAAGTCTAGACTCCTATTCCCATGCTTTCACAGAAAGCATTTTATGTATGGAACGATCTCCTCCGCCTCTAACCATCTCTCAGATGTTGAAATATCACATTCTCTTCCCCAGCTCACAGTTCTCTCTGTGGTGCTCCAACTGGTACTCTGACCTCCCTATTCACAATGATAATTTTGTGCATCTCTGGTGTGTCAGCTAAGTGTAGATGCCTGGCTTTTGTTATCTCCGAATTCTCCCCTTCTCGTTTGTTGTCAAGGAGCTCATCTCCCCAGTGGAAAACATTACTGCTCTCAGCTGTGAAGGACAGTTGTCACTTAGCTTTACAAAAATCTGTCGGCACTCCCCCATTCCTTTGGTAAATGGATTGTTGTCTAGGCTCTTCTATTAATTGCTATTGACTTGTGAATTTTCTGGCCTTATGTGGTTGCATCTACTCTATCGCAGCTCCTGATCGCTGCCTCCACCCATTGTCCACAGCTTTTTTTTTTCTTTAGGTATCTGCTGTGGCCTTATCCAAGAAACAATGAGCTATGCCCACAGCACATTTTCATCATCTTTTGGACTCTTGGACAAGTCATGAATACTGCCTCGAGGGATAGCACTCACATGTGGATGAACTCATCCTAACTTTACATTTGAATGCCTTGATGATGTCACATCTTCAGAGTGATGATCTGTATGGACTCTCTGGTCCCTGCTGCTACATGGTGCCCGGATAATGTTACTGCGTGCTACAAGTGTCTGCCTAACCTCTGTTCCCAGGCACAGAACTTCCTCAATTGTGTTGTATCATAACTGTCTCATTGATTAGTGAAAGATGGGATGAATCATGATCTATATGTGATACCCTTAAGCAGAGCCTCCTGCTCCTTATAGGTAGGACAATGAAGCAGCCCTCTACGAGGGAGAGATAGACTGTGAATGTCTGCAGAGTTCACAATAAAGAACGGTGTCTGAGTAGTGAAGGTTTTCCAACATTAAAATTCTTCCACCACAATGTCTAATTAGGGTGTTTCTGTTCCTGTAACAAGCATTCTAGGACTGACAACCCAGCCTTCTTTAGGTTCAGCCTAAGTGTGAAAGTCATCCTGTCTATTGCTTGTTTGTTTCTGGAGATGACCAGAGGATCTTCTTACATTACCAATGAGGCTGCCATATCCCCTCACCCCAGCACCAGCTCTGTTCCCCTTGAGCAGAACCATAAACATTTGCCCTACAAATGGGTACCAGTAACACAATTCTAACCTAAGAACTCAGACGCACAGTCTCCTAAATCCCTTTTTAGAGGTTTATTCTAAAACTCAACTATTGGTAGGGATCATCTTGGATTGGCTTCCGCGGAGACGAACTGTGAGATGTTGAGCTTTGTAGATGTTGAGCTCTGCATACAGGCAGGTTATTGAGAATGGCTTTGAGTGTGGTGAATGACAGCACTAGATTGGGTAAAGGAGAAGGCAAAAGGAGCTGAACCTGCAGAAGCCTTGAGTGAGTCTGATAGGACCGAGAGCTGTGCTATAATTTGCATCATTATAGTTGAGCCAAGAGCCCCTTGTGCCTGGACACCATCCTTCTCTGAGTGCAGGTGCTTTCAGGAAGATCATCATTGGCAAGGTCACTTCCTGCAGACTGCATCAGTTCCTAAAGAGGAACTCTGCTGTAAGCCAGCAGCAAGCTACACAAGAGGTATGAGTTTTTTTTTTTCAAGTATGCGTATATGTGTGTTTCTGTGTGTATATACGTTTCTGTATGTGTGTGTGCTGTATGAGTGTGGGTGTTTAAGGAGGTAAGAGGAGGAGAGCATTACATAGCTGTACCCTGGAGCTGAGGGTACAGAAGGTTGTAAGCCACCCAATGTAGTTGTTGAGATCTGATCTCAGGTTGTCTGCAGAAGCAATACACAGTGCACTCTCTCATATTGAGCCACATCTCTAGGCCAGAGTACTGTTGTCTTAAAGCAATGTTTGGGTGGTGGCAGTGTAATAAAGTATAGTTTTTAATAAAGCTTTCTTCAGTTGAGGTAGATATTTTTTCCCCCTTCGGAGTTGTTTACCTTTCAATGTTAGATTTTCTTTTTTTTTTTTTTCTTTTTTTTGGTAATTCCTCTTTAATTCCAATGCAGCCAGTACAGCCATTAGAACAGGACTTTCCATAGAATCCTTGCTTTATCGGCATGAACTAAATGAATAAATGATGCTCTGTAATTCTGGACAAGCATTCATCAGTGGCCATTCTAGGTCCAAGTCAACACAATGGAGGCTTCAGTGTCAGCTATTCTATACTGCAAGCTTTCGAGATTACCACTTACAGAATAAAGGTTATGAATTTCCTGTACATACGTAACAATGATCAAAAAGGGCCATTTTGAGATATCTGTAGAAACTCATTGAATCCCACGCAATGGCTCTGATGCTTGACCATGACGTTAGACTCCTTGACGCTTGGCTGATGGTGGGTGATTGGCATGCGCTTCAACAGACAGGGTGAAGTCTTCCATGCTACAGACCTTCCTATTAGCTTCGTTAGGAATGCTTAAAGAGAATACCAGAAATGCTTAAGAATTTGTTCTGGGAAACAGATTGTTTGGGAACTACTTTATTTTCTATCTGAGCACATAGTTTACCACAGTGTGTGTTAATTCTTCATTAAACAATGTCAATATTCTACTCGGGAGAAGTAATTGTACCCTTTTCTTAAGAGCAATTAGCCTGATGGAAGTAATTAGTCAGCACAGCTACTTAAGAAGGAGCCCTGTGCCTGGAAAGTATTGAGCTTCTGTGTGCCACGTGGCGGGGATTGAATCTGGCTCTGGATTCAAATTGGCAGTATGCAGCAGAGGGGTCACTTGGTTGTCCCTCCTACCCCTGTCCCTGAAAAGTTGGTGGAAACCTCTAGTAGAAAAAAATGAATTCATTAAGGTCCAAAGTATACCTGTTAAACTTTATGCATCTGTCCCTATATTTTTAAGTAATGAAAACACATGTTAGATGTTAAGGTTTTAATTTTGTCTAATTCCTTCCATCCTTTTTGCCAACTTACTGGACCTGCACATAATCTACATACACATAACAGCTCCTGCCTCTTTACTAACATTGAACTTGGAGTTCAGGTATCACTGAAACAGACGCAGGGAAGCAAGTTTTTATTTTCTTGAAATCTG
This sequence comes from Pachyuromys duprasi, assembly GCA_028658305.1. Taxonomy (NCBI): domain Eukaryota; kingdom Metazoa; phylum Chordata; class Mammalia; order Rodentia; family Muridae; genus Pachyuromys; species Pachyuromys duprasi. Next base: position 43,104,332 of record CM053756.1, on the reverse strand, counting down.
AAGAAATTTTAAAAGCACTCATTTATTCCCAGAGCTATGTCTTCTTGAGTGAACACATAGATAAATTCATTAAAACACTCTCTAACTCCACTGGTAAATTTTCTGGGCTAACGGTATTATTCTCTATCTGGATAGGTTTGGGAGTAACACAGATGTTTGCAATTGTCAAAATTCAGTGGCAGATTAATTTTACATCAAAGGAAAATATCTGAAACAAATGCTGAGCCCTGACCATATTTTTTTATTGAAGTATTTATGGAGATGGTTGTGATGTCTGCAATTTGGCTTTAATGAATGGAAGGATGGGTATATGGGGTGTTAAGTGATAGGAGAATAAAACATTTATGACAGAATTTATGTTGATGCATAGGAATACTACTATGCAAAATTATTTAAACATTTAATATATCTGATTTTTAATAATAAAATATTAAAATAATTACTATTAACACTTTTTCTGTAGCATCATTGAAGCAAATTTTGATCAAAATATGGAAACCATTCAGTTTTCCAATGTTTCTTCCTATGAATCTGGTAAACCCTGGCCCTGTCTGTGAAAGTTCATGGGGATCTCACACTTAGACCTTTTCTTCTCTAGAAGTGACTTGTCAGACCAACTTTGTCCTATGTAATTCTGATTTCATAAGCAAGAGTAAAGCAGGTATAGCTTGCCACCCTAGGATTTGTGAATGGTTTATTCATCCAGTTATCCATCATTCTATCTATCCATCCATCCATCCACCTATCTATTCATCCTCATCTATTTCTCTCTATGTGCATGGGATTTAAAGATTTATCTTTCACTTTAGTTATGTTTATGCATGTGTGTGTGTGTATGTGTGTGTGTGTATTTTCCCACCTGAATTCAGTGCCCATGGATTCCCTGGACCTGGGCTGCCTGAAGTGAGTGTTTGGAATTGAGCTCAGGTCCTATGGAAGAACTCTATCTGCTCTTAACTGGCTTCTTTAGCCATTCAAGGATTTAAGTCTTATCAAAAAAAGGTTGTGTAATCATGTCCATGGCATCAGTCTCTACTAGGTCCCTAGTAAGGGGAACAGGGGCTGTCTCGGACATGAACTCAGTGGTTGGCTTTGATCACCTCCCCCTGATGGGGGAGCAGCCTTACCAGGCCACAGAGGAAGACAATGCAACCAGTCCTGATGAGACCTGATAGGCTAGAGTCAGAGGGAATGGGAGGAGGACCACCCCATCAGTGGAATGGGGGAGGGGTATGGGAGCAGAAGAGGATGGGAGGGAGTTGGGGAGGGAGTTACAGCTGGGATACAAAGTGAATAGATTGTAATAAATGAAAAAAGAAATCAACAGAGTTAGAGGGGTCTTTGCATCAAGTGTTGACTCCTGTGAGCTCACCCTGACTCCCTGTATTCACTCTCTCAGATGAAATCACTGCAAAAGCAGCAATGGTTTGGAAGACCCCTGACAACACACTTCTGTGCATATGGAACAAGTCGAAGGGAACACTTTTGGTTTTCATGGTTGTGTCCAAAGGCACAAAATATTCTAGCCATGAATAAAGAACCACAGCTTAGCTCTGAAACACAGTGTTTCCAACAGGAGAGAACTGTTACTATGCAAAAGCTCTTTACTACCATATAAAACTAAACCGAGTTCTATGAAAATCACTGGGCCAAGTCTTCTCCTCCGAGCCCTGCCAAGGGAGTTGCTGCTTTGTCCAGGGCTCTCTTGCTCTCTCTCTCTCTTTTATTAGTTTAAATTAGGTTTCACAGAATAAGCTGGCTCACCATATTTGGATTGCATTTGCGCACACAAACAAAAAGTCCTTTTCTTTTCCTAAAGCAGCGTTTTGGCGCTGGATTAACAATACCTGTGATTCAACCAACATTGGTTAGAAACGCTACACAACAGGAAAGGTCAATAGACTAGGAGGGAGAAGGGAGGTTGAGAACGGCAAAGGAGAGAGAAAGAGAAAGAGAGAGCAAGGCAGAAGAAAAAGGGGGAAGGGCGGAAAGAGGCAGGAAGTGGAGAAGAGAGAAAACTGAGGGAAGTAGAGGAAGTGAACAGGGAGCCAGTAAGTTAATGTCCTTCCAAATAAGTGTTCAGAGCACGCCGTGAGGTGCCGCGGCAGCCTCTGCTTCTCCTGTCCCTCCCTATCATCCCTGATCTGCAGTTTGGACAGCTCACCATTAGAAAAGAGAAATCCAGGGCGGTCTGCCGTCCTACAGACCTTGGTTCAGATATTGGGCTCTTAGCTTTTTTGGTATTTTCTGGAGTAAAAAAAAAATCTACTATTACTTTAAAAATTATTTCTTGAATTTTGTTTTTTATCGATGTCACATATGCGTGTAATTCATTCTGACTACCCTCACCCAGCTCCTCTGTTATCCTGCCCCTCCCCAATCCTACCACTCCCCGCTTTCACACACGTCCTTTCCCATATGCCTTCTAGTTTACTTTTGAGACCTGGTAATTTTAACTAGAACGTTCTGTGTGGGCATAGGTTGGAACTCTCTGTTGGATGCTGCTGAGCTCACCGGTGACTCCCCCACTCGGAGTCAATCAGTAGCACATATTTAAGCAGGGAGGGGCAGGGCTTCCGGTCTTTTTCCCACCCGTGCCCGATTGGTGACGGCGCACGTACAGGCCTGGTGCAGACAGCAGCAGCTGCTGTGAGTTTTGGGTTGCAATGGCTGCGTCATGTCTGGAACGTGGCCCCCCTCCCCCATCCTCCAGCTCTTATATTCTTCCCCCCCCCCCCTCCTCCGATGTGTTCGGGTGGCGTAACTGTCTTGTTTGGGGTTGAACATTTCAGGCATCACTTACTCTCAGTACCGTGAGCACCCATGAGTCTAATTCAAGGCTGATCAGTATAAAGCAAGGCTTTTCTGATGAAAGCTTAAAGCAGCATTCATACATAGGTATAAACGTAAATATTAAGAAGATGGTTCGGCCCTGTCAATTTATATAAAGCACAGTAGTAAGTAGCCCACTAGGGCCTATGACTTCCATGGCTATTGGTTCTTTACTAGGTTTACAGTACCTGGTACGGGTTCCCTCCTATGGAAAAAGACTCCAATCCAAATAGAATGGCTTTTAACTCTGTGACACTTGTTCTACTGTCACACCAGTGGGCGCTTTGCACTTGCAGATGGGAATTGTAGTTCATAGGGTTTACAGTTGAGTTAGACTGTCCTACAGCCATTTCTGTTCTTAGGATTCTTGGATTTTCTCCCCCTCTATCTGCCTTCATCTCAACATAATCAAAAACAAAGAAACAAACAATGACTCAATGCAAAGCCCACTTTGCACTGATAGAGTATTTGATGTTATGCCTTTCTTCTTTGTTTATTTTCTGCCTTAAAAAGTGAATCGATAGTGATTTGGTTTTCAAATGTTCTGGATCGCTGATTATACATATGCATTTCTGAAAGCTTCATAGAATTTTTATGTGAGTGGAAATTTAAGCTATATGGGGCATCGTGCTAGCTGCGGATAAAAGGAGCTGTTTTTGTGTTCCTGGATGTGAATTTTTGAGATGAAGATTATCATGTAAAATATTTATCAGGGAGTGTTCGTGGCATTGGCATGAGATGTCTGGAGGTAAGACTGAACTTAGTGGGAAGTCAGGGTGTGCTAATGTCCAACCTGCAGTGTTCTGGAGATGGGACAAGGCGTAGAAGTCTCTTTGTATCTCTTCGTTGGCCAGTCATTGGATATGGCTGCTCTGTGGAGGACACATGCTGTGTGGTGAGACAGCTATCTCCGACAGGCTGCTTCTGGAAAGGGATGACTCTGGAGCACTCTAAGGTAGGACAGAAAAGAGTCCTGTTCTCTGGGAAATTTTCTAGGAAAGTACAGGGTTCACTGAAGATGATCTTCTCCATTGCTTTCGTCTAATGCTGGTGTGTGTGTGTGGAAGCAAAAGGTCAATGGCAAGTATCTTCCTGGACATAGTCCACCTAATTCATTGTGACAGGGTCTCTCACTGAACCTGGAGTCATCGATTCAGCTGCACTGGAAGGTCAGAAGGCCTCAGGAGTTCTTCCATCTGAATCTCTCAACACTGGGTACACACACTACTGCTTCTGGCTTTCCGCTTGGGGGCTGGGGATCTGAATCCAAGTCCTTGGGTTTCTGCAGCAGGAACTTTACTAAAGGGTCATCTTCTAGACCCTTGTTTCATGCTGATGACCCCCAGCACAGGGCATTAATCATCCAACACAGTTCTCTTCCTAGACACAGCTACTGAAGGAGCCATGAGTATTCCTGCCCAGATTTCATTCAGCACCTTTCTCTGAACAGCTATATTTTCAGCTTTGATTTCCGTAGCAGTTCCTTTCACCTCTAGTTTGAAATGGAGAAAGACCAATGTATCTCAATGGAGAAATTCCGTATGAGCTATTTCTTAGAGCAGGCAGACACAAACCATGAGCCATCAGTGTGTGCTGTACAGTCTCTGCACCGGCTTTGCTAATCTTTCTCGTCTGTTTACTAGCCAGAAGTGGATGGATGCTGTCTTTTCTGTCCCTCGCTTGTAAAGAATGTTCATATGAGGTGTAAGTCAAAGCATTGGTAGTGATCTATATATTTTCCTCAGAGTGCTTAAGAAGGACTCACTAAATATATTCTTTCCCACTCATCAATCTATGTTAGGAAGATGCATGACTCATGTCTAAGGCCCTGTCAGCGTGTTATTTTCCATGTTCCTCTCACATGTCAAATATAAAAATACAGCTTGTCGGAGTAAGCACAATATGGGGCATTGTTCACAGAGACTGTGAAAAATCCTGCTGCGCTCTCGATTCATCATTCCAACAACCTAATCATTTCGCAGCCCAGTCTAAACAAAGTGGTTAGGGGGACCCCCGCTCACCAGTTACAGAATCAAGCTTGCTTCAGAGAGGGCTGAAATGGCCCAAAGAGGAAACCCAGTTCTGGAGAAAAGATGAGAATCCTTGTTTGCCTCCCAATTCTCTAGTCTCTAATCTTTCTTAGTAGGTTGTTTATTAGGTAATAATTCTCCCTGGTACCTGGTGCCTTGACATTTTGCCCAAGCGGCAGGGAGGCTTCGTTAAGTCAGAACGTCTAATTCAGCTCACCTGTCACAGCTAAAAGCTCCCTCAAATGCACTGACATCGATTAATATTTAATGACTTTATGGTAGAAATATTTGCTCAGCACTTCTTAACTTTTTCTTTCTTTAAATTAAAAAATAAAGGCCTTCAGAATGAACTCTGCTTCATACATGAACAGCTCTAGTTTTCTATGGCGAGAAAATTATATGGGACACCAAGAAAAGGACAAATGATGTGTGCTTCAGGAAATAAATACAGAAAAGCTACCACTCTGTGAATACCTTCTTTGTGCCAGGCACCTACCAGGTATTTTCACAGTTCATTTCCAACAGTCACTACTCTTACTGAAAGGTAGATAATAGCAATTTCATTTTGCAAACGGAGATGCAGAGAAATGAAGAAACCCTACTCTAGTTCACATCATCAGCAGAGAGGCAGGATTTGAACCCAGGCTTGTTGTTTGCATCCACAGTCTACACTCTCTCCAAGCATATGTGGACCCTCTTCTGGGCAGGGAGGACCACAGTGCAAATAAGTCTCCTTTAATGTCAGCAATTACTTCTCATCATTGTGCCTCACTTTCCCCATCTGATAAATGAGGCACAAGTGAGGCATTTAATTTTAACTCAGTATATCTTAGAACTCAAGCTTTTGGGTTTAAGTTGGGTCGGTCATATTTAGTTGTCACGGACCGTAGCCTGTGTGTGTCGCACACGTGGAAAAGACCAGGCAGTGTTTTCTGTCAGACAGCAGAATAAGGCCTATAAAAATGCCAGAACAGGTAGAGGTATAGTACTCAGGTTTAGAGAGCCATCACCATAAAAGCCATGCTGGGGAAGGGACAGAAAAAAGTGACAGTCACAACCACAGTCAGGTAAAATCTATTTCTGTTACCAAGTGTTGCTGAGAACACTTGTGTGTATGTGACAAATTTTCTAAGCCTCTGCTGCTTCACCAACAAAGTGAATGTTGTAATCCTCATTTCATAAAATACCGTGATTAGAACAGTTTCTGTGTTTAGGGGACCTAGAGTAGGGTTTGGTACAATGTTGTGATGAGTGTTAACTAATGCGCTGATATTATTAACATTAAGTTTAAAAAAGCTATTATCAACATGCACAAGTGTGCCTGGTAAAAGGCAAGGTAAATTTTACTATTTGTCAATGACAATGAAAGTAGATACCTCCCTTCAAGCATGTTTAGGTGAAAATGCAAAGGACTCATTTCAATGGCTTATTATGTTTTGGATGTAAACATGTTTTTATTTTTATCCCAGGTGCAGGATATGGGATTGATTCAGATTGTCCACAGCTATAAACTATTTGCCTCTTGCGGGCTCTGAGAGTGGCCCTTTGCCAGTCTCAGACCGTTGAAATCCGAGGACTCTGGTGAGAGAAAGAAGGGGCCCCTAAGGAAGAAGGAGGTTGCTGGTGTCCACCCCTGCTGCTCCTGGTTGCTCTTGATGCAGTTTGACGAGAAGTTGGAGATATCTGGAAACAAAGATTGGACTTGCCCATGGAACCTGACAACCACAACTAGCAGAAAGTAGCTATGAAAAACTACAGCCCTTCTCTGCACTAACTTTTTTCTCCCCTACCCAGTGTTGGGGTGGGAAAGGGAGAAAGAAGGGGTGTGGAGGAGAAGGGAAGGGGATTGGTGGAGAAGGGAGAAAGAAGGGGTGTGGAGAAAGGAGAAAGAGGTATAAGAAGTGTAATAAAATAGAGTTTTAAAAGGGCACTGCAGTCCTTCCTATGGAGATGAATTCCTGAGCAGCGGGTTTTGACGGACAGACAGAAGGCATCTTAATTCTGAGGACAGCAGGGGTCTTCTTCACAAAGTAGCTGTTTTGTTCTGTGAGGCAGGAAACTCCTCCAGAAGCTGAGGGCAGCAGCCTAAACCACAAGGTCTTTTGCTCCTCCGTGAATCCAGCTCGGCTCCATATATGCCCAGTTTGAAACATGGCCCAGGCCCCAATGAGTGATTAACATTTAAAGAGAATTCAGTCTGCGTCCACTGTTCAAAGGGGATGACTTCTTCATCCACGCATCCATGACATGGGCAGTTAACCACATGACAAAAATTCAGGTTGAGAACTCAAAAGAGCCAACTTAACTGTCACAACGTTCACTTCAGTAAAGTATAAATAACATGAGTGGAGGCGAAAAGAAGATAGTGTGGTCTTGAAGCTTTACTGCTTTTCTTTTCTTTGGGATGGACTGTAGATATAGCATCAATTCAGATTTTAGTGGCATGTACAGGGCTCCATCATGGAAGATGAAAGAGCGAGAGGGTAGCAGAAAGCTGGGCTGAGTCGTGATAATATCTTAAGTTGGGGCTGCCTCGCCTTTGATTGGCATCTCATTGACAAGGCTGTGTGGCTCAGGAGCGCTCTGATACAGCAGTACAACCTGTAGTCTGCCTGTACCGTGCCAGGCAAGAATGCAAATATGATAAATTGTCCTATATTTATCAAAGAGTGGAGCCAATATAATCTTCACTGTGTTTTTTTTACCAAGTGTGCTGGTGTAAACGAAACCAAACCAAAACCCGAATGGTGTTCCACTTGCTAGATACAATCTAATTCAACTTAGAATCTATCAAATGCTCTATGAGCAGGTCAGCCTGTGCTATGCTCATAACTACTTTGGTTTGGTTCAGCTGCTTGCTTTCCCAATATTCCCTTAAGGATGGGCAGTGCCCCATGTACAGACTGACTGGGTAGGACCTGACTGGCTTTTTACTCAACTGGCATAAAGATTGGGGAAGATCAGTAGAGTGTCTCTCCTCTTTGCCTAAGCTTGGTGGTATGAGAGAATAGTTTGGAATCCGAGGTGGAGAACAACAGATTAATATGAATTAGTCTATATATGAAACACCAATACAAGTTTCCCTAGCCATAATGATGCATAAGCTTTCACTTACGAAGCTTTGAAGAAAACTGCATTCTCACTAAAGTCTTGGAAACTTCCCATAACAATTAGGAAAATGAGGCTCAGAAATCTTTAAATAATTTGTTCAAGATAACATAGTAAGTGTATTGAGCAGGCCCACTTTGACGCTTGATTTATCTGATTTTAGAAAGTTCTTAACTGCTCAGATGCGAGCTCTCAAAACAGGGACACTAAGCTGACGAACACATTAAAGGTCCGTCAGTGATGAAAATAATGGAAGCTGCAAGCTAACCTGGCTAACCTCCGAATATTGAAGGAAATACTCACCTGTAGCTCGCATTCTTAGGATATTGGTTCCTCAGGGTCTGTTAGCCTTTTGTCAGTATCTGGGTTCCCACAGAGTTGCTCTTTGCTCTTGGCATGCCGTACGGTGGGATACTAATCAAGAACTCTGATGTCTTAGGCAGGCATGTAATCTAAAGCCAACCAGACTCATGCTTTCTCTCTGGAATTTGACTCTGGACAAACTAACAAGCATACAGTGCCGTATCGGCAGGAGTTTAATCACCCTGAAGGTGGCCAAACTTTCTCGCCGTGGCCTGTTCCTGAAATCCCTGGAGCCCCTGATTCCAGGCTTCAGCGAGGCCACTTTTTCTTTTGTCTCTTTTGAACTTGGTCTCCAGGTTGCTTATCAACTCCTGAGCTCCCGATATTTTTCAATCTACCTCCAGGCTTCAATTAGCCCAAGCCAATTTCTAAATTATTGATTGCAACAAAAAGAACCTGATTGAAACGCCAGGCCTTTGGGGGCACGTCAAGGATATTTACAGAGTCCCAGCTGAGGCACAGAAGGCAGAGTACAGTTGCTCACCTGCATCCTCCCTCCTAATGCCACAAAACAACTGTTAAAGTCTCATCATTTTATGAAGAACAAAGATTAGTGAATTTATCACGGGGAGCATCTTGAAAGGAGGATTTGAGGGAAAGCCAGGGAGAGTGAGCTGAAACACCAAGCCTTCTCTCATCTTCATTCATGAACATGTAGATAAGTTCTAAGACTTAGAAAGTGCTTACTAAAATGAGCTTTTTCTTATTTACATAAGATATTTCTATGTATATATTATGTAAAATGTATATATACTAAGATATATATATATATATATATATATATAATATTAAAATTTCCCTTGTGAGCAAATGTTTAATTTGAAAAACATCAAAGGTAAACATTTAAGATAATCCAGCAATTCACAGAGATTCTATTTTGAAAAGATTCAAAATCTACATAGTGGAAAATGGGAGAATTTTATTCTTAGCCAAAAGGGATATCGCAGATGAAAGTCTAAAAGACACCAGCAGTTAATGCTCAGAGTGCTCTGGCTGGAATATGAAGAGATAAGTCAAACTACATACACAAGAAAAGGACTAAAGAAAATCTGCATATTTTTATGAATGAAAATCAATAGGAACCTTTTTTGTTGGTTGAAAAGTTAAAAAGAAATAAAAGAGTTAAACACATTGAACCACAAAACAAGAGGTGATTGGTCTAGACTTGTAGGAGGACCAGACATTAGAAAATAGTGTGTTCTGGTCTACGAAAAGCCCAGAAATTGGGGTCATCAGTAGTGGAATGCAGGACAGTCAGTCTATGTAGATCTATGACAGCCACAGTTGAAGATAATGAAAGAGATAAACGTCTTGGGTGAAGAAAGGACTCTAGGGCAGTGGTTCTCAACCTGTGGGTCTCCAGCCCTTTGTGTGTGTGGGGTTACATATATCAGATATTTATATTACAGTTCATAAAAGTAGCAAAATTACAGTTATGAACTAGTAATGGAATTTGTATGGTTGGGAGCCACCACAACATGAGGGACTATATTATATTGAAGGTCTCAGCATTAGGAAGGTTGAGAACCACTGTTCTAAGGACATCAACAACAGAACAGCAGCATCAAGACCAACAGCAAGAAACAGAACAGAAACTGAAGAAAATCAAATCCATGATGCACTGGGCCAACACGGAACACTTCAAAAAATATCTAAGAGAAAGAGTAAAATGATGAAAATGGATCCAGATGCTGCAGGCCCAGCCCTCTGCTGTAGGGCACAGACAGGGTGGAAGGCAACCAGAGGAGCAAATATGTGGTGGAGAGATGGGAGAGAAGAATTGGAACAGTTTGTGTGCTGTGAGAAAGACTGATCTGTAGAAGTGACTGTGGTGATGAACAGCCTGGTGTGAGAGGCTCGCTCTGCCACCTGAGGTCATGGTGATGTCTGGTCCCTGCTGTCTCCGAGAGCCGTGTCTGGGTCCATGGCCCTGCTGCAGCAGGTGTCTGGGGCCATGTCTGTGGCCTGTGTTAACACTGGCCATCTGTGGTCTGGGCTTCCATGTTGATGTCCGAGGGCCACACTGAATTGTCCCTACGGCTCTTGAGCCACCTCATGGTGGTATCAGTCGTGACCATGGACATGGGAGATCTGGACCCGGGGGTGCTGGCTCTGGTAGTGTGGGTGCAGGAGAGCTTGTCCTGATAACTTGAGCATGGGAGAGCTTGTGGGCTGTCCACCCAGCCCCTGAATCAGGGCTTTGAGCTGGCTGATATCAACATCCTACCTATGAACTGTCAGAGAGAGGAATGGGTCAAGTCCTACAGGGGATCTCCAACCTCAGCCTTTACATCAGTATCTGTCCTTCATTGTTTCCACCATTTTTAAAAGGTTTTCTGTTGATTCTTTGTGAATTTCTCCTCATACACCCCACTCCCACTCAGTTCCCAGTCCTTCCATATCTGCCTTCCACCTTTGTGATTTTCCACAGTTCAGAAGAGGAAGCCAGAACAACTGGAGAGGAACAATAATCAAAGCCATATGCTAAGTAAAAAGCTATGCGCTGAAGCCACACAAAATCTTAAGTACCCAGAGCAGAGGATTCATCACGTGACAGAACACAGAACAGAGAACACGGCTGCTCAAAAAGGTTTGAATAAGAAGAACAACATTAGACCATGCATTCACCAGTGCAGAAGGAAGAATGTTGCCTGTGAAGGCTGATGGGCACCCTTCTGTAATAGAAAAAGCAGTCTGAGAAAAATATTTGAGAAAAAAAAATCTTTATTCGGGTGGAGGAAGTGTGTAACCCAAGATGTGAAAGACTCATGTAGATTTTATTTCATGTGACAGCCAGAGAAAGCTCTTCATTATTGTTCTAAGACTTGGAAACTTACTAATGTGATCTCTTTGTTATTTACATAGAATGTAAAACACACTAGAAACATCCAAGAAATAAAACAGAAAAGAGGGATTGTAGGCACTGTATCTGTTAAGTCACACTTTGTCTCCATAAGTCAGTAATCAATTGAATATTGAAATCCGAAGCCTAAGAGAGTCCTATGGAAGGGACATGTTGTCCCTGTATCTCTGTATCTTCTGGTAGACAGAAAACAAAACAGAAAAAGAATCAAGTAAGGTTTTACTTCTGTGCTATATAAAAAGTAAAAGCTGCAAAGAGCTATATTCTGACCATCATTGGTGCCAAGGAGTTGAGCGATGGCTGGCCAGTGTTTTGAATAACTCCAGTCACAGAGCCTTAATGTGGGAAGGGTTAAAAATAGTCCAGTGGGAAATTCTGTCACCAGAGTTCTCTTTACAGATTCCTCTTAATTTTAACCGAATAAAGCAATGATGGATACCAAACAGTACAAAGAAGATACAGCTAAATGTTAATATTATTGAACCAGGAAATGGTGAAGGTCGAGGTCAGTCTTGCTCCTGAATATTTAGTTTTCCACACTTGAATAAATACTACTTTATTAAGAAGACACTGGATATTTTTAAAAAAAAACAGATATTTAAAACCCCAGATATTCAGGGAATGCCAATGGACACATCAGAAAAACAAAACTTGACTCTCCAATTAAGAAGTGAAAATGACTTCTTCTGCATTTTTCACAGATATTCAAATAGGATGACCATAACCTACCTTTAGATCCATTAGAAGAGGAAAGAATTTGAGTTTGGCTCCACCGGTAATCTCACATCTTATGGATGAGGGTGTGGAGAATACAGCTTCGTTTGGGAAGAGCATGGTGACAATGCCGCAGAACCGAGTGGCATGTCTAAGATCTCCATTTCCAGTAACTGTAGCATCACTAATAATGACAAAACACACATGTGGCACCCATCAACAGGAAATTAATAAGAGAAACATTTGCAATTTATCATGTACTGTTATTAACCAACCATATGTGACCGTGAATTGAGTATAGCATGGGGAAAACAATATCGGAAGGGAAGATGCAAATTCATGGGGAATGCTTATATTGTGATTCCAGTGTTGGTGGCTTAAAAAGATAGTATCAACCCATGTTTTTCTTGTGGTCTCAAAGATCAAGCAGTACATGGTAAATACACTGAAGGAAATGATACATTCATTTCTCCCAGTCATTATCTCCCAGGATAGATGGGAACTTCACATTGGAGAAAGGAAATAGAAGGTGTTGGTTGGCCCTTCAGCATTGGCTTCTGGGGACAGCATCAAGCAATTGAGGCATGTGTAAGAACATAGTGATTGTAAGCTCACAATATGTATAGTATTGGTTGCCTAAAGACATCGCAGTAAATTATTATTAACACATTTTATTAATGGCATAGAATGTATAAATTTAAAGATATCTTTGAATTTGCAATTTTAACTCTCCGTACCACCACATCTAAATAAAATATTTACAACATAAGATTTGAGAGGAAATGAAAAGAAAACAAATATTGGTTATATCTGGAGGATGTATGTAGTTTTTAAACTTCCTTTAACTTTTCCATGTTTTGAAATTTTCATGATAAAGTTATATAATTTTTGTAACAAAAAAAATGTGAAAGACATCTTGGCAAGAGGATGGATAAAGAACCACATCTGTTTAAAATCAGATGAAAATCGTTAGAATAAAATAATTACAGATTTTTATCCATCTGAGAGAAAGACCTGAAGAATATGGAAATAAGACCGAGTAGGAATATCTCTTCCTAGAAGCAGACAGACTCCCGGCATCCAACCACACCATACTCCTAGATGAAGTGGCCAAGGAAGTGTGCCCATCATGTGTTGGTGCCCCTGGATTCAAAGAGAGAGACCAGGTTATGGAAACAAGAGCAGAGGTTGGATCAGTGTGGAGGCTGGCGAGAGGAGAGGGGGCGGGAGCAGCACAGCCCGTGGAGGCTAGGGCAGGAGCGTGGACCAGAGCCTGAAGCCGGGACTGGGAGACAGTGAGTGGCCAGGGGAAGCACCTCCACGCACAGCATTGCCTGGGCTGCTACATAAAGAAATGGAAAAGGGGTGCAGGAGGTAATAATAGAAAAGTGGGGCATCTATACCACAGAAACTCATCCACACAAAACTCTGTGCTTGGAAATAATCTCCGAAATACCAGGATAGGCATGTAACAGGCAGGGGATGAGACTGGGCATGCTTAGGCCAGGAGCATTTCTGCCCATTATGTCCTCACCTAGAAGGAAGCATGGCTTAACTTGTTAGAGTTTCTGAGACTAGCAGCCTCACTGGGAGCCCCAGACTGACGAAACAGACAATCCAAGGAGAGAGGAACCACATTACCACAACAAGGGAAAGAACAGACTGAAGTCCTTCCGCTTCATAAAATTTTCAATTTTTATTTTTAAAATGTTGCTGCAGTTTTGTATCTTGGTTGTGGTGTTTCAGCCCGTGCCTCACCAGATAAGACTTTATGGCTGTCTTTCATTTCTTTGCTACCTTGTACACCTCTAATTATAGGCTTTCCTCCTCATTCTTACCTTAGACCATCTTCTCCCTTTTCACATTGCTGCGTCATGTCACTAACATCTTGCTATCCTCAACCCTGTCACAGGCTCTGAACTACATTTTTCCCTAACTGGTACCCTATTGCTGCACTGTCTGCCACAAGAAAGCCACTACATATTAATAAAGGGCAAAATTTATCAAGGAGATATGACAGCGTCATCTATGACCGGATATTGGAGTTCTGAAATATAGAAATAAACTAAGCGCTAGAAAACATTAGACCTCGGATACAACAATCTTGGGAGACTTCGGTCCCCTACTGTCATCTTTACATGAGTCACCCAAACTGAAAATCAGCAAAACGATAAAAACAACAAAAAAGTTAGAGCTAGATTCTATCATAGATCAGTTAGCTGTAGCAGAAAATTCCACCAAACAGATGAGGAACATCCATTCTTTTAAGCTGTCTGCGAAAAGCTCTCTAAAATCATTCACAGTATAGGCCATAAAGAAAACTTTTATGAATATCAAATATTGATAGATACACTTTGGACATTCATAGCATTTTTGTCCTTATAGTGTTAATGTGTGTTCTTGAAAAAAAAGGGGGGGGAGGAGTTTCAGTTAATATTTTCAACGTTTTCATGTTTCTGTTTGAAGCATAGTAATTTACATTTGCACATTAAAGACTTTGAGAAATTTGATATAAACAGCACATACACACACACACAGCCACAACAGAAATCTATCAAGCACTTGTTTTATTCTGTGTTTGCTATGAACATATAATAACATATGCTTTTTTTTTCTCAAAGCATACTTAACATTTAGGGGATGTTCATTTTTAGGTTATCTAGTTCTCAGAGCTTGGTTTTAGTTTCAGAGATCTCAAGAGCATGATCCAGGCAGCGGCATGGTTGAAAGAGAGTTCCTAGAGTTTGAAAGCGATGGTTTTGTGAGAGACATGTAGACATGGTGTGGAAAGAAAGTGAATATTGGCCAAGAACAGTCTAATCTGTGACCATATCTCTGCAAAATGCAGTAAACCCATCTTTGTGCTAGAGAAAAGAAATTTGCATATGTTGAGTTTGTCAGTGTGGGTCTGATTTCTGAAAGATACTGAGGACCCTTTGGAAAACCTAGGTTAGTCAGGGTAGACGCAAACACAGTTGTATGAAGCCTAATCTACCTCATCTTGCCTGCTCTCCCTCTGGGAGTTCCTGAGAAGAAAACTTCTAGTAAAGTAAAGCAGATTTGTAACAACTCAGCCCATATCACTGACAGGGACAATGGTGTAGGAGCCCCTGGCTCACATTTTGAATGGATTTTCATTAATTCATATTTCATATTCATATGCATGACAGTGTCTAAATTTCTGAGCTTAATTTCCAATCCCCAAGGGGAAGTACGAGAATGATCTTGAATATTTTGAAATAATGTGACTTAAACACCGTAGGATTAAACAACCTGTCTGATTATCCGATTCAAAAATGGTCTGGTGTCCTGCTGTTCATGTCATGTGATCAGGGTAGATAGTGGTCACTGAGGTAGTGATGACACAGAACCCAGTCTCATCCTGGTGTGAAGAAGAAGAGAAATTCCTATTAGAAGCATCAAGAGAAGTAAATGATAAGTAGAGAATTCTGGGATAGAAGATGAAAAACATTTTGGAGAGTGACAATGATCTGAGAGTTCATGACCTGCGCTATTGGGAATGTACCAGACATCATAGTATACCTGTAGAGATAAATGTGTACTGAGATGAATGGCAAACGCCTACCTTACAAGGAACACTCAGCATGTAGTACCGAAAGAACGATATTGTGAGATAGGATGGTCTAGATTTGTGATGCAGCCCTTCCACAGACAATGAACCCATCGTTTTTTAAAAAAATAAATCAATATAAACAGAATTTTAATAAGCTAGAGGGTGATAGCTTTGGGACAGGGTACATCATACAATTAACAGTAACATTCAGTTTTGATCCCTGAGCCCTTAGCTGAGTAGTTAACCTCATTCTGTCTTGCAGCACTTGCAATATCTCTTCCCCATGGCTCTCCCTCCAACGTACAGCCCAAGATTATTAATTATTGGTACTGTTGAAGATAGGGATAATGATGATGATGGCGATGATGCTCTTGGTGTTGAGGATGGTGATGGCTATCATTTATCAGGACATTAAGGCTGTGACAGTTAATTTTGCTTGTCAACTTGACAAAGACTATAGAATGCCCTTAGTTGAAGAAACACTCTTTTGAGATATATCTGGGAACTTTCTGGAATGGTATTATTTGAATTAACAGAGTAGAATAGAGACTTCTTCCCCAAAGCGAATAGACATTTGTCAACCTGTTCAAAAACTTTGAGAAAGGATTCATTTGCTGTCTTTGAGCTGAGATATCCATCTTTACCTGTTCCTGGCTCCTCAGCTATCAGGGTATTTTGAGAGGAGGCAAAAAGAAACGGGAGTTTGAAGGTCATGTATATAGAGAAGTTGTTTTGGGACTCTGCTTACTCTAGAAAGTCCAGAAAACTCATATTTAGTTGCCTATGAGCAAAGGGAACAATTTGCAGTTTAATAAAGAGAGCGGAGGAAACCCTCCCCCCATGTCTTGAGAAGCACACGGGAGGAATGCCTACGTAGAAATCAAAACCAAAACTCAAAAGGAGCTCCAAGAACCAAGCTGGTAGCAGATGCTTTGAGGGTTAATCACCAAAGAAAAACAGAACAGGGTGCTTGTAGGTGATTTAAAAAGAAAACTTTCATGAGGTAAAAATCCCTACAGATAAATAAGAAAATTGTGTCACACTGGAACTAAGCTAGGGTCACAAAAAGCAAGAAACGAGGAAGGATAAAATACCAATGTGCTGTGGAGAAAGGGGAACCCTCCTCCTTTGCTGGTGGGAATGTGAACTTGTACAACCACTTTGGAAATCAATCTGGTGCTTTCTCAGGCAATTAGGAATAGTGCTTCCTTGAGATCCAGCTTTACCACTCCTAGGCATATATCCAACATATGATCAAGTACACACAAGGACATTTGTTCAACCATGTTTGTAGAAGCTTTATTCATAATAGCCAGAACCTGGAAACAACCCAGATGTCCCTCAACGGAGGAATGGATACAGAAACTGTGGTATTTTTACACAATGGAATACTACTCACCAATTAAAAACAAGGAAATCATGAAATTTGCAGGTAAATGGTGGAAACTAGAAATGATCATCATGAGATATCTCATAAGCAGAAAGACACACACAGTATATACTCACTTATAAGTGGATACTAAACCTATAAGACAGGATAAACATACTGAAATCTGTACACCTAAAGAAGATAAAAAAGAAGGAGGATCCGGGGCAAGATGACCAATCCTCACTTAGAAGGACAAATGGCTGGACATTGGAAGAAGAAGAAAACAAGAAACAGGACAGGAGCCTACCACAGAGGGCCTCTGAAAAACTCTACCTAGCAGTGTATCAAAGTAGATGCTGAGACATCTAACCAAACTTTGGGCAGAGTGCAGGGGATCGTATGAAAGAAGGGGGAGTTAATAAGACTTGGAGAGGACAGGAGCTCCACAAGGAGAACAACAGAACCAAAATATCTGGGCACAGGGGTCTTTTCTGAGATTGATACTCCAACCAAGATCCATTAATGGATATAAACTAGAACCCCTGCTCAGATATAGCCCATGGCAGCTCAGTATCCAAGTGGGTTTCCCTAGAGTAGGGGGAACAGGGACTGTCTCTGACATAAACTCAGTGGCTGGCTCTTTGACCCCCCACCCCAAGGGAGGAACAGCCTTGCTAGGCCACAGAGGAGGACATTGCAGCCAGTCCTGATGAGACCTGATAAGCAAGGGTCAGATGAAAGGGGAGGAGGACCTCCCCTATCAATGGACTTAAAGAGGGGCAAGGAGGAGATGAGGGAGGGAGGGTGAGAATGGGAGAGAATGAGGGAGGGGGCTACAGCTGTGATACAAATTGAATAAAATGTAATTAATGTAAAAAATTTAATTGAAAAAATCAAGATAAATGAGATATGAAAGAGAAAACATTTAAAATGATTTTCATATAAATAATGCATTTCTCCCCAAGAAAGTACCAAAGAAGTAATGAGAACATAGAAAGTTCAACAAATTAAAGCAAAGATGGTTAACAAGGGATCTATGGAACTCAGGGTTATTGGGGAAAAAAATCATACAGACCAATGAACCTGGTTCGTATATAAGTCCATTTTCATTGCTATAGTACAGTACCTGAAGCTGTTAATTTACATTGAAGAGGATTCATTTACCCCACAGTTTGCCAGTTGATAGCCCAAGATTTGTCTGAGTTGTCCCACTTGCTCAGCTTCTGGTTAGCTCTTCCCCGTTCCTGCCCACTGAGTCACAACCTAAGGGATCAATGGAAATGACACCAGCTGTATGCATGAGGTATGAAACATTCATGGGATGTTAAATACAATAGTTTGTTCTCTGGAGAGTGTGCTCCCTGTGAGACATTTTATAGTCAATGGCCAAGGGAGTGAATCACTTTTTACTAAGCCCTACCTTTAAAAATATGTGGTTATCTTTATGATTTTATGTATATGAGTGTTTTGCCTACATGTAAGTATATATGTATGTATGTACATATTATGAGTACAAGTGCCTGCAGAAGTCAGGAGACAGCATCAGATCCCTTGGAAACCAGCATTAGAGATGGTTTTGTGCAGCCCTGTGTGGTTGTAAGGGAATGAATGAAGCTACTGGCACAAGAACCTGTCAGGAATTCATCACCACAAAAACCCGTGTATCTTATGAACTAGCTGAAATGTGTCAGTTTTCAAAATAATGAGCATGTGCATCAAAGAAGAGTCTAAACAGCCTCCGGAAGATTATCATAAAATCATCACACATACGTGCCTGGGGATAATGGTTCAGTCATAAAGTGCCTGCCATGCAAGCATGAGGGCCTGGGTTCGAGCTCCAGGCCACAGTGACTCACAGGAAAGCTGCAGCACTGTGGCAGTAGAGAGAGATGGCTCCGGAATCTCACTGGTCAGCAAGCAAGCAGAGCCTGCCCGATGAGGTCCAGGCCAGAGAGAGACCCTGCTATGAAGAACAGTGCTGATGACCTCTGTGGCATGATGCCAGGGGTTGACTTCTCCAGTGTTCATATGCAGGTGCACACAAGCACAGGCACATGAGTTCTGTTCCCACAAGAATGCATACACACCTTCGCACACGTGCACATGCACTCAAATTCAGTCACAGTGTCAAATCATAGTTTGCAAAAAATATATTCAAGTACAATTGCGTTCATCACTTCTCAGACTTATACTTGACTATATTTAGATCCTATTATTCAAAGCCCACATCATATTAATATCTTAATAATGAAGTACAGTGAAAATACATATACAATGAAATGAAGTGGATTATTGTTGTATCATAAATTTAAATTATTATTATGATTGTATATCATTATAACTTGCTTCCTTCAAAATCTCATGCATTCAATCTTGGGCATCTAAAAATATTCTGAGATGGGAGCTAGTGGTTTCATCAAATCGTTTAAAGTTAGTTATTTCTATATTTACTGTAATGTTTGGACATAAATAAACATCTGAAAATCTTCCTGAAATGAAGATAATTTGAAAGTACCTGTCAAGAGGTCTAGAAAATTAACCTGTAACGGCCAAATCCATTATTTCTTTAACACCATTTATTTATTTGTTTCTTTGTTTGCTTGTTTATGTATTTAACATTTAATTGTATTTGCCTCTGTGGGTTTCTGTGTACCACACATGTATCTGGTGCCTCCAGAAGCCACAGAAGATGTTGGACCCCCTGGAGCTGAACTTTTAACAGCAGGACTTGTGTGATCGAAGAATATTTCATCAATATTTTAAGATATCTATGGAAGGAAGATCTCTGTGAGTTTGAGGATAACTTGGTCTACAAAGCAAGTCCAGGGCAGCCAAGGTTACACAGGGAAACGGAACCCCTGTCTTGAAAAGACAAAACAAACAGATACCCATGGAAATAAAATGTGAGCCCCACATCTTTTGTTCTACCAAACTGACTGTTAGGAGCAGAAGCCTGTTTTCAACTGATGCTAACATGCAAGAACATAGAGTAAGATGCAGGGGAAGCAGGTGAGGGCTTGAGAGCCGTTGCTGCTCTGGCAGAGGGAGCTTGTTTTCCAGCATCCAACTTGGGTAGCTGACAACTGTGGGTAACTTCAGTTCCGGGGGCTTTGATATTTGATGCCTTCCAACGGCCTCCATGAGCTCTGCACATGCACACGTGCACATACATACACACAGAGATACACAGGCATACACACATACATATACACATAAAAAATGAAGGGTACAAAGAATATTTTTCTCATGTGTAATTCCTACCAAACCGCAATGAAGACGAACAGCTTGTAAGAGTAAGCATTTTGAGATTTACATGGCATCTTGACATTGCTGGCACAGCCAAGCTCATGAATCATTTTGCTGGTAATTTATTTTCTTCATGTTTTACAAAAGTATTAGCCCATAATAGGTTGAAAATTAGAGAAAATCCTGGTACTTAAAAAAGAGTTTATAACAGCCACATTCCTCTTAGGCTTGGGTGGAGGGAATTAAATATCAATTTTCTTGTACAGTTTAAGATTTAAAAATAACCATGAGAGAGATAACCCAGTGTGTAATGTGCACCCAACCTGACAGTATAGATAAGTAATTGTGCTGGAGAGTTCATTCAGGAAAGCTTGCCTCATAAGCAAGGAGACCTGCGTCGAACTCTGAGGACTCAACAGCACAATTTAAAAGGGTTGATGGTGCTTGCTTGTACTTCTAGTGATGGGGATGTTGAAACACATTGATTCCTGGGGGTCATGGGCCAGCCAGCCTTGCTGAATCAGTGAGATTGGGGCAATAAAATATACTACCTTTCAAAGGATTGATGGTGCCCAAGGAATGAGTCCTAATGTTTGAAGTGGACATTTCCGGTTTCTCTGAAGACTCAGATGTGTCATGTGATGTTTTGCTGTGAGCTGTCTTGTGCCAAGGGTGTGACTTTGGCTAGCTGAGAACATCTGTTGGTGGACTCTAAGGAGAGGAGATATATAGAAGCCCGAAGACAGTGAGACAATGCTTTTGGATTGACATTGCTTCACTGGTCTTCAGTCTTCGACACTTCACTTGACAAAGAGAAGTGTTTCAGAGAACTTCTCTAGGCAATCCAACTGAGTCCTGCAGCTTTCCCTGACTCGTTCTGATTCAGTGGAATATTGCTGTTTCTGATGAATCATGCTGATTCATGTTGCTATTTAGTGTTGGCATTTGGACTGGACTGCTGGTATCCAGACAAAAAAGAGTAGACTCACCCCCAAGGAACTACGTCTAAAAAGGTCTACAACCCCTTTTCCTAATATCCTTCTGTCTCCCCTACCTCTGGTCACTGGGTTGGAAGGGAGGTGAAAGTGTTTAAGAACCTTAAATATAATAGGTTGGTTGAAAATTCTAAGCCTATAAAGGTTGTCGTTTGGCCTTTATATATAGACAGACACATGCACTCACACATATATGCATGTGCATTCCCTTACACACACACACAGAATGAAAGAATCTCAGATGGGATGGTTGCATGCATGAAGTCTGTGCTCTGACTGGATACAGTTCAAGAGTTAAATTTAAGTGTCTGAAGACAATGCTTGAAGCTCTGTCTACAACCTGGCGAGGTTGGAGTGGTAGAACTTAAAGAGATGAGTTCTAGCAGAGGATAGTAAATTTACTGGGGGATGCTGCCCTCAGAAGGGATTACCGTAGTTCCTGAAGCCCTACTTGGTTCTCACAGCAGTGAGTTGTCATAAAATGAAGCCACTTTCTTGTCCTTTCTGCATGAGATTTACTCTCACTCTGTCTCTCTGAATGTAATGCTGTTGCCCAGTGTCCTCACACAGATGTTGGTGCCAAAGTGTTTGGCACCATCTATCAGAATCATGACCCAAATGTATGCCTTTACTCTGTTTGGTTACCCATTGCATTGGGTAGTGGCAACTGTTAACTTGGTGTAACTTAGAGTGACCTGAGAATAGAGCTTGAATGAGGAATTATCAAGATGAGGTTGGCCTGTGTGCCTGTCAGTAGGGGACAGTCCTGTGCATTCTTAATTGAGGTGGGAAGACCCCAACCTACTGTGGGTGGCACCATTCCCTAGACAGAGGATGCTGAACAGTATACCAGCCCAGCAGTATTTTGTTACAGCCACAGAAAATGAATTAAAGCAGTTGACTTCAAGTTTTCTAGGGTCTAGAAAGGGCAATGACAAGTGTCCAAGTTACTGAAAATAATCATGTCCAACCAGCAGATTCTAGTCTTGAATCCTCCAACAATCTTTATTTTGAGTCTGCAACATATCACAGAGCAAGGGCACCTTCAAAGATGGCAGATGTTATGTCAAAATGACACAGGAGACAGCATGCAGTAACTCCTCTTGGTGGAAGATGAGGCAATTACCTCATACAGGATGCAACCACCAATTCAATCATATCAAATAAGTTTAATTCCATGAGTTCATGGATGCATAAGCTTCCGCACAGAAATATTTAATTTAGAAGGACACAGGGAAGCATGTTGATTGCATTATAAAGCAGTTCTTAGAGGATTGCCAAGCACCCTGCCATCTACACAGAACATGCAAGTTAGGATAACCAAATAGCTGGTGAAGGGAAGCATTTCCTCACCGGAGTGCAAGCTAAAGCGCTAAGCAAAGCTGCTGGCCTGTGGGAACAGGGTGACCAGAACCTGAGGTCAGTTGCAATTTGGAAAGCTAAGGCCACTAGACAATAAGAAAATAGATCAGAGGTATGTTACAAAGGTTGACCCTAGAGGACAGCTTGGGGGCTTGTCTGCCTAGATAGAAGCCACCAAAGCAGGAGAGCTGACTGAGAAGGAGATCCAAAGGAAGAAGAGAAAGAGCCTCAGCTTAAGACTACCTGAACACAGAGGTGAAGAGGGCACAAGAAGAAGTCACACAAGGGGAAGGAGGAGAGTCTAGAGGAAACGGGTGACCAACAGTCAGGATTGCAAAGAGACAACGCGGGCAGCAAAACAGAGCATGTCTTTCGGCCTCGGTGGTCAGAAGCGGAGGACGGTTTCTGGAAAGCAACTTCAGGACAGCGGGAGAAGTTACACAGGAAGCTGGGAAACGTCACAAAGTTAAGCAGAGGCCACAGGAGTCTGTAGGGTCACCGAGAACACCCAGCAAACTGACCTGGGGACATAGCGTGGTTAGAGTGGGAAGCAGTAAGGGTACCCAAGAGAGGAGGTAACAGGAGACCTCCATTTGTGAGAAAGGAGTTGAGGACAAAGAGGCCTTCCACACACCTCTCTGCTCTAACAGATGACTGTATCCCGGGAGCCACCGGTGGCCACTTTCTGTGGGGAAATGACACATTTGCTTCCTCTAGGATGAGGGAAACTGTGTGGGTGTAAGTGAACTAATGACTTAACATTGGGTACTTCTGAGGAGCTCTTGCATATCAACAGTTGCCCATCCCCCAGCTCCCACAATTTGCAGAAGGGTTTTCGCGGCACCATGAATGTTAGATCACCTGATAGTGGCTTGCCCATATTTATTTTTTTCTATGAGCTACAGTCCCCCTGCAATTTTCGACCCCCAAAGCATTACTGGCGTCACAGGCTTCCATGGGTTCCCTAGTCTGGAGGACAAAGCTGGCAATGTTCAGAGCTCGTTGAAAGACACAGATCCACATGTGTTGAATTTCTCCCCCGAGAGTAGAAACATGACACTTGTTTGATATTGTGAAGAGCACAGCTGTTCCTCTCTGAGAAAATGTTAAGGGATAGCTAAAATACACAATTCGTATTTCGTGTTGCTGAGTGTTCTGTTTCAGGCCCTTTGAATTTTTAACTATTTTAAATCAAGATTAAAATGGGCTTTTCAGTTATCTAGGAGTCTCTGCCCTTAAGTAAAAGGACCTTGAGACCAAAAAAAATTTTTTTCTTATTTGCATAATGCTTTTAATTTTTTCAAAGCCTTTTTTATATCTATTATTTCACTTGATCCTCACAACAGCCCTGTGAAACCATTCCCTTTAAATACACGAACTTGAAAGCAGAGAACGTTTAAAACACTTCAAAAAAATGTAGTAAAAATCACAAAGAAAGTCCCACAGCATCTACCACGCTCTGACTTAAACTGTATTTACTGCAAATTGCATTGACTCGAGAGATGGCAGCGTGTAAATAGTTTCTCTTCTCCAAACCACATTCCAACCGCAGTTGTTGTGAATACAAAAAAGCTTTCTGAGGAGGAAAGGGCTGGAATCTCACTGCATTAAAGAGAAAGGCTGGTGTGCGGAGGAGAAGGCAGCCAGGCAGCCGATAGGTTCTGCATGGCAAGCAGCGCCCTGCCTGCTGGCTCTGGGGGGTGGATTTACATATATTGACTCCATCTAGCATATGAATAACGATCAATTTTCTTGATCTATTCTATTCTGTCAATCTGTGCTTTTGCTAGCAAACGAGGAGATGTCGCTGTCAGCCAGAAATAGAGTTTCCTGGGCTTATGTGTGCTTTTAAGAGCTCTTTTCTACTTAATTAAAAGATACATACGGCGGTTGACAGAGAACAGCAGGCTAGTTGGAGCTACAAAATTTGCTACATATAGATGGGTTCCTGGAAGCAGAATCATCAAAGACGCCTGAATACTTGTAAAGGCAGACTTACATTACTGAGCACAGTCTATTTCAATGTCAATTTTATTAATAGCAGAATAAAAGCAAAGGAACAAATACAATTTGTCAGGAGTGGCCAATAAAATCTTCCTTTCTCAGGGGCTGCAAATTACTCCAGGTAACAATATGCAACCTGCCAGAACCAAATGAAGAGAAAATGCTTTTTTTTTTTGAGCCAACATATTAACATAATGCGTCATATTAATTCATGTGTTTGCTGCTTCAATCATCCCTGCCTCTGAGTGATACCAGAGTTGAACATAGATTTAGATAAAGAATATGCTGCAAATGGAATGCCTCTCACCAAGGCTACCAGAAGAAGCCTAACACATGTCAAGGTTTCAACCCCTTCAAATTCCCTTTGCCTCAGATATGTTGGTGAACAGTGGATTTATAAGGCCCTTAGAAAAAACTTTAAAAAAAATTGTAGATTTACAGTAGACAAGTAATTAACCGAATTCAAACACTAGAGGGCACAGTGGTGCAGTTTTACGGGTCCTTTTCCTTGCTTACAAAGCATTTGAGAGAAAAGAGACGCTGAATCTGTACAAATGGGATGTGGTTACAATCATCTCTTGGTACTCATGGAGACTGATTTCAGGGCACATGCATACCTATGGCTGAGGATGCTACAGTCCGGCATAGGCAATGGTGTAGGGTCTGAGTATAGCCTGCACACATTCTTTCTTATACAGGAAGAATGTATTTGTGTGTGTGTGTGTGTGTGTTCTTATGTATCACATGTGTGCAGGTATGTGCAGAGTCAAAAGAGAGTGATGGATTCCTTGGAGTAACAGGTGGTTGTGAGGGACCTAACATGGGCTCTAGGGATGAAACTTGGGTCCTTGGAAGAGCAGCAAGCTCTCTTAGCGACTGAGCCATCTCTCCGGACTGCATTTGCTGTGTTTTAAATCATCTCTAGATGACAAATAGTGCACAACATAATGGGGATAGTTCTTAAATAATTGTTAAACTCTATTGTTTAGGGAACAATGACAAGAACAACATCTGCATAATTAAATGGGGTATAATTAAAAAATATATTTTCAGCCCCATGCTGGTTGAATTAGCAGACATATGCAGTCCCGAGGCTGTGGGCTAGAATGGACATATTGTCTGCTTCTTCCCATGGTGAACGATCCTGTGCTTGCAGAACTACTCATCTGTAACACGGAGAGGAAGAGATAGACTGATGGTCTTCAGGCTAGATTTAGAGTCTCTTCAATGACAACCACTGGCCTAAGGCTGAGGGGTTCCAAGAACCACCTGTGTGGCTGTTTCTGTAGTTCACTAGTAGACATTGAAAGCCACCACGTTTTAAATAAGAATTCATTCAAAGCAGGGCTGAAAAGAGTTTTAAAAATTATGCCACCATGTGATCTTTAATATTCCCTACCAAGCCAGCGATGTGCGGATGGATCTGAGGGCAGCCGAACCTCCTGTCCCGGGGATTGGTGACTGAGAATTATGACTCCTCAAGTCTAGGGATGGATTTTAGCTGAGTCACCTCGATTCTCCAGTAGTTCTTTCTCATTTGTCTTGTCTGACAATACTCATCTTTCATTTGGCTTGCTTGTAGGCAGAGTCTGGTGCCTAGGATGGAATGCAATAAATAGACACTGAGTGGTGATCAGGTCTCTTGCCTGATTCATACTTCTAGATTTTAGTTAATGAACTGGTGAGAATTCCTATCACCCTGCCCCCTCCACCTCCATATGAACAAATGAATGAGCATCAGAAAGGGAAAACGTTTGTAAAAGAAGCAGCCTCATAGGGATATAAAAATCCCTAAGAATCAGGAAGTCAAAATTGAGACAGACCCCTAAATTATTTCCTTCTCATTTGGTTTGGAAATGGAGTAAAAGATGCTCTCTGGTAAAGATTTATCTTCATTTCCATCTCTGCCTCTGCTGCATCTCCTTGACAGGAGATGGGAGGTCCTGACTTTAGCATTGGCCCTATGGAGGTTCTGACTCTAGCATTTGCCCTATGGAGCAAGAGAGTGGGGTGGGATGGGGTGAAAGAACTCAATTCAGTCAAACTGTGAGTGACTGCAACTGTGAGAACTGAGATAGTCCCGAGTAGGACACAGGCTTGTTGGTGAGATGTTGCATCTGACACGGATTCGGCTGACAGCACACATGTCCTTCCTTTGGGCAAGGCTGTCCTTTTCCTGATGTTATCAAGCCTTTAAGGCTTATATTCACCCCTGAGTATGTTACCATCGAACATGGCAGAACAACTTTTCCCTTTCCATATGTCCCCACTTCTCTTAGAATGAAAGCAGCAAGAACCAAGGAAAACAGGACATATACAGGACCATATATTCGGTTTGCACACCCAGGCAAATATTCTTGGCTACAAGAACCCTGCTCCTTGATGAAGAGGTGACATTAATTTTCTCTCAGATGACAGATAGAGAATGAAAGAACCATGAATTATTCCAGCCACATTTATTGAGCATCCACTATGTGTTAATGGCAGGAAAAGACACTCAGGGTGATGCCATAATTTTGCCTTTCAGGAGCACTTTCAATGAAGGTTTATTGAATAAAGATGGAAAAGCAGTCCAAAGTATCAGGAACACAGCATGAAATAGATACAAAGGGAAGACAAGTTGCTTTATCACAGAAGTTCTTAGCCTATAAGTTGCAATTCCCACAGGGGTCACATATCAGATATCCTGCATACCATATATTTACATTACAATTAATAACAAGAGCAAAATTACAGTTATGACGTAGCAATAAAATAATTTTATGGTTGTGCGTTACTACAATGTGAGGAACTGTATTAAAGGGTCACAGCATTAGGAAGGCTGAGACCTTTTGCTTTAGGGGAATCAAGGAAATCTTTCTTGAGGGAAACAATGTTGAAGTTGATACTGAATAGTAAAAGTAAGACCAGAAATCAAGGAAGGGTTTTCCAAACCTGTCTTGTAAAAATTAGCTGGATGTAAAAGAAATTAATTATTCTGTATATTAGTTAATGCAGGTAATTAGTATAGCAGCATTTATATCTAAACCCGCTATTTGCACAGAAACTTGTTGTATTTATAATGAGCCTTAAAGCACTAGTGCAGAGCAGATCTCAACTCTCTAATCTAGCTTGTCTCCTTCCCATCCAAAATCCCAAATAATTGCTGCTGCTCCATCAGACCCGTCTTCTGAGCAAGCTCGTAGCCACATGTTCCTGTTTACCCCATGGCGACCTCCAATCTCCTCTCCATCTCTGTCTTTCTCAATCTCTCCTCCATGGTCCTCTGAGACCCCAAACCTGGCAACCTTCACTCAGCCTACCTTTCTTCTGCCCAGCCCAGGCTGTCAGCAACTTTATTAACCAATCAGGGATAATTGGAGAGCATTCCTTACATCACCTAGATACAAGAGATGGTTCAACGTACATAACAGTAGCAGGGCAGTAACCAGATCTCAGGGCACTGAAATCCGCATCTGAGAACACAGTGCACATGAGCTTCCTCCAATGCCTGGATATTTGTTTAAAATACTGATTATAAGGCCCATTCTCTGAAAGATTTTGACTTAATAGGTCAAGGAGTGAGGTCTAGGAAACTTTCTCTGGAAATAAACGCCCAAGTTATTCTACTACTGTAGAAAATTTGAAGGCACTTGACTGAAGTGATAAATCTCCAGTGTACGGTACTATGTTGAGAACACAGAGACCCTGAGAAAAGCAATTTTGAGTAGAGGTTATCTTGTAGTCTAGGTAAGGGTCAGAAAGCATTTGCCAAAGGATACTAGAACCTTCCATGATGCGAAGCACAGGCTTAGGTGACTCCCAGGATGGGAAGGGTACAGGGATGCTTTCCAGAAGAGTTTAAAATGTTAATTCCTCAGAGACACCCCCAAGCGAAGCCTAGAACATAGTTTATAACCAGAAGGCTGGTTATAATGTGACAGAAACAAGCCTTCCCTGCTAGTTTTGGTCTTGGCAGCGGTAGACTTCTATACCCAGCCTCTCACAGTCCTGACTCTCCAAGCATAGGAGACACCTGGGAACATAATAGAAATGCAGATACTTGGGTTCTGCCCCAAATCTCCAGAATCAGAACTGCAGAGGGGGTAGAAAGTGATAGGAGGCAGAAATGATGAGGGGACACAACCAGTCATGCTTCAAATCCTTTTGACGGTTCTCAAATCTGAGAAACACTGTCTCAGGACTGAGAGCAACCCTACAAGTACAGTGATACAGAAAATGACTCTCACGGAATAAACCCTTTGCTGGTGCTAGGTACGCCTTCATTATGCATTTATTAAGCTCTTGCTGTTGTTATTGGGTGTCATAAAATCTACTCCCCAGCCCACGGTGAGAATATTTGGTCCCCGGTATTAGGACTCCGACCCAAGGCCTTGCACATTTTAGGCAATTCCTTTATCCCTAAGGTATACTCCCAGGCTCCATGATTTTTGCTTGTTGATTTCTTTTTTCTTTTTCTTTTCTTTTTCTGCCTTTTCTTTTCTATTTTTTAATTAATTTATTTATTCAGTTTATATCCCCAATTGTAGCTCCCTCTCTCCTCTCTTCCCGGTCCTATCCTCCCTCTCTTTTCCCCTTTCCTATTCCTCAGAAAAGGGGAGGCCCCCTACTCACCCACCCTGGCTCATCCTATGGCATCATTAAGGGTGTCCTCGTCCCCTGTGGTCTGGCAGCCCCTCCAGGGGAAAGTGATCAAAGGGCAAGCAATAGAATTCATGTTGGAGATAGCACCTGTTCCCCTTACTAGGAAACCTATATGAAGCCTGACTGCCCATCAGCTACCTCTGTGTAGGGGCCCAGGTTCAGTCCATGCATGGTCCTTGGTTGGTGTTTCAGTCTCTTCAAACTCATCTGGGTCCTGGTTAGTTGGCTCTGTTGCTCTTCTTGTGGAGCTCCTTTCACCTCCACATATTTCTATCCTTCCACACTTTTCCAGAAGACTCCCTATGCTTTGCCCAATGTTTGGCTGCGAGTCTCAGCATCTGTTTCTATCTGCTTCTATGTAGAGCCTCTCAGAGAACATGCTAGGCTCCTGTCTGTGAACAAAGCAGAGTATCTTAATTAGTGTTGATTCTCTCCCATGGTGTGGGTCTCAGTTTGGGCCAGGCATTGGTTGGACATTCCCTCAGTCTCTGCGCTATCTTTATCCCGGAACATCTTGTAGGCAGGGTAAATTTTGAATCGAACTTTTTGTTGGTAGGATGGTGTTCTCCCTTCCCTAGGAGTCCTGTCTAGTTAGAGGGTGTCCTCTTCAATCTCCATGACCCCTGCTACTAGGATTCTCAGCTAGAGTCACCCCCATATCCTTCCAGAAGCCTACCCTATCTTAGGTCTCCAGCTCATTATAGAGATGCACCCCACCCATGCTTTCTCTTCTCTCTGTGAACCCTCTGTCCTCCTGGCCCTTCTCTCTCCAGGTCTGATCACCACCCTCACTATTCTCTGCACACAACTGCCAGCTTGCATCCCAAGACAAACTACAAAAGTCAAATCCTTCCATGAAGTGGCCTGCCCACCTTTCCAGACTCCTCCACTTTCTCCATCTGTCCTCCATCATTATGGCTTTTCTATGGCTAATTCTACCCTGTCTTTCTAGCTACAACTCAAATGTCACTAAGAAGATATCTAACTACCTTGTTAAATTTACTTATTTATGCATATATTCATTTGTGTGTGTATGTATGTATGTTTATATACTGTAGATGCACATGAGTGTGCAAGTATAGGTGCCTCTGAGAGAGTAGGCAAAGAAGGCTAGAGAAGGCTAGAGAAGAAAATGGAGCAACCTGCTCTGTTACTTTCCACATTATTCAACTCCGACAGGGTTTCTAACTGAACAGGAGCCAAGCTAACACCCACCAAGCAATCCTCCTGCTGCAGGCACTTACAGTACTGAGGTTATAGGTACACATATAGCCATGGCAGGATTTTCACATGGGACATGGGATTTGAACTCAGGTCCTCTTGAAGAGCAGCAAGTATCTTTACCCACTGAGTCATCTCTCTAGGTCCTCAAAATGTACTTCTATTTATTTTCTTCACAGAACTCATTGACTTCCTTCATGGCATGCATTATGGTGCCTATTCAGATTTGCATATTGTCAAATCCATGGCTGGTGTCATTGCCTTTTAGCATCCTTGTGGGCCTTGGAATACTGGCAGACTTACCACATATTTATTGCGTGATTTCCCAGGCCGCAGTTGAAGTTGAAGCGAACACAGTAAGTTAACAACCGAATTGCTGCTTTGTTAGACACATGCCATGTTTCAGGTTTTTAAAACGTAGATTACAATTATCATTTCATTTGTGGAAATGTGAATGTTTTACAGGAAATTCTTTAAGGGATCTTAAAAATATACTTGTCAGGAGTTGACCTCAGGTTCAGAACTGGGCCTGTGTTCACTTATTGGAAGGGAAAGGCTGGAACTCAAAAAATAACTTCATGATGCCTTGCACCACATCAGATAAACCAGCAACTGATTCTGAGATTTACGATGGCTTTACAGTTGTTTTGCTAGAGATTGTTCTGGAAACAGAGACGAACCCAGACTCCGGTGCCACCTAGTGGCCATGTGTAGTTTCTCTAGAAATACAATCCAGTCGAGGGCAGTACTGTTTTGACTTGTTGTGGGATGTTGTGCTTTTTTTTGCAGTCTTTGCATCTTTGCTGTATGATCTTAAGTATATTAAGGATGATGCATGTTAGCAAGTGCCTGGCAAACTCATGAGCACCAACCCACCATGGGGTATGGCATGTGGAAATGAGGATGTTATATAAATAATATTTGTCTTAGCTGTGGGATACCTAAGGCCCGTTTAATGCCCCTTTTGATTGATGGATATCAGCGGATATGCAGAGGCAAAGGGGGAACTCCCGATTCCTGATCAACCGTGTGAGCATTTGGATATGGAACGTCTGCTCTCTAGGGACTCATGTCTCCCATGCTTCTTCCTCAACTCTTGATGCTGTTTTGGGGAATTTTAGGAGATGAGTCCCTGTTGAATGAAAGAGGTCACTGGAATCGTGGTTTTGAAAGATATCTCTTATCCCTTGTTTTCTGTCTTCTGCCCACCATGAGCGAAACATTCCCATCACCTCCACCACATGCCCACGGCAGTGGCCCTGGTGCTTTGCAGAAGCGGCCAATGAATCGAACCATGAATCGAACTCTCTGAAGACATGAGCCAAACACACCCTCTGCCCTCAAATTGTTTCTATCAAGTAATTTGTTCACAGCAAGGTGGAAAGCAACAGGGACATTGATGTTTCAGGTTCTTGGGTGTCATAGCCAGAGGAATGGTCACTCGACATAATTATTATTTATAAAACATCTTATTCCTGTACAGAGCAGCTCACCCACCTCCTGCTCCATAGGAGTTCCTAGGCTTGTCTCAGTTGCCTGGACTTCTTTCTTATTCTTGTCATCAGCTTGAAGTGGAGCCCTTTGCAGGAGACTGCTAGATCATGAGTTGGAGGAGCCTTGGAGTCCCTCTGTAATATTACAGACTGACAACCCCCAATATCTTGTGACAAAAGTTTATGATCTAGCTGAGACAGGGTCGTGCAGGCCTAATGTCAGCCAAGTCAGATCCAAATCTCAATCATGCCGCTCCCTATGTCTCCCTACTGATATCAACAGTTCTAATTTGTGTGGTAGAGATGAGGAGAATATTTGCCCCCTAAGTCTTTCATGGGGGGTTAAATTTGAGATAATGACACATTTAAATTGCCCCATCTAAGTGCCTGATACATGAAAGCTGACCCACTGATCTCTGATCTCACATGGTGTAAAAGCACATATTATTTCTAGTTTCCCAATATGGTACTTCGTGATTTCTTTTGTAATCCAGTCTTACCGATTTTTTAAAAAATATTTAACATTAGAGACATCTAAAATTGAATGACTTGACAACACATATTGAAGGCAGGGGACAGGGAAGATTTTAAATATTTTGTACATTTGTGTCATAAAATCCTTAAGACTCACCCAGGAAATGAAACCAAACATCATCTTATATGAGGCTGAGCCATATTTTGAATGTTATAAAACAACCTTCCATGAACTAACTGTAACACACCACACACCAAAACCACTCCGTTATGAGAACTTAGTGAACCCACATCCTGGCTCCAATTTCTCATTCTGGGAGTATAGTTTCTCTGTTAAGTTAATGAAAAACAACCTCAAGAGACTTGGATTCTGTTCCTTAATTTGAAAATGGTCTACAAAAAAAAAAAGGCTTGGGAGACTTTTTGTTGATGAATTCCAAGTGATATTCTACCTAAGCCGGTAATAAAATGGTGGATGGGAGACACTGAACCACAAATGCATTTCTATATAACTTACTAATCTCGGAGTCCCCAACCCCGTTTCTCCTTTTCCCTCCCAGCAAACCCCCAATTTCAGGCCAAATCATCACAGAAGAAAACACTGTGGACGATGTGTCATAATCACATCTGCCTTTGGAACACAGGGTTCTATTCCCCAGATATTAGATTGAGCTGTGGAAGGGTCATTTCATTATTGAAGCCGCTGCTCTGATTCTTTCTTCCCTCTTGACAAAACAAACACAGGCAACTTGGCCGATCTGCGGCAAACCCGTGCTACCCAGGTCCTCCCTGCAAATGAAGAGAGCTTTCGTCTCAGCTCGCCGTCTTCTCGTCCCAGCGTTTGTTTATGAGCTACTCAACTTTGGCTTATTCGCCTTCATGATGCGCTTGCAAGGTTAGAAGAAGAGCAGTGTGTGTGTGGTGGGGGAGGGTGTGGTAGAGCAGGGTAGAGGAAGAAGAGAGGGAAAACGTTTGATGGATTTATAAGTTGAATATTAAAATCGATTTTAAATGTAGACAAATATATACCAAAGTTCTAAACTCTGTGTGTGTGTGTGTGTGTGTGTGTGTGTGTGTGTGTGTGTGTGTGTGTGTATAAAACTATCTAGTGTCTATCTGGTTCCACAGCAATGTTCAAAGCCAGCCTGACTCAGCAGGAGTCTTCATGTCCCTTTGGCTAAGAGTCTTGGTTCATCTGGGGAGCCTCCAGAGGCAATAGGTCATAACTACCACTGATGCCCACGTCCAGCCCGAAAGCTGAACAAGAGAATCATGTCACCACTGTGACCTTTTAGGGGCTGAGCTAATAGAACACTGTGTTCTTCAGAGATGTCAACGATTGGAAAGTGTGCAGCCAACCCCTCCCAATGCCACCATAATACAGGGCGTGTGGTCTGAGATTAGGTGTGTATGTGTGCGCGTGTGGATGCACACACATGTGCACCTGCACTCATGGGAAATTAAATGTGGATATTTAAACACGTAAAGTCTCTGTATATAGAAAAGATTAGGCGATGTGTCTCTATGTATTTCTAACCAACGGACAACATTAAGATACCCTAGGTCAGGTCACATTGAAGTATTGTATACAGCTCTAGGTCACACATTTGATGAAGGTCTGGAGCTAGTTAAACTGCACTGAGAAAGGGAAATATTTCAAGAACAGACCTGGAAACAGTGAGGAAAAACAAATAGGGAAAGTCAGCATGCTTACCTCAGAAGAAGCAAAGGTGGAAGGGAAGAGTCACTGTTAAATTCTTGAGGAGTGTCACTTGGTGTGAGAAAACTGGCCAGATGTCACTTGAAACCCAAAGGCCAGAAAAACTAGCAGAAGCATGACACAGAGAGGTGTCCACAACATGGGCAGCAGATCAGCAGACTCTTCCATCCATCCAGCATCCAGGCCAGCTGACTGGAACATGCCGTCCATGTGGCAGTCCAAGGATTTCTGTCAGGTGTGTTTGCAGAATTCCAGAAGTCAAGCCATCTACCATGTGTTTTGTCCTCAAAGGAATATCCATCACAGCAAGAGTGGGCATTAGTACAGGTCCCCGCGCTTCCTCCGCGCCAAGCCTCATGGAGCACTTCTGCTTACTAGGAGACCACATCTGTGATAAAGAAAGTTAATTCTTTCTGATGTGAGCCAGAAAATAGAAAAAAAAAAACCAATTCCACCTGGTATTTGAGGTTATGAGTGCACGTAGGTGTCAATGGGTAGAGGCCGGAGAGGCTGCTCAATTATTGTTCCTCAGCTTCTGTCTACTTATGCTTGTTTAATTAATTATAATTAATTAATTAAAATAGTCAGAGTCTCTCACTACCAAGGACGATTGGTCAATGAGAGCCAGGACCCCTCTGCCTTATCTTTTAGAACTAGGATTATATGAACACAACACCAAAACCAACATATATATTTCTTCTTTCTTTCTTTCTTTCTTTCTTTCTTTCTTTCTTTCTTTCTTTCTTTCTTTCTTTCTTTCTTTCTTTCTTTCCATCCTGACCACAATTTTCCCTCCCTCCTTGCTTCCCTGTACTTCCTCACCCCACCAACCATATTATACCAAGTTTCAGTAAGACTAAACTTCCCCCTGGGATGCTCTCCCCTGGGAGAGGTAACCCAGTAGGAGGAAAGGAGCCCTACAGAAGGCAGAAGAGTCTGTTAGAGACAGGCCTTGTTCCTGCTGTTAACAGTCTCACATGAAGACCAAGCCTTGCAACATTCAGAGGTCCCAGCTGAACTTTGTGTGCGTTGGATTCCAAAGATCAGTTTCAAGGTCTTGTGCTTCCAAGATGGATACCTTACCAACTGAGCTCCCCCAAACCCACTTCTTCTGATTGAGAAGAGTAGCTGGAAGGCAGAAAATTCAGTCAAGTAAAATAAAATGCTACCTTCCTCAGTTATTTTGAAAGGACTCCTTTCTTAAAACAAAAAGACAATATTTGCACAGAGTGGCATACGGTAACGATGAAGGAGAAACTAAATTCTGATACATACTTGGGCATTGATGAAGCACTACGCAGGATGCTAAGTGTAGAAGGTAGGTCTAAAAGTATAGCTATTGTATGATTCCCCTTATGTGAATTCTCTAGACATGGCAGGCTCATAGAACTAAGAAAAAAAAATTGAATGCAAGCAGGGGCCAAGGAGAAGGCGTGAGTAGCGACTGCTTAGCAAGCACAGGGGGTCGGTCATAAGTGGGTGATGAAAATTCCTTGAAGGAGATAGTGACAGTAATCTACAACTTTGTGGCTGTACACAGTATCAGTAAGTTATATGTTGGAAATTGTCCATTTTATGTTATGCACATTTTACCACATTAAAATATTAACTAAGCTCCCTTCCCAAGGCTTGGAGACCGTTACAGAAATGTAGGGAGAAAGATTTAGGTTCCAGAGGGAGATCAGAGCAAAGCATTGTCTAGTGCATGCCCGGGCCTCGGCGCTCAGGAACTCACAGTAGCTGTGATTGCCAGCACAAGCCTGCAAGGTCAAGCCAGCAAACACGTTGTCATGAAATGGGAAGGGGTTCATGAGCCCCGAGCCCTAACTGAGGAGCTGTGGACAATTGATGGCTTCTGGGAACAGGGAAGTCCATTTTAAAGGAAGTGGCTCCTGGTAGGTCAGCCCCATTTCCCATGGCTGGCCCCACACCCAGAAGTACATAGACAGCAGAAATTGAAGTTGTTGTATTATTAATTTTTTTTAAATAGAGGGTACAGAGATGGGAGCTCTAGAGAGGCAGAGGTGAACCTGGGAGAAGTTAAGGGGGGGAATTGAGGGTAAATAACAAAAATACTCTGCACGAAACTCTCAATAAAAAATTTTTAAAGTAAATTGGAGGTATTAAAATAAATAAAATAAAATTTAAAAATGTGGTACTTCCCCTTAAAATTCTATCTTCTTGTACCCATCATAGCTTTCGGATTAAATTTTAAATTTTGTGCAAAGAAAGTTGGGGTCTCAAATGACAGGCTCTTGGCTCGGAACTCTGTGAACTGACTGGGTATGGATATCTGGGCTTCCAGCCATTGGTGTATCCCAGGAGCGACTCCACCCTTCGGCATGGTCAGCATTCCCATTGTCCCCAGAGCTCATCGCTTAGGAGAGAGCTGCCCAGAGAACTTTCCAGCATGATGGGAACATTCTTTGTTCAACAGCCATAGTCTACGCATGGTTATTGAGTAATTGAAACATGATTCAGACTGACTGAAGAACCAAACTTCGAACTAATTTCCATTGAAAGATGTCTATTGGATTTGGTGACATAGTTTTAGAGAGGTCCACTCTGGGCTCTCTCTGGCTGTGCCTCGTCCCCAGAGGTGATGGGAGTAGGGATTAGAGGCCTCAATGGTCCCTTCCTCCCATGTTCCTCAAGAAGTAAGGAGCAGCTCAATTAGGAACAAATGGATACCAGTGATATGAAGTTGTGAGGTTTGGAGGAGACGGTTCAGGCATTAAAATGCCCGTAATGTAAATGTGAGGACCTAAGTTTGATCTCCACAGCCCTGGTAACAGTTGAGTGCAGCAGCAGGTGTCTGTAACCCCAGTGCTGGAGTGTAGAAACACAGGTGAGAGACAGTGTATCAAAAGACATAAGGGGCAGGGGAACCAAAGAATAACCCTGAAGTTGATCTCTGGCTTTACATGGATGCACACATATGTACGTATAGCTGTATGCTCATGTACATTCATCCAGATAAACACACACACACACACACAGACACACACACAGTAAGCAACTTAGTCAATGCAAGAAAATTTATTATGGAGCCATATGTCAGGAGTGAAGACAAGAGACTGGAACTGGGGACATGGCTTTAGGTTCATGTTAGGAAACTGCCAATGAATGAGTGAAAGACTAAATGATGCTCTTTGCTCCTGAGGTCACCTTGTGTATTTCTGCTAGAAGTCTTGGGAGATGAGAAATTCCTTCTGGAATAGAGAGGAGAGAATGTTGCTATTTTGCAGGTCCTCCTCAGCTCCCGGGTCTTGGCATACCTTGCCTGTGAGGAGGAGGTGCTCATGATCTGTCACAACTTTGCTATAATCCACACTAGATTAGAAGAGAAACCGACCACGCATCAACCGGGGCTCTGATAAAATTTCACAGCTCTGATTTCCAGCATAGTGTATATATTCTTTCTGCTGCTCCTTAATTTCAGGCTCTTCCCTAAGAAGATCAGGTTTACTTCTCCAACCCAACCATGGTAGTGAAGATACAGGTTGAAATATAAAAACCTGCTTTTGGCGGAATGAAAGCCCTAGAGAACTTGGAGATCAAATGGGTGAATTACCAGCCTTCCTGTAGCTGGTAATTTTTTTTTTCTGAGAAAGCCTATTGTTTATTCTGTCTTGTTAGTCAGTGGATTGCTTGAGAAAAAAAAATTACACCTTTAATTTCCTTTTGGAAATATTTGTAACAACGAAGAGAAGTTGCTTTGCCAAAGTTGAAGAGCTTCCTTGAAGTGTCTGTGTAGTAACAGAAGAAAGAAACTGTTTCCATTCCTCCTCACTGAATCTAGACAGGGAAGGGTGCAATCACTTTAAGCCTGTTCGCTAGCCCTTGCTGAGACAGTGTAGGAGTATTGCGAGATAGAAAATAAGGAGTCGGAAAGAGTTATAGTTAAGCCTGTGATGTTGTGTGCCTGAGACTAGCCCCTGCTTACCTGTTATACTCTAAGCCAGCAGCTGCAATATCTTTTTTTGGGGGGGGGTCACATATCAGATATCCTGTGCTGAAAATATTTTCATTATGATTGATAACAGTGGACAGTTATGAAGTAGCAGCGAAATAATTTTAATGGTTGAGGGTTACTACAACAAGGAGAACTGTGTTAAAGGATCCCAGCATGAGGGAGGTTGGGCAACTCTGCCTAAGCCAGTGACATCTAAGGCTGTATAAGCCTCTTGTAAACAGAGCAGCTTAGGGAAGAAAGGGTTCATTTTACCTGAAGGTTCCGGAGGGGAAGTAGCCATCATGGCGGGGAAGGCATAGCAGCAGTGACGGGATGCAGGGTGGCAGGAACGAGAGGCTTGATGCTCACATCATCCACACACAGGAAGCAGCAGAGAGAAGAAGTAGGAAGTAGGGGCTGAGGTGACAGAGTCTCAAAGCCCATCCCTACTGACATGCTTCCTCCAGAGAGACTCTAACTCCTAAAGGTTCCCATCACCTCCCCAGAAAGCACTCGCAACTGGCTGGCTTAGAGGATAAGAGGTGGGAAGGGGCTGGTCTCCTAGGCACACAACATCCACAGGCTTAGCTGTAGCTTTCTCCATCTATTTAAGCATTGGAGCCTGTGTTGGGTCATTTTTCTTTTAAACTGCCACCAGGACAAAGCAGTCAAAGCTCTGGTCGGTTCCAACTGACAGGCGAACTCGATCATCTGGTGTTAAGGGTCATGGATATGGTGCTTCCTGTCCTTCTGTCTCCTTCACCTCCGGGAGCCTCTTTAAGGCCTCACCCACTATGTTTTTTTTTTCCTACCACTGTTTTTTTCAGGTCTCCACTAAGCTGGCAGGCCTCTGGTCTTCACCTGAGCTGTCTCTCCCTCTTTTCAGAAATATGACTTAGCCCAACCAAGCGTTTTCCCTACCTTGACAATCTCCACTCCGTAGATTTGTATGAAACTCTTGCCCATGACACAGCAGCATTCATGTTTTGAAAGAGGCCATCGATGGACCGCAGTACTGTGAGCCGCAGTACTGTACTCCAACCTGGGAAATTTCAGACACCCAACAGTCTCCTGGAGAAATGCGGTGGGTCTAGCTGCACGCTCCCAGCCCTGTGTGGGGGATCGACACTGTGTGGGAAAAAAAAGTCAGCAACATTTTCTACACACACACCTCAAATATCAGTGTGTTTTCAGTCTTGCTCTATTCTTCTTCTTCTTCTAAAGATCTTTGTTGCCTGATTATCGTGACACCTGTTATTTGGGCGCGTACCAAAGGTGAGCCCTGATTCATGCACAAAAGACTGGCCTATTGGGCTGGAGACGTGACCCAGGAGGTAAGAGCACTTGCTGTTCTTCTTGCAGGCAACCTGGATTTGGTTCCCAGACCCACAGTAGGTTGCTCACAACTATCTACATGCCCAAACACATATCCTCCCACACATGAGACACAGACAATAAACACAGTCACCCACATCGAGGAGTCATAACCAACCCCTTCCCCTCACAGCCCTCCCATGAGCATCAGACAGTGAAATGTCCACAAAACACTCAGGGCAGGGCTGGAGACATAGGTGGAATTAGTACCTATATATGCCTCAGTAAGGTGAGCACAGAAAAAGTTATTTATACCCCCCACCCCAGGGAGGGGACCAGATCTTGGAATGTCTACAGGGGGCTCCTTGATAAAAGTCCAGTTTTGTATTGCATAGTTACTTTAGGGGGGAAAAAAGCACAGACTAAGAAAAAAATAGATTTAAATTGGCATGTAATTTTCAAATAAAATTATTTTTTTAATTACATGAAAAGAGCTCATTTGTCACTGTGGACAGAAATCTTGCACAAATTGGTAGTGGTGACACAGGAGAGAGTGTCAACATAATCTTGATTTCAGGAAGTTTTTAGACGGAAACAGGCTGACAGCGCCCAAGAATAATTTAGGTCTCTGGGACTTCAGATGGAAGCTTTGAAGAGGACTAAGCAGTGTATCATGGTCTCTAACCCCTCCCATCTCCTTGCCAATTGTAGATTGCTGCTGGCATGCAGAAGCTGCCGAGAGCCAGTGCGGGCAAGCTCTGTGCTGCGTAAGCTCGGCCCAGAAAGAATGTGAATGAAACAAGTGTTGCTTGATACAGGCCCTCCACAGAAGTATGAGACTAAATCTTCATGGTTTGAAAAGAGGGGCAGAAGCGAGCCTTTTTTAAAGGAGCCATTTGGGATGTGTCTGAGCTGTCGCTACATGAAAGTCAGATGAGAGGAGCCGGGACACTTGAGACGCCTCACTTCAGAGCAGGTCAGAGAGGATATTAGTGGAAGCAATTCGTGGAGGAGCCTGGCAGCCAGGGTCTGGCCTGGTGAGTCTGGAGGCCTGTGGTTGAACTGGCTTCCTCCACCCAACCTGAGCTCCCTTCCACTGAATCCAGTGACTGTACCCTTCCTCAGAGGATGGAGGAAGAACACTGGCTGGTTTTGAAAATCCCAACAAACTCTGCTCTTACTCCTTTGAATAATTCTATGCTTTGTATGATTGTTTCCCCGCAGTGGGCTCAGAGAGGAAGTGTGTGTTCTTGCCAAGCCTAATGATTGTTTTGTAAATATTTATAAATCCAGTGCTATGTTTTTGGCTATGTTTTTGCTGTCTGTGTTCCCCCTGCCCATATCTTCTCAGAAGGCCCCATCTGACTTTCCTCGACACGGTTCAACATTTTTCAGGGCTGGGAAGATATTTGGTGGTAGCTGACATCTTTCCGGTTTTGCTTGCCTACATGTTGGGAGTCTTCATTGGCAGCCTCATTCTGAAGCATTTACAGGTTGCTTCCCAAGGCTGCCTCAACCTGTGGTGTGTGCAGGAACCGATACGCAGCCTCTTTGTAGAACCTATATATTTTTCAGGAGAGAGAAACTCTTTAGTAAATTCACTCATCAATTGAGGAGAGTACACTCTGATGACAGTGATATATACTATAAATTATTTTCAATATATGTGTGTGTGTGAATCTGTGTATGCATATAATAAACAAGGAAAAGAGAATATAAGATAAAATCTCCAGGTAATTTTGATTTGCATTACCCTGATGACTAAGGATGCCGACCTTGTATTTTATGTTTCTCACCCATTTGGATTTCCTCTTTTGAGACTTTTTTTTCTGTTTAAATATGAGCTATATTTTTAATAGGGTTATCTGTTTCTGGGTATCTAGTTTTTGAGTTCTTTCTGTATTTTAGATATTATCCCTCCATCAGATATGTAGTTGGTAAAAGGCTTTTGCCATTCTGTAGGCTACTGATTTGCCTGAATGACAGTGTCCTTTGCTGTGCGGAAGATTTTCAGTTTTACGTGGTCCCATTTATTAACTGTTGGTAATATTACCTAG
This sequence comes from Pachyuromys duprasi, assembly GCA_028658305.1. Lineage (NCBI taxonomy): Eukaryota > Metazoa > Chordata > Mammalia > Rodentia > Muridae > Pachyuromys > Pachyuromys duprasi. The sequence continues at coordinate 43,062,994 of CM053756.1, read as the reverse complement.
GTTAATGGTGTTCTGTTCAGAAAACCCTTTCCTGTGCTAAAGGGTTCAAGGCTATTCCGACCCTCTCTCCTGTCAGGGTTCGTGTATCTGGTTTTGTGCTAGGTATTAAGTAGGGATCTATTGCTTTGATTTTTCTAATTTATGTGTATGAGTGTTTTGCCTGCATGGGGCTATGTGTACCATGTTCATGCCTGGTGATTACAGAAGCCAGACCCCCTGGAACGGAAGTGAGGAATGGTCATAAGCCATCATGAGGTTATTGGGAGCTGAGCCCAGGTCTTCCGGAGAAGTCAGCGCTCTTAACCAGTGAGCCGTCTTGCTAGCCTTCAACTTTGCCAGCTTCAAACTTTGTCTTTAAAATGCATTCTAATTTAAGGTAAATAATTCCCCAGATGCAACAGAGGGTAATTTACAAACAAATCCCTGTGTGTCTGGAGATGCCTCAGGGGTGCTGTGTGTGGAAGAGCATGACCAGATGGGCATCTGTCTCCTAAATGTTGAGAAACTCTCAGTTAGCACCCAACTCGTTGGTCAGACTGAAATGTACTTTGGACTGTCTGGAAGAGTCCCGCTGTCACAGATGGTAATGGTGTGAGAACTGTCCCTGCTCTACAGCGCATTGCTCAGCACAGGCAGGAGAGGGCCCTGGACCCAATCCAGTAAATCCCTCTGCTGTCTCAAAGAAGCTAGACTTAAAGGTTTGATTCATTTAATCCCCCGATTCCCTTTCCTGTGGCTTGCCCCAGAAGGAAGGTGGTGCTGCCTTTGGGGGTGTCGGTGGGTTTGTGGGTCGTGGATTGTGGGTTGGCAGCTTGCTGGCAGTTGGCTTTGCACACATGTGGAGCATGCCATGCCAGGCCTCTTCTCCTTATCATAAGCAAACAGAAAACTCAAAGTCCCCAGGCTTGACTGCCCTCTGGGTTAGCACTTGGGGTATGTGCACGAGATCCTTCAAAACCCAGGACTCCACTCAGGGAGATGTCTCAGATAATCCCAATAAGCAAGTTAGTTTTTCTCTTTATCTCTGAAATTTTCTAAGGATTATTTTTTGTGTTTATTTATTTATTTTGGTTTTTTGAGACAGGGTTTCAGGTTTCTGTATATAGCCTTGGCTGTCCTGGACTTGCTTTTTAGACCAGGCTGACCTGCAACTCACAGTAATCCTTCTGCCTCTGCCGTCAGTGAGTGCTGGCATTAAAGGCGTGTGCCACCACACCGGCTTTAAGGACTAATTCTTAAGGGCTGAGTCTCCACTGAAAGAATCTACAGAGAATACAGGGCCATCTGGCTAGGACTACACGGGGTTGTCACAGAGTCAGACACACCTCTGAGCATTTATCTTAATCATACGTGAAAACAGAGGACCACACAATGTTCCTCTATTTCACCCAGAGATCAACTCCTTATTGTAGGAGCCCCAGCCATGGATTCTGATTGCCACCGATTCACTGTGGCTCTGGCACTCGTGAACTTGGACCAATCACTTAGCCTTTCTCTATCCCAGTTCCCTCAGCCCTCGAAGAGCTGTATATAACATTGCCCACCCCACAGATCTTCCCCTGATCATTTGTTCTAAGCTACGCGGTTCTGCAGTACAGATAAGAGACTGGTGCTCTGCGTGAGGCAGGTCATGGTTGTTACTGCCGACACTATTCTCTTCAAGGACATGATGGAAATCACGAACCCCTGAACCCTAGCAGTTCTCCTAGCAAAATAACCCGAACAAACCAAACCCTTTCCCCATCCAAGCGAGCTTTGTGATGGCCTGGGTACCAGAACTGGAGCTTCACACTCACTTGGAAGCTGGAAAAGCAAATGCCGCTCAAGGTGGGGAGCACTCTGAAGGCTCCATCAGTTGCAAGGTGCCCCTACTTTGCTGTGACATTGCCTCAGTGCCATCCATGACGGTCAGCATCAGCTTCTGGACGCACAGGTAATTAACAATTAACTTCCACAGTCATTCGTGTTTAGATCCCATGCTCCCTCCCAAATTGAGCCATCAGGACATTTGCAGCCCAGTTATCCTAATTGGAATGTATCACTTTCCGAAAACCACGGCCAGGGGCACCTACTTCTGCTCACCATAGTCAAGGGGGAACCACTCACAAGAAGTGGATGGCAGTCTTCCCAGGAATGAGAGCCAGTTACTCCTTTCGGGTTTTAATTGTTTGCAGCAGCTGTTCCCTCCTTCCCTCCTCTGCTCTCTGTCTTACTGTAAATTCACTGTGTTCTGGGAGGCTGAGGTGTGAATTTTAATGTATGTTCATCTTATATCTGGAGCTGTGTGTTAGAATTTCAAAATAATAAGAGGTTTTGATTTCCTTTCTAAAAAAAAAACAGAAAAGAAAAGTGAAAGCAAAGATTTCTTCCAGTTTAATAAGATTAATATGTTGCCCATTTGATCTTAGAATTTAAGTTGGTAAATTCCAAGTCAACAAAGCTTGGCTGACTTCATATATCTCAAGGACTGAAGAATTTAAAAACATGACTGTTTGTTATAGAACTTTTCATATAAACACAGAATCATCACCAGATTGCTGAATAAACCTCTATAAATTAATATCCAAAGTTCACTAATTATCAAGCTTTTGTCAATATTTGATGTCTTTCATTTCCTTTGATCTCCCCGAGCATTATAAAGAAAATGCTGTTAACACACCACAAATATTTCCACACCCATTTCCAATAACAGGAGGTTAAAAAAATGCTACCATAATGCCAGAGAGATGGCTCAGCAGTTAAGAGCACTCACTGGTCTTCCAAAGGCTCCAACTCTGGTTCCCAACCTCCACACCAGGAGACGTATAACCATCTGTAACTCCATCTCCAGACCATCCCACGCCTTTGGCCCCTGCAGACCCTTGGACGCATGCATACCCACGTGCAGACACACAACTAAAAATTATAAAAATAAATCTTTAAAAAATGCTACTATGGCACCTACCAAAAAAAAAGCAGTAACTTCAATTGTAGCCTTTTAATCTTGTAATTTCAACCCAATTAGTGTCTTGCCACTTATATTTTCAGCGATTCATGGCTTTTAGAATGGGGTATCTTATAGACAAATTACTGGGAGAACATCTGGCATTAACAAAGCTAACCACCTATAATGCTTAGCATTTTAATATGTAAGTTTGATATGAATGTCAACGAAGAAAAGAGTATGTAGGGAGTTTTGAAATTTGATAACAGCACATTTCTTCTGTCTATGGACAATGTGACTAGCATGTAGCAAAAAAAAAAAATCCCTGAAAGCAGAAGGCTGATGGTGGTGCCCAGACAGCAAGCTCTTCCATGGGCCATTGTGTTTTCTTTCAGTGGGTAATTGAAAAGGATGCAGGTTGGTCACAGGTCATTATGATGCCAGACAATGAAGGTGCTGATGGGAGAAAAAGGTCAACGGATCATTTAGGAGAACAAGATAGACTTTGTTCTCGAGTCACATGATGTGGTGCTCCATGGAGTAGAGAGGCTGTAAGAGCCACACAAGTCTGCGAAGGGCACCTTCTTGTGTCTCCATAGAGGGCTTACTTCCAGTGAGCCCATAGTGTTGATGAAGCTTAGGCAGGGCTAAGAAAGGTGGGTAGCAAAGGGGAAGATATCTCAAAGAACACTGAATGTCATGAATCAACACACATAGAGACCTGAATAACATGTTCCAGGAATAAGGAGGAGCCTCGTGAAACTAAGGAGAGGTCTGAAAAGAAGTCTTGGGACGGTCATGAAATGTCCCCATACACTTTTGTATTTGAATGCTTGGTCCCAGCTGATGGAACCTTTAGTAGGTGGAACCTCTTACTGAAGAAAAGGAGTCAGGAGTGGACTAGAAATAAGCCCCTCTTCCTGTCCACTCTACTATTTCTCCCCTTGATGGGGGAAGACAAAGCAATCCTAGTGGCTGAAAATTCCTACCAGCATACTCTCTCTGTGACCCATAGACTGTACCCTCAAGTTGCAGACCCAAGTAAAGTGTCCAAGAGCCAGGGCTGTACCTCTTATAACATCCCCCCAAATAAATGTCTCCATTATAGAAGTCTCCAGTCAACAGGTGTTCCCATTGAATTCCAATGAATGGAGCAGGCCGGGAATTCAGGTGTCTCAGAATACATTATTGGAACAACCCAACCAGCATATCAACTGTGAGAGAAAAGACCCAAGTTGGTAGGCTGAAGGAAGGAGGAAAGAAGAGATCAGAAATCCTGTGATGCTGTGTGGCACAGGTTACCCCAAGCAGAGAGCCCTGGAGTGAGGATATGGCCTGTAGAGCTCGGTGCTCAGAGAAGAGCCAGGAGCCGCGGGTCAGGGCGGAACAGGAGCACATCAGAGTGCAGCAAGTCCTCACTGGGAGTCCTAGGTTGATTTCATATTTTAAGTTGTCTATCTGTGTTCATGTATGTGTGCATGTACACAGGAGTGCAGGCTTCTCCGGTGACCAGAAGGGGGTGCTGGATGCCCAGGATCTGAACTTACTTACGGGTGGTTGTGTGGTGCCTGATGTGGGTACTAGGAGCTAAGCACAGGTAGACACTCTTAACTGCTGAGGCATCCCTCAAACCCAGGTGGTCCTATTTTAAGGGAGGACTTGAACTTGCTATCGACACTAAATAATAGGCACTCTATAGCTCTTGGTTACTCAGAATGGGCCATGGGCTGGTGTGAATCTTCCCAATTTTCTTCTGGTCAGCAATGAGGTAAGTAGAATTATGAGAACACTGTATGACATCCCTGGACACCTACATCAGAGGTTACTGTTAGTTATTAATGTCTCCTTTTACAAACAAATTACCTTAAAAGACAGTGAAGTAAACAATACTGCTTTTCCACAGATGGCTTGGGAAATGGGATTTAGATTATTCTTGACAATTCTTTTAGCAATGTATCTTATTTTACAGGCAGATTCTGCATTCAAACAAGTGACTGTGTTCTTCTTAGGGACACAGATGGTTTTCAATGATAGGCTGCTTTTTTAGAAGATTATATACCTAATTGTCATAAGCCACAGCCAGCACTGGGAGATGCTTACACTTGAAGAAACTCAGAGAAATGAAAAGGACCAAAGAGGCCCCTTCACGCCCACTGAGTAGAATGACAGAAAGGACAGAAGGTGGTTACTTCTATACTCTATCCTACACTCTTGATTTCCATCCATCCTTTGCTGTGTGTCTTGGGTATATGTGTTTAGCTTTGTATATACACACATGTGGATGTGTGTACCTATGCATGTAGAGGCCAGAGAGCAACATCACCTGTCTTCGTCCATTGTTCTCTTCTCTGTGTTATTTTATGAGATGAGCTCTCACCAAAGCCAGAAACCAGGCTGTCTACCCAGTGAGCTTCAGGGATCATATTGTCTCTGCCTTCTAGCACATACAACTTTCCTGGCTCTACGCGGGTGCCGGGGATTCAAATTCAGGTCCACATACATGCTGGCGTGGTTTGAATAGGTTTGGCTCCCATAGATTCATGTGTTTGAATGACTGGCCATAGGGAGTGGCATTGTTAGGAGGTGTGGCCTTGTTAGAGGAAGTGTCACAGGGAGGTAGGGCTTTGAGATCTTAAATTATCAAGCTATGTTCACTGGGAAACAAATCAAGTCTCTTCATAGCTGCCTTTGGGTCATGACGTAGAGCTCCTCCAGTACCAAGCCTGCCTGCACACTGCCTCCCCCCGCCCCCCGACCCTGTGATGATAATGGACTGAACCTCTGAAACTGTAAGCCAGCCCCGATTAAATGATTGCCTTTAGAAAAGGTGCTTTGGTCGTGGTGTCTCTTCACAGCAATAAAACCCAAACTAAGATTCATGGCAAGCACTTTTACCCACTCAACCTCTTCTGTTCCTCCATTCTTTACTGGCCACATACATTTGACGATTTAACCGCTGCACATGAGTTGATCGCCCACCGGTGTAATCTCATTTTTATTTTCCCTTTGGACACATTCACCATGACTGAAACAGCAATTTGTATCATTCTGTTTGACAGAAGACACAGACAGGAAGGAAGGAAGGACTGGAAACTTGCCCCTTCCACACAGTGAGGTGCTCCTATCTTCTAGGGATTGTCTTGACTTTGGGCTACTCAGAGATGCTGCAAGTCGTTTATTAAAAGATAAACAAGGTAGGGTGTGAAAAAATTCTAGCATTAAGTCTAGCAGGAAGTTTGCACTCAGTAAATGACAGTCTCCATTCCTTAAGAAGTACAAGGCCTGCAGCAAATGATGACCTTGGAAGTTGTGGCTTGTACTCCTCAAAACCACATAATTTAGAATTGTAGGGTTGAGATTGAACAAATTATTTAAGCCAGCTTTTCCCAAAATGTTTTTTTAACCTGTGTTAATTAGGTCGCAATCTCTGCTGCTCACAGTGTGACCTCCTTCACCTGTAAACACTGATTCCCCAGAGTCTTTGCATGTAAGAAAGAAGACTGATGCAATTTACTCAGTGTAGACACTGTGATCTCTAAAGATGAAGCACACAATACATAATGGACAGTTGTTAGCTGATGTTATTGGGTTGTAGCAACATGATTGTGCATTGACTTGATCTCACATACAGTAGACAGATCATTCAATCAATCACTTAATCAATATATATATATATGTGTGTGTACATATATATATGTATATATATATATATGTATATATACACACACAAACACACACACACAGAGAACACTTCTCGGTATGGAGTAGATCTGTTACTCTAACTACCTGTTGTTTTTTTTACTTCAAAAAACAGGCGATTAAGTCCAATGCCAACAGTCCATACAGTCACTACTATACAAGGTGTCTACATCCCATGTTCTTTCTGAATTTCCCTTGTTTGGCATGATATTTCAGATCTTCAGGAAGGATTCCTTAGATTCGGGCAGTGTGGCTCTGATGGAGCTGCATATGCTGGAGGAAGATTAAGAAGGAAGACAGGCTCATCTGATAGAATAACCACACACGCAAATTTTAATGGTATCCTGCAGGTATCAAAGATGTTGCGTTCAAATTTAAAGAGATAAATATTTTAAATTTAGAAAACGAGAGTGCTTTCTGTTGGCAAAATAAAAATAATAAAAGAGAATTTAATAATATGTCATTCAAACTTGCTTTAAGTAATTATGTTATTTCAGATCTGCAAGAGAAAGCAGCCACCCCGCAGACCAGGGTGTGGGCTATAATTTAATAAACATGTGTCCTGCAAGAATGGTGAAGAATACAGCCAAAGGCTAAAGTTGCATGTACACATGATCTAAGGGTGTAAGTTTGTTTATAAGACAAATCATTGTCTAAACTTAGACTCCTATTGACTTACTGCAATCATACTTTTGCACAAGCTGTTTTGTTTGTTTGTTTGTTTTTTAACAGGACCACATTCCCCAGCTCATTTTCAGTCAGCTCATTTGCATAGAGCACCTCAGTGTGGTCAGGAAGGGAAAACTAAGTATGTTTTTGGTTTTGAGGTTTTGTTGCTGTTGTTTTGGTTTTGTTTGTTTGTCTTTTTCAAGATAAGGTTTCTCTGTGTAGCCTGGGCTGGCTAGGACTCAATTCTTATAAGGACCAGGCTGACCTTGAACTCACAGAGATCAGCCTGCCTCTGCCTCCCTGAGTGCTAGGATTACAGGCATGCACCACCACTCCCGGCTGAACCAAATACATTTTTAAGATCTGTTTTTCCCTATTCAATGTTCTTTGATTCATTTCCAACTTTGATTTAGCTCCCACACTCCTGTCAAGTTGAGTCTAGAAAAAAGTGGGTTCTGGTTTCACCTCTCAACTCTGAGCAGGAAGTCTGTAATGTGATGCAAATATCCAAGAACAAGCTGGTGGGAAATTAGGGATCTGCTCTCTGTCATGGCCCTGCATGATCAGAAGACCTTGGGTGAGTTTATCCTTACAGAGAGGGATGAACCAACAACACATGGGGACTCACTTATGTGGAATGAAAAGATACCTTGGTTCAGTCACTGACAGACACAGCAGGCCTTTGTCTACTTCTGCTATTACTTAGACACAGTGCCTGTCACAGAGAAGGCGTACAATAAGTATCATTTATACCTGTATTCTCTGTCCATATGCACTTTTGATTCATCCTGATAAAAAGGCAATGGATGCTAGAAGTTACTCAGAGCTTATTTCTAACAATCACCTTCATCAGCTTCCCTAAAGATTAGATTTAGATTTCCCTATAGATTCAGATTTCACTAGCTTTCCCCACCCCCCTCTCAAAAGAAGCCAGGCAAAACAGAAGCTATCTCAGTGAAAAGGCACCATGCAGTTGTGACACACCACCTTTCAGGTTCATGGGTCGTGGTTGATGCATGCTAAGAACTGAGAGGTGGGAATGTTTTTTAAAGTGTCCACAACCCCAGATACAAAGGACGACAGTCTTGAAGTATTACATCAGATTAAATTCTGGAATCAAGTTAGAGTAAACTGAAGGCTGTCTGAAATAATCATGAGAACAGGCTCTGGGGTCAACTCTTAGCCATTGACATCTGCACCTGTGTATTGTAGGCACCTTAGCTGCCCTCCTTATTCTCTCTTTTTATAAAATACAGGTTAGAAGAACACACATGTCCACATCTCACAGTACAGAGCTGAGAAACGCATTTTATTTTTTGCCTTAGGACAATGCTAGCCTACAGTGAGTAATGTGTATTTCAGGGCTGCAAATTGTAACTATGAGGATTTCCACTGGACAGGAAAGATGTGTAAGCACCAAACGTCCAGTCGAGTAAACACCGATGGTCCAAGGTGAACACATTAGTGTCAAGGGATGGATGCTAGAGATATATTGGGTATAAAAATTACAAGGCAAACAAAGAAGGAATATTAAGAAAACAAGGTACATACAACTGTTTCCCAGCCATGCTTACAAACCATCCTTCTCAAGTATCTTCAGAGGCCAGAAGAAGGTGTCAAGTCCCCTGGACCTGAAGCTGTAGCTGTGAATTGTCCAACACAGGTGTTGGGAACTGAACTGCAGTTCTTTGCAAAATCCATGCTCTTAAGCTCCGAGCCACCCCTTCAGCTTCCATAAGTCATGTGTTTTCTTTCTTTCCTTTAAGTCAAGTCTTTTAATCTTTAGAATATTCTCCTCCCCAAGCTATTCCCAGTTCCATTTTTCTGATGAGTCATTGAAAGCCGAAAGAGCTTTTGGAACTTGCCCTCTAGGAAGTTGGGGTTTGAACCTGCATTTGATTCACGTTAGACTCCCTGTTTTTTCAGAATGCCACTTGCCTCCCACATTGGAGTGGGAATTTGAGGAGTGGAAGGGGCGAACCTACCAAATTTATAATCTCTGTCTTCTTCCCCCCTTTTCTCCTCCTCCTCTTTTCCTTCTTCCTCTGCTCTTCTATTTTTACCTCCTCTCTTTCTTTTTTCCCTCTATCTCTCCCCCTTTTGTGTCTTCGCACGGTCCCTCTATTCCCTTCTCTTTTTTTTCTTATTCCCCTCTCTCAAGTGTTTACAAACACCATTTAAAAACTCTGATATACTTCCAATAAGAAATCTACCACCCCAAGGCCCTACACATCACATTTGTCTCTTTAAAAGGCAATCTCCTCCCTCATATTAAACAACATCCTCATAACTGCTAGAAACTGACCAGTGTTACATTTTCTTTCAAAGGCAGTTATTTTGAGGTTAATATTAATTCAAGATATACATTTTTGCAAACCAGCATGCCAAAATTACTCAGAGTATCTAGAAATAATAAAAGAGGAGCGGATTAGTCATTTTTTTTCTCACAAGGACTTTCTTATTTATCTTCTTTAAAGCTAAAACCTCAACAAAAACCCAACTATTGTTGAAGTGTTGGGGAGATTTTTCTATTTTCTTTTTTGTTGGAATGATTACTCTTGACAGAAAATGAGTCTTTGAAGAACAAGGCTATAAAAATAGTAAAAAGGAAGGGAAAAGTTATCAGAAAATCTTACTGGGAAAAAAAAAACCTAAAAAGATCAGAGAGTCGCTTTCTCGGCTGGCTAGAGCAATGTTTTATTATGAGTTTGACATCTGACCCTAATGTCCTCCTTAGACAAAAATGCTCAGCTTTTTATTGTATTAATTTCAAATTTATATGTGCATAAAGAAATAACCTACTTTCTTGGGGACATGTTCCATTGTAGATTATAAATAACACAGGAAATCAGTTATTTTGTGCATATTTTTGTCCCCTCACATTGATTCGGTTTTTGAATATCAAGCCAAAAGGCGATCCCTTGAAACAACACAAGAACTTTTTTATTTTTTCTTTTAATAAAACCACTGTTCTTTTTTATCACACTTTCATTAAACATTTTATGAATGCACTAAAAAATATTGAAGCCAACTTTAAAATGTTCTCCTCTTGTGGCAGAGTTATGCTCCTTCATTCTTCTCTCACTGCGTGCCGTGGAACATTTCAGCTAGACTGTGAAATGTGGTCTTTATGGACCCCTGAAGGTCTCAGCGTGGCCTCCAGTGAGAAATACAACAAAAAGGAATATGAACATAAAAGCTGGTGAAATATTACAATAGCATTCTCTATGAAATCATGCTGAAAGCTTAAAGGAACATTCAAGTCATTAATGTACACACACGTTCCTTTAATTCATCCAACAGATACTTTGAAATGGGTAGCCATTTGCTGGATACTGTGGTATGACCAACAGTGATGAAGCAGGTTAAATAGCCTCACCCCAAGAGCTGAAATTCTAGTAGGAGGGGACAGTTACATAAGAAGACTCTACTCTGTGTTTGAAGGTGATGCCTGCTATAGAGGAAAACAAACACGGAAGGAGTTGGGTTGGCCAAGAAGGTCTCAAAAGGAAAGTGTCTTGAGGGAAAACTAGACACGGCCAAGGGAAGAACATGACCCTCAAAGGAAGATTTCCCAAAAGAGGGACCAAAGAGAGCAAATGCCCAGGAGTTCGTATATGATTAGTGTGTTCAGGAGTCCACACAGACTTCTGTTTTAACGGGATCTGACAAGTTGTGCAAGTTTGATGAAAGAAAAAAGATGCAATAATTGGAAAAACACCACTGAGTGTGATGTTTAGGGAAAGGCGCTCAGTGGGGAGAATACAAAGAGAAAACATCTCTAGTAGCAATTATGCTATTTTGTTTCTGCATGTAAATATCCTGGGGAAGAAGCTATTGTTCATTGTGTTTTTACTAACATTGTCATCTATACTTTCTTCAAAGCCAACCTGTTAAAAGCATTTACCAATAGCCTTTGGGATTTGGAATTCTATGCGAAATTTCATTCTCTTTCTCTCTCATCCAGAATTCTGATTAAGCTAATTAGGCCTATCCAAATCAAGTTCAAGAGAAATGACATATATAATATTGTTCACGAACCTGCTATTTATTTAGGTCTCCTATCCCAGCATATGTGTTGAAGTTTTTATGCAGAGTTCTTAACATTTTTTATTTTTTTTCATCTAACTGATCAAAATACAGTTGATTTCTTCCTGTTGACCATATATTCGATGACTGTGAAATCACTTATCTGAAGCTCTTTTGGGATTTCATGTATGGACAAATGTGTCTTCAGTAAAGAGAAGCAACTTATGTCTTCCTTTCCAGAGGGACAGAATGGTAGACCCCCACACAGCAGGAAGAGGAGATAGTGATGGGCACCTTGTTTGCTCTGAAATCTCTAGAGATCTCTCAAGATCTCAACACAGAATTTGCAGCAGAGGGCTTTCATTTCTCACAAGTGAATCATGTCCTTTCTAAGATACTCCAAGTATTGTCATAATGGCTTTTGAGATTCTTTTCAGTCAATCTTTCTGCACTTATTAAGTTAATAATTATTCCCTTTTGTTAAAATGGTGAATTGTGCTCATTAGTTTTCAAATATTGAATGAATATTATATTCTGGGAAAGATTCCAACTTGGTCCTAATTCAGTGGCTAAAATTTCTAAGGTGTTTCCATCTACATTCCTAGACATTTGATCTTTCTTCTTATGATGTCTTTATCCAGTTTTGTATTCAAGTGACGTGAGCCTAAGAAAATGGGTTTGTATTTTCTATTCTTGGAAGGCTTTGGGTACGTTTTGTCTTATTTCTGCTTTAAATGGTTGGGAAATGTTACAGGAGAAGCTTCTGTGCACACGTTTTCATGCAGTAAGCTCTGGTTGCAGGAAAATTTGTGCCTCAGCCTCAGCCTCTCACTTTCTCCTTTTGCTTAGGTTTTTTATTTTCACATTTTCATGGAGTGTGTGCATTTTTTCTAAATCGCCAAATTTGTCTTACCTTTCTAAATTCTTTGGGACTTATAGTCATAAATCCCCATAATTTCCCATATTGGCAAGCTGTGCTATTCCTCTGTTGCAAATCATCCTTGTAGTTAGGGAGCTGTTTGAGTTCCTGGGCTATCTATCTATCTATCTATCTATCTATCTATCTATCTATCTATCTATCTATCTATCTCTATCTAATCTATTTATTTATTTATTTTTAAGCTATGTTATGCATGCCTTCCCTCTCCTGCTATGTCCGTTCTCAGTTATTTCCTTTCTTTTTAAAAAAATTATTTAATTTTATGTGCATAGGTGTGAGGTTGTCAGATCCCCTGGAACTGGAGTTCCAGACAGTTGAGCTGCCACGTGTGTGCTGGGAATTGAACTTTGGTCCTCTGGAAGAGTAGCGAGTGCTCCTCACCACTGAGCCATTTCTCTAGCCTCACTATTACATTTCTTTTCCCTCTTTAACTCTTCCATTTCTGAACACTCTGGGACCCAGTTAGCACTCTCTCTTTTGTAGTCCACACTGTCTAGTTGCATTTTGTTTGCAAGCAAACATAGCTGCAACCAGTAACTAGGTGACATCATCATGATGTGTCCAGCCCAGATAGTGTGTATTTCCTTGGAATTCTGATGTGATCTATAGGTTTTAAAGTAATAATCACATTGGATAATCCCCACACTTGCAAGTTCGCTGATGCATTTTTTATACCAACTTTAGCGTTATTCCTTTATGCATGCAGAATGTAGTCTACCATGACCTTTTTTAATTAAAAATTTAATTTATATTTAAGTAAAATATATATTCAGTAAAATCTAATCATATTTATGCAGTTCTATAACTGTGATGAAGAACACATCTAAGCTCACAAAGCCTCCACCCCAGGCTCCAGGGCAGAGTGTTCATGACTCTTCCATATAGACGTTCTAAGTTTGGTTTTCTTTTCCCTGATATCAATCCTCTGAAATGTATTAGATTTACTCGAGGTCTCAGCACCTTGTTAATTGTGCTAAATGTTCAGAATACTCTTGGAGAGATATAATCATTGAATTCCCCTTTTTATGGGTCCGTATAGTGACCATGTTGTTCAGATCTATTATGCTGTATTCTGTTTCAGTTTGCATAAGAGTTATGAGGAGACATTTAAGACAGCAGCTTTTTTTAATTCTCTTTACATTTTGCCACGTTTTGTTGCTTACTTTCTATCTGTTTGGTTAGGGCACACCCTTAATTATCTTCTGCTTCCTATTAGCAGGTTCTATACTGACCTAGATCCTTGTCTATCTCAGTTGATCGGTTTCACCCTTCTGTCTACTTCCACTCACACTGATGCACCTGCACAAATTCTGTTGGTGCACTCAGCACTGTGTGCCAACTTTCCTATTTCCTTTAAAATAAAGTACGTGTAGTTAGGATGCCTGTCTGATAATGTTTGTTTTAGAAAGCAGGGCCTTTAGCATATTTACACTTAGTGCAATTGTCAATCTGCTGGGATTGGTGTCTGCTCTCTCGTTTGCATTCTGTCTGTCCTTCCTGATTCATAATCTTGTTTCATTCTTGTTACCTTCTTTTAAGGTTCCTGCATTCTTTTTCATTGTAGGCACCCACAATCCCTCCAGTCCTAAAGAAGGATTCCTATTTCTCTATACATATCCCCTCTCTTTGCTGACACTAAGCTCTAGTCTTTTCGGCAATATATCTTTTATTACTCTCCCTATTTCTCTTTTCAAAACAATCTCTTTCTTGATTAAGAGTTGGGACATTGAAGTCATCTGAGTGAGTCAAATCTTGATTTCACAACTCACTAGCTGTGTCTCTCTGGTCAAGTTACCTAACCTCTGTTTGTCTCATTCCCTCCATCTAAAATATGAAAATTATGTGACTAGAATTACTATGAGTGCCAAACAAGGTCAAGTCTATAAAAATGTTTGACATTAGCCTGGGATAAGAGCTGCGTTTGGAAAGTGTCAACTGTTATTATTCTTAGTAAGCACTGCAGGTGAGGTGCAGTGATGTTATTAGGAATTCAAAACTACAGTATCTATCTTTAGTAGGAGAGTTCCCGTTGTCTGCTGGAATTATTTCTATTAATGCGTCTTGATAATTCTTATGCTAAATGTGTCAAAACTGAATCCTTTGCTTTCTTTCTCTGTTCCCACAGAGTCGATCATTCCTGATGTTTTTGGTGGAGCCTGTATATATTCAGCTCTCTACGATAACAAACAGGGGGATTGCAGACTCCCCCCCCCCCCACACACACACTCTGTCACGTCTGTCACTGTCTCTAACCAATTATTTTCTCTGATATTTCTGCTTCCTCCTTCTACTCCTTCCTCTAGTGCCTTTGCTCTAACACTGGTCTTTCTCACTCCAGGCACCGAGCCTTCACTTGCTAATTTTAGTCCTTCACGCCTTTGTCCATTCTCCTGTTGAATCTGTGCCTCAGCATGAGAATTTTCTTATCATTTGACCACTCTTTACATCACGGCGCTTTATGAAACCTCTCTCTAACACTGATGGCTGCCCAGCTCCCGTCAGCAGTGAGAGGGAGCCCTCCGCAGGCCCACCCGCTTGTCCTTTTACTCTAGTGCCAACAGGACTCCTTCTCAATGAGATGAGTGGTCTGGGGTCGGTGGCAAAAAGCCCCTCTGGGCACACCTGTCAAGCCTCTAGCCACAGGTCCTCTGTGAAAGTAACATGACCTTGAAGAGATGCTTAGGTCTAGGGCCAGCGAAAGCTACAAAGCAAACTTGGGATGTCTTGTGGTACCCAAAGGTAAGGAGGCAAAAACAAAGGACAGCCTGTTAAAAGCACACAGGCCAAGATCTGAAAGAACCCAAACAGCCAATCTCCAGTCCATTCAGAAAATGATAAGAACAGTGGAGAAGGAGGGAGATGCAAGATGGCAACCAGTGCCCACAGTTTCTGAATTGCAGAGGAGCTGAAGCAGCAGAGTTGGTGAGTGGAAGGATGATTGAATCCAGGGAAACGACAGTGAGGCTTTTTGAATGAGAGGGAACATTGCAAGAGGTGAGACCTTTGGTCTCAGGTCACCCGCGGACTTGTTTGGGGAAGGAGAGAACTTCCTTTTGAACTCCCGGCACTCACATTTTTCGGGCCTCCCTCCCCCTCGGCATAGCTGGCTCACTGAGACTCTGAGCTCAGAGCTCACTGCCTGGGGACTGCAGTGGCAGCAGAGGTGGGGGCTACTGGCCCCTCAGTCACAGCCACCAGGTGTACCTGCCTTGGAGTCCCAGATCCGTGGAGACATCCTTCCAGTGTCCCAGGTTGGGAGCAACCCTACTGTCTCCACAGGGTCTCTCAGCAACTGACTATATGGCCTGCCCAAACCCTCAGTGACAGATGATAAACCTATAGCCACAAAAATCCAGCAGACTAGCCAAACAAGCTAGGCATACCAGGCGCCAGGCCTCCCAGGTCTGATGAGCACAGTGGAGGGCCCCCAGGACTTCCCAGAAGGCAACTGGACTGGCATCTCCCAGTCTCCAGCTGCAGCTGGACTTCCTAACCTGGCAGCTGGAGCAGCACTGAGCTGGACAAGCTCATCAGTCCTCCAGCATATGACTAAGCAAGGCCAAACCACAGAATAGAGAGCCTGGATACCCCAATCCTTGCCAATGTGACCTGCTTGAGAGTGAGTGCGCCCTTGAGTGCCTGCAGAGCCCCAGGTCCAGGGTCCTTCTAAACTAGCACCACCTACACGCCCACTGCAGGAAACAGAGGGAATCTTGGTACACCTCTCTTCGGGTCCAACAGTGGAGTTAAGGCAGATAATGCCGGAAATTGTGCCATGACTATCACCAGTGACTGCTACATCTACAGCACATGCAAGGAAGCCTGCAAGGCAAAGCCCCTCCCACACACTCAGGGTTCAACATTCTCTATCATTCTGTCCCTCGAGGCAAGGCACACGTCCACGTACATTTCCACACACACACATGCCCATATTTGCCCTTCTGAGCCTATGGGCTTTCCTCCCACAGGAACAGCTGAAGCACCAATGCACATGCTGAGGCCTCAGGACCTCGGTCAACTTCCTGAAGAATTCTCCAGATGCTGGAGAGAGACAGTACCACTCTGAAATGCAGAATCCAGGAACAAACAAGGAAGGTTATGGATAAGCCAATGGCCAGGGGTCGGCGAAAGAACACATCCAACATAAATCAGGACATCATGGCTTCACCAGCAACCCCCAAAATTGATGGACACTACAATTCATCGGAAGCATAAGAAAATGACTTTAAAGCTATGCTTACCCAATTATTTGAGGCATATAAAGAGGAAACAAACAAATCTCTCAGAGCAATAGCTATACAAATACAGACAGTTAAAGAGGAAATGAACAAATCTATCAAATATTTGGCCAAAGAAGTGGAGGCAAAGAACGAGGAAATGAACAGAATTCTCAAAGAAACACAGGCAAATATAGTCAAACAAATAGAGACACAAGTAGAGATACAATCAGTGGCATATAGACAGTAAATGAACAGAAAAATAGAGACCATCATTGAGAGACAGGAATCCACATTCAAACAGATGAAGGAAATGGTGCAAGGCATGAAAACAGAATTAGAATCAATAAAGAAAACACAAACTGAGAAAACCCTGGAACTGGAGAACTTAGAGAAAAGATCAGGAACCACAAAGGTAAGCATTCATCAACAGAATACAAGACAAGGAAGAGAGAATCTCTGGTGCTGAAGATACACTCACAGAAATTGATACTTCTCTCAAAGAAAAAGTAAAATCAGAAAAGTCCCAAACACAAAATATCAAAGAAATCAAGGACACCATGAAAAGACAAAATCTAAGAATAATAGGAACTGATGAAAAGAAGATCCCAGGCTCCAAGGTTGGGAAAATATTTTCAAGTAAATCATAGAAGAAAATTTTCCCAACTTAAAGAAACAGATGTCCATAAATATACAAGAGGACTAGAGAACACCAAATAGACTAGACTAGAAAAGAAACACATCACATCACATCATAGTCAAAACACTAAATCTACAGAACAAAGAAAAGATATTAAAAGCAGCAAGGGAAAAAGGCCAAGTAACATATAAAGGTAGACCTATCAGAATCACACTGTACTTCTCATCAGAAACTATGAAAGCCAGGAGGGCCTGGGCAGGTGTCATGTAGACTTTAAGAGACCACAGATGCCAACCCAGACTACTATACCTTGCAAAGCTTTCATTCAACATACATGGTGAAAACAAAATATTCCATAACAAAATTATATTTATGCAATATCTACACAGCAAACCAGCCTACTAGAAGGAAAACTCCAATCCAATGAAAACAACTATACCCAAGAAAACATAGCATACATATAATATCCCAATAAAAATTAAAAGAAAACAAGCAATGAATCACAGTAAGACTACCAACTCCACAATAAAAGGAACTAACGTTCATTAATCACTATTATCTATCAACATCAATGGACTTAACTCTTCAATAAAAAGGCACAGACTAACAGAATGGGTGAGGAAACAGGATTCAACATTCTGCTGCATCCAAGAAACACAGCTATGCAACAAAGATAAACACTACCTCAGAGTAAAGGGCTGGAAAAATGTTTTTCAAGCAAATGGACCAAGAAAACAAACTGGGGTAGTTTCTAATAAAATAGATTTTCGACCAAAATTAATCAAGAAAGATGAGGAGGGGCACTACATTCTCATCAAACAAAAAATCCACCAAGAGGACATCATAATTCTGAACATCTATGCCCAAATACAAGAGTGCCTATATTCATAAATGAAACATTATTAAAATTAAATCACACATTGATCCCAACACCTTAATAGTGGGAGACTTCAACACCCTGTGTTCACCAAGGGACAGATCATCTATACAGAGGTCAAATAGGGAAATAAAGGCACTTACAGCGGTCCTAAATCAAATGGACCTAATAGATGTCTACTGAACTTTTCACCCAAACTCAAAAGATTATATGTTCTTTTCAGCACCTCATGGAACCTTCTCCAAAATAGACCACATAGTTGGTCACAAAGCAAGCCTCAACAGATACAAGAAGATTGAAATAACTCCCTGTATTCTATCTGACCACCACGGACTAAAGCTGGATCTCAACAACAATGGAATTAGCAAAAGGCCTACATGCACATGGAAACTGAACAACTTGCTGCTCAATGACAGCTGGGTTAAAGAAGAAATAAAGAAAGAAATTAAAGACTTCCTAGAACTCAATGAAAATGAAGGTACAACATACCCTAATTTATGGGAAACAATGATAGCAGTGCTCAGAGGAAAATTCATAGCACTAAGTGCCTTCAAGAAAAAATTTGTGACATCTCATACAAGCAAGTTAATGGCCTAGGAAAGCAACTGAAAGCCCTAGGAAAAAGAGAAGCAGATACACCCAAGAGGAGCAGATGGCTGGAAATAATCAAACTCAGGGCAGAAATCAATCAATTAGAAACAAATAAAACTATTCAAAGAATCAATGAAACCAAGAGCTGGTTCTTTGAGAAAATCAACAAGATAGACAAACCTTTAACCAAACTAACCAAAAGGCAGAGAGACCTATCCAAATCAGAAAAATCAGAAATGAAAAGGGGGACATAACTACAGACACCAAGGAAATCCAAACAATCATTAGGTCATACTACAAAAGCCAATATGCCACAAAATTTGAAAATCTAAAAGAAATGGACAATTTTCTTGCTAGATTCCATCTACCAAAATTAAGTCAATATCAAGTAGATAGATTGAACAGACCAATATCCCCCAAGGAAATAGAAGCAGTCATCAACAGTCTCCTTTCCAAAAAAAAAAAAAAAAAAGCCCTGGGCCAGGTGGATTCAGTGCAGAATTCTACCAGACCTTTAAAGAAGTGCTAACTCCAATTCTCTTCAAACTATTCCACAAAATAGAAACAGAAGGAACATTACCAAACTCTTTCTATGAAGCCACAGTCACCTTAATACCTAAACCACACAAAGACCCAACCAAAAAAGAGAACTTCAGACCTATCTCTCTTATGAATATTGATGCAAAAATACTCAATAAAATGCTTGCAAACCGAATCCAAGAACACATCAAAGGTATCATCTACCATGACCAAGTGGGCTTCATCTCAGGCATGCAAGGGTGATTCAACATATGGAAATCCATCAATGTGATCCACCATATAAACAAACTGAAGGAGAAAACCCACATGATCATCTCCCTAGATGCCAAAAAAAGCATTTGACAAAATCCAACACCCATTCATGTATAAAGTCTTGGAGAGATCATGGATACAAGGCACATACCTAAACATAGTAAAGGCAATATACAGCAAGCCTATAGCCAACATCAAATTCAATGGAAAGAAACTTACATCAATCCCACTGAAATCAGGGACAAGGCAAGGCTGCCCACTCTCTCCATATCTCTTTAACAGAGTACTTGATATCTTAGCTAAAGCAATAAGACAACTAAAGTAGATCAAAGGGATACAAATCAGAAAGGAAGAGGTCAAAGTTTCACTATTCGCAGATGATATGATAGTATACATGAGTGACCCCAAAAATTCAACCAGAGAACTCCTTCACCTGAAAAACACCTTCAGCCAAGTGGCTGGATACAAAATCAACTCAAAAGAATAAGAAGCCTTCCTGTATACCAAAGACAAAAGTGCTGAGAAAGTAATCAGGGAAACAACACCCTTCACAATAGCCACTAATAACATGAAGTACCTTGGGGTGACTCTAACCAAGCAAGTGAAAGACCTGTTTGAAAAAAACTCCAAGTCTCTGAAGAAAGAAATCGAAGAAGATATCAGAAAGATCTTCTGTGCTCATGGATTGGTAGGATTAACATAGTGAAAATGACCATATTGCCAAAAGCAATCTACAGATTCAATGCAATTCCCATCAAACTACCAACACAATTCTTTACAGACCTTGAAAGAAAAGATTCTCATCTTCATATGGAGAAACAAAAACCCCAGAATTTCCAAAATGATCCTGTACAACAATAGATCATCTGGAGGTATCGCCATCCCTGACCTTAAGCTGTACTATAGAGCAATAGCAATAAAACCTGCATGGTACTGGCATAGAAGCAGAAAGGAGGGTCAATGGAACCGAATAGAAGACCCAGAAATAAACTGACACACCTATGAATACTTTGACAGAGAAGCCAAAACCATTCAATGGAAAAAAGACAGCATCTTCAACAAATGGTGCTGGTACAACTGGATGTCTACATGCAGAAAAATGAAAATAGATCCATATTTATCACCCTGCACAAAACTAAAATCCAAATGGATCAAAGACCTCAACATAAAACCAGATACTCTGAATCTGTTAGAAGAAAAAGTGGGGAAGAGCCTAGAACTCATTGGCACAGGTGACAACTTCCTGAACATCAACATCAACAGCACAGGCTCTAAGAGCAACCATCAATAAATGGGACTTCATGAAACTGAAAAGCTTCTGTAAAGCAAAAGAAACTATTGTCAGAACAAAACGACAGCCTACAAACTGGCAAAGGATCTTCACCAACCCTATATCTGACATAGGGCTGATATCCAGAATATATAAAGAACTAAAGAAGTTAAAAAGCAATAAATCAAGCATTCCAATTAAAAAATGGGGTACAGAGCTAAAGAGAGAATTCTCAGTAGAGGAATATAGAATGGCAGAGAAACACTTAAAGAGATGCTCAACGTACTTAGCCATCAGAGAGATGCAAATCAAAATGACCCTGAGATTTCAATTTACACCCATCAAAATGGCTAAAATAAAAAACTCAAATGACAACACATGCTGGAGAGGTTGTGGAGAAAGGGGAACCCTCCTCCATTGCTGGTGGGAATGTAAACTTGTACAACCACTTTGAAAATCAATCTGGTGCTTTTTCAAACAATTAGGAATACTGCTTCCTCAAGAGCCAGCTATACCACTCCTAGGCATATATCCAACATTTGGTCAAGTACACAACAAGGACATTTGTTCAACCATGTTTGTAGCAGCTTTATTCATAATAGCCAGAACCTGGAAACAACCCAGATGTCCCTCAACGGAGGAATGGATACAGAAATTGTGGTATTTTTACACAATGGAATACTACTCAGCAATTAAAAATGAGGAAATCATGAAATTTGCAGGCAAATGGTGGGATCTAGAAAAGATCATCCTGGCTGAGGTATCCCAGAAGGACAAAGACACACATGGTGTATACTTACTTATATAGACTTATAAGATATGATAAACATACTGAAATCTATACACCTAAGGAAGATAAACAAGAAAGAGGACCTGGGATAAGATGATCAATCCTCACTTAGAAAAACAAATGTGATGAACACTGGATGTAAGAGAAAACAAGTAACAGGACAGGAGCCTACCACAGAGGGCCTCTGAAAGACTCTACCTAGCAGTCTATCAAAAGAGATACTGAGACTCATAACCAAACCTTCCGAAGAGTGTAGGGAATCATATGAAAGAAGGGAGAGTTATATGACCTGCAGAGGAGAGGAGCTCTCCAGGACCAAATATATCTTGGCACAGGGGTCTTTCATGAGACTGTTTCTTCAACCAAGGACCAAGTATGGCTATAACCTAGAACCTCTGCTCGGATGTAGCCCATGGTAGCTCAGTATTCAAGTGTGTTTCCTAGTAAAGGGGAGCAGGAACTATTTCTGACATGAACTCGATGGTGGGCTCTTTGACCTCCCCACCCCCCAAGGGAGGAGCAGCCTTCCTAGGCCACAGAGGAGGACATTGCAGCCAGTCCTGACCATACCTGATAAAACAGGTTCAGATGAAAGTGGATGAGGTCCTCCCCTATCAGTGGGCTTGGAAAGGGGTAGGGAGGAGGGGAGGGAGGGAGAGTGGGATTGGGAAGGAATGAGGGAGGAGGATACAGTTGGGATACAAAGTTAATAAAATGTAACTAATATTAAAAAAAAAGAACAGTGGAGAATTTAATCCTTGTAACAAATGGCCATGGTAATTGCTTAGATACATAATCAAATAAATTAATTTGGGAAAAGAGAAGGCTCCTTCTCCCAGTTGTGTTTCAATTGTTAAAGAAGGAGGAGAGAAAAGAAGTCTATCAGGCAAGCCTGAAGGAATGCATTCTGCTCTGGGGAAGGCGGCTACCATCAGAGAGCCATTTTCTGAGAGACACCTGGAAGAGTCTACTCAACATGCTTGTCAAGATCAGGAGTCCTGAGCTAGCATGCACTGCAATGCACAAAGACTTTTTGTTTTGTTTTGTTGTTGTTTTTTTTTTTCCTGCTAAATTGCAAAAAAAAAAAAAAGAATAATGTGTTGTAGTGTTAATATACGCAAATTGGTGTATATTCCATAACTTGAGTTAATTTATCAGTTAATTATTAACTGGTCAACAGCCTTAGATATAAAAGTCACTGAAATATCAGAACCTTAAAGAAATCTCATAGGCTGTTAGACACCAAGAAGAAGGTGCAGGGAAATACAGCATGGGATTCTGAGAAAGGTCTAGAAACACAAGGAGAATATTGGTGAGAAAACTGGGATTTCGAATTAGATCTAAAGCACGAATAGTAATAACGTACCAATGTCAATTTCTCATTTAAATATTTTAGAGATGTGTCTCAGGGTAGGTATGTCCACAAGAATGCCACAGGCTAGCAGTGGCACCGAACGCCCCTGGAGCTGAAGTGGCAGACAGTTGTGGTGTGCCTGATGGGGACGCTGGGAACCAAATTTCAGTCCTCCCCAAGAGCAACGATATTCTTAACCTCTGAAACAAATCACCAGCCCCTCATTAAGAAAAAAAAATGTTGTAATGTATTTTCTTACAATGTTAACATTAAGGGGAGAAAGCTAAAGCAAATAAAAGAAATCATATCTTTTTTTTTTTTTTTGCATCTTGTAAGTCTAAAATTAGTTAAAGTAAGCAAAAAGAAAAAATATTGAAATCCAATCCACAGGGCATCTTCCCCTTGATCCTAACGTTCATGTTCATGCCTATGTTCCTTTTGGTTAGTCTGCCTCCATTTTCATGCAGTCTCTGGAGATGCAAGCTGCGTGGGAGCTCGCGCATGCGCTTTGGTGTAAGGTTGACTCAAGTGTGGGTTGAGTACTGATGCGCCCCACAGGCTCACCTTTGAACAGTTGTCCCCCAGTGCTGGCAGTGTTTAGGGGAGCTATGGAAACTCAAAGAGGTGGGGTAAGGGGCTAGCCAGAGGTCATAGGTCACCTGTTGGGGATGTCTTAGGGATCTCCCTGACTTTGATATGATTTCTTTGCTCCTTGTGCCTCTGAGGTGTAAGGAGTCCCAGCTATGGACAAGACCTCTCCTGTCACCCAGTGTTCGGCTGCACCTTCACTGCCCAGAAACTCTGAGCAAAATAAAAACCTTCCTCTTTGGCCACAGTGATGAGGAGAATTAGTACTGTCCATTCTGCCTGTCTGCTGTTGACTGGGTTGACAGCTGATGTGCTGGTTAACATTTCTAATTCATGACTTTTCTCATCCTTGAAGTGGGCAAAGTTATGTTTTATAAAAGCAATCATTCTCAACCTGTGAGTTGTGACTCCTTTGGAGTGACCGACCCCTTTCTCAGGGGTCCTATATCAGATATCCTGAATATCGTATAGTTACATTACAATTCATAACAGTGGAAAAGTTACAGCTATGAAGTAGCAACAAAAATAATTTTATTGTTGGAGGTCACCACAACATGGGGAACTGTATTAAAGGGTCGAAGCACTAGGGGGGTTGCAAACCGCTTTGCTAAAGTGTTGTCAAAGTCACGTGGGACAGGACTAGCAATGTGCACAGGGTTTGCACATAGTAGGTGCTCATTATATTTACGGTCTCAGAGCAAATGCAGTTTCCTTTAGAGGGTCTCTGATTGGTAAGATGACCTTGGTCCCTTCAGCGTATACCAATTCAATTCACAGTACTTAAGTACATATTTGATATTTAATAAGCTTCTCTTCAGTTTAGATAATGTCCTCAATTAAATATAAAATCACCCGATGCAGAGTCATATTCTTCTGTCTTGCGGCAACTGCCTTATTCAGCATTCAGCACACAGCTCATGATGGATGTTCACTGACTGATTGATTAGAAACTTGGCAACACTGTATTCTTTCAGCTTCCTAATGAGTTGAAGCTTTCATACACTGATAATGTTTAACACACTGAGAATGCTGCAACCAGCCAGTGGGCAAAAATATTCAAATACAGGGCTGGAGAGATGGCTCAGCAGTTAAGAGTGTGTACTGATCTTGCAGAGGACTGGGGTGAGGTTTCCAGGACCAATGTGGGGGAGCTAACAAGCACCGTCAACTCCAGCTCCTCCCAGGGCTCTGACGCCATCTTTTGGTATCTGGGCGTACTCGCATATACACACAAACACACACAAATAAATAAAAATAAAGTCTTTACATATAAAAAGGAAGACTAGTTGGCATTACATTACTGTGGACATTACCAATCAATCACCAACGCTTGCTAAATATTTCCCTTGTGCCTGCTCCTTTTTTATCTTTGGTACACTCGCCCCCCCCCCAATTAAAGTCTGAGGTCAAGGACTAAAGCTTAACTGTCACCTCTTCTATTTCAACACCAGTGCTGCTTCTTAGAAGGGAAGCACATATTTTTTTCAAGACCAATAGAACTTATCCTAACCATCCATATACTCATTTATCCATTCAAAAATATTCACCAGGAAGCTGCCTAACACATGTGATGCAAATGAGTCCCTGTGCTCATCAGGAACAAAAGCCCCTGACTACTGAACTCTCCCAATTGGCAAACCTATGGCTAGGAGTAATCGCTGCATCTGATTGCAGGTAGACATCAAGGCTCTATGCCTTCTTGCTTAATGCCCTTCTGTTCTCTTCCCATCCCTTAAGTTGATGGAGAATTTGTCAACCATATCTTATCCAAACCACCCTCCCCAGAAGAGTAGGCTTGAAGGATGACCTGCACACTCAAGGCTCAATGCCTCCAAAGCAAACCCCGTTATTTGATTCAAACATCAGGAATGAATAGAAGGACTACCTAGATCTCCAAGGTCACTGATCCTTTGGTGTGCCTTCTGGCTATCCATGCTGACTATATAGTTATTCTACTGGGAAAACAACTGACATGGGGTGTCTGGACCCCCCTATGCCTTAAAAAAGGGTTTTTATTTATTTCTTACTGGGATGGTATATGTGGGTGAGATTGGGCATTCGGTCAGTGAACAATTTGCCTGAGCTGGTTCTCAACTTCTGCTTTCACGTGGGTTCTTTGGATCAAACTCCAGCTGTCGGGTTTGGGCCATAAGTGCTTCCACTGGCTGAGCTGTCTCTTCAGTCCCTCTTACGTCATTTTTTTTTGAACCAGGTTATCACCTCCCTCCTAGCCCCAATCCTACAGCACTTTTACATAAATAAATGAGGTCATTTAAAAGCATTCCCAAGACTTAAGAGGTGAGTTGGTTTGCTTATGCTTTTGACCTATGTCACGTCAGTCTATCATACAGTAGTATTGTTGTAAAGGAGAACAAGGCCGCCACCCATAATAATCAGCTTTCTGAAGCAGCAGAGTGACATGCAAGCACTGGTTTACCACAATTGACACCTGTTGCTTACAAAGTTCCATAGTGGGTGTGGCTTTTGTGAGAAATGCATGAGGAAATGCCTCTCAGGAGGCCGGATGCATCCTAAGGACCGAAGATAGCGATTCTCTTCTCCAGGCCGGTTCTGTAATCACCAGGTCCTCAAAGAGCAGAACCCCCAGTCTTCTGGTTTTCATTGCAAAGCTGTCTCTGGGATGCACTCTTTCCCAAGCCATTATGGCTCCTCCCATAAGCCAGTTACTTCCTCTTGTAAAGGATACCCTGCTTTGTCCTCAGTATCACACCTGAAACAATTGGGCCTCCTAAAACTTAACCTTGATGCACACACTAACCGGGGGTAAGGGTGGAGTGGGGTGTGGGTGTGTGTTTGAGTTCGGCGTGCATGACTGGAAGCCCACATGCTTTTCTCTTACCCCTCTAGAGGGCTGAATATAGAGCTTGCCTGGTTGAATTACAAATTTCTGCCTGGAATTAGTAAGACTCGGGGAGAACAAGAGCTCCACAAAGATCAAACTGAGCAGGGCACAGGGGTCTTATATGAGACAGTTTCTCCAACCAAGGACCATATATGGATGTGGCCTAGAACCCCCGCTCAGATGTGGCCCATGATAGCTCAGTGTGGAACTGAAGACCCTAGTAAGGGAAACAGGGACTGTTTCAGTCATGAACTAGATGGCTGACTCTTTGACCCTCCCTCATACATGCCAGGGAGTAACAGCCTGGCTAGATCCCAGGGAAGGACATTGCAGCCAGCCCTGAGGAGACAAGATGAGCTGGGGTTGGATGGAAGGGGAGGAGGTCCTCCCCTGTTGGTGGACTTGGAGGGGGCGGGGAGGAGATGAGGGAGGGATAGGAAGGGTGGGAGGAAATGAGGGAGGGGGCTATGCCTGGGATGCAAAGTACCTAACCTGTGATTGATATAAAAATAAATAAATTTAAAAAAACACAAATTTCTGCCTGGCTATTACCTTAAATAGCTCCTTCAATTTGTCTTCTTGGTGGTAGAAGGGACACCGCTGATACCATGAACTGAGCCCCCCCCCCCACCTCCGTGCCACACTACAGTTGATAACTACTGGCCAAGAAGCCAGGAAAGCAAATGCCATATTAAATTTTCTATTTTTTTAAGAGTTGCAGTTTGTTTAAAAAAAAGAACTTCCTGGAGATGCAGCCACACACAGCAAACCTATCAGCTCTCTGCAGTGTCATCAATCACAAAAGCACAAGGAAAAAAGTGAGCTGGACACAGTACCCATCCTTGTGAATTATTTTTCAGGCAATCTTGCAGGCTTGCTTTTTTCTTTCTTTCCTTCTTTTTTTTTTTTATTAAACCAGGAAACAATTGCAGTTTGATACAGAGGAAGGATCACAGAATTCACATAGAACCGATTTCTATTTCTTTTTGTTCTTGTTACACAAAGGAAATGCAATTTTTCAATGAAACAAAGAAGAAGGAGGCAAAAAAAAATAAATAAAAAATAAAAACAGCAGAGAAATACAACGATGTCAGGCTAATATAGTGGCTCCTGCCACTTACAGCTGAGGGATAGCGCCATTTCTCATGGCCTGTCGTGACAGCACCTTAAATAAAGAGATGTCTTAGCAAATTATGTCACTCACATCACCTACCATGATGCCAGGGCTCCATTTTAAGGAAAAAAGTGGCTATTCAAGGACTAGAAACTGGACATAAAGAGAGTTGACCAGAGCTTAAGCAGAAAGCAGCGGCCCATCTCATTATCTCCCCCCTCGTATGTTTATGTGTGAAATTATAAAAAACCAAAGGTAATTTTCTATTTTATCTGACTCCATGGAAAGGCATTGTTAAATGATCATTGCTTTGATATTAAATAATTTGCATTTGCACAGTGACCTTTGAATATGCAAATGGAGAGGACCTTTGTTACAAGAAAGGCAATTTGATTTGATAGTTGTTCTGATGGTAATGGAGTAAGGGGTAGGAGTGAGGGGGCGGGGCCGGGGTGGAAAGGACATAGAAGCAAGCTTCCTGGAAGGCAGTTTTCCTATGGAGAAAGCCTTTTGTATTTCTGTGCAAATCTAGAAGAGCCAGATTGTCTTAGAGCCCTGCAAACCTGTGGCTCTGTGGCTGGGGAGTCTCTGACTTTCTATCCCTGGCAGAAAACTCCCAAAATGCGTAAAGCATACCCAGAATAACTAAGAGAAACTCAGATGTTCTACAGGTAACAGTTTTCATGCTTTGCTCTGAGGACATCTGAAAAAAAACGGAAGACCTTCAACCCAAATCAAACAATAATTAAATATCAGTCTGTGTTCAGATAGACAGTTTAGCACCATCAGGCTCTGGAGCTGACAAGGCTCCCAGAAGTGAGGAAGGCACACAGGTTACAGAACACTGTTTTAGTGGATAGATTTACCTCCCCAAATTGACCTTTTAAACCTTGAGCTAAAGTGTCTTGGATGTCTGCTGTTCAAGATTGCTTCTAGCTGAGAAACAACAGAGCTTCGGAAATCACAGTATGACAGGCCATTGAGGGATTCAGGGAATCTGCACATGCGCACTGAATAGACCCAGCTTCCATACCCTCTTCCCCCTCCTGTGCCTGCACCCTCCCCCCACCCCACATTTTAGGCATCTACGCTCTCTAGCACACTGTCCTTCAAGGCACACTTCCACATATATGCCCGTGCTTCCTCGTCTGCACTTGTGCACCAGTGCCTGTGACCTGTGTCCCTTAGGTATAGCTGAAACACCAGCACACACTCTCAAACCAGTGGACCTCTCTCATCTTCCTGAAGAATACTCCAGACACCAGAGACAGATGGACCCAGTCTGAAGTACAGACTCCAGGAACATATAGCGAAGGTTACAGATAAGCACATGTCCAGAGGTTGGAGTAAGAACACATCCAACAAAAATCAGGACATCATGGCTTCACCAGCAAACCCCCAAATCAATGGATATTCCAATTCATTGGAAACACAGGAAAATTATTTTAAAGCTATGTTTATCCAGTTATTAGAGGCAAAAAAAGAGGAAACGAACAAATCTCTCAAAGAAATAGCCACACAAATAGTGGCAAATAAAGAGGAAATGAACAAAGCTCTCAAAGAGATACAGGCAAATACAGCTAAACAAATAGAAACACAAAAACAAAACAAAACAAAAACAAATAGAGGCATAAGTAGAGGCACAGTTAGTGGCATATAGAGAGGAAACAAGCAAAAAAATAGAGGCCATCATAAAAAGACAGGAATCCACATTCAAATAGATGAAGGAAATAGTGCAAGGCATGAAAACAGAATTAGAATCAATAAAGAAAACACAAACAGAGAAAACCCTGGAGAACTTAGAGAAAAGATGAGGAACCACAAAGGTAAGCATCACCAATAGAATGCAAGAGATGGAAGAGAGAATCTCAGGTGCTGAAGATACACTTGCAGAAATTGATACATCTGTCAAAGAAAAAGTAAAATCGGCAAAGTTCCAAACACAAAACACCCAAGAAATCAAGGATACCATGAAAAGGCAAAATCTAAGACTAATAAGAATGGATGAAAAAGAAGATTTCCAGGCTCCAAGGCCCAGAAAATATTTTCAAGAAAATCATAGAAGAAAAATTTCCCAACTTAAAGAAAGAGATGTCCATAAACAAACAAGAGGCCTACAGAACACCAAATAGACTAGACCAGAAAAGGAACTCATGTTACATCATAGTCAAAATACTAAATCTACAGAACAAAGAAAAAATATTAAAGCAGCAAGGGAAAAGGCCAAGTAACATATAAGATAGACTTATCAGACTCACACCAGACTTCTCATCAGAAACTATGAAAGCCAGAAGGGCCTGGGCAGATGTTGTGCAGACTTTAAGGGAACACAGATGCCAACCCAGACTACTATACCCAGCAAAGCTATCAATCATCATAGATGGAGAAAACAAAATATTCCATAACAAAACTATATTTATGCAATATCTACATAGCAAACCAGCCCTACAGAAGATACTAGAAGGAAAACTTCAATCTAACCAAAACAACAATACCCAAGAAAACACAGACCCAAAGTATACTACTTTTCAAGGTTGGAACCAACTTCTTAGACAGATAGAAGTTTTTCAGGGTTGTTAGATCTTGGAGAAGTTGTTGCATTTTCTCTGGGTAAGGCTGATCGCTCTGCCTTCTTTTACTTCTATACATTCGTATGTGCTCTTGGATGTGCTCCTTTCTTGTGCTTTTCAGTTTTTCTCTCTGTAGCTATGAGTAACATCCTACATCCTGCTATGGCCTACCTCAAGGCCTTGCTACTGTTTAAGCCAGTAAAGAATATTGTTTAGGTCTACTGGGGTCACTGGGGAGTCAACTTGGACCTCAGAAACATGGAAGTGGACACAACTGAAGCCATCTCAAGTGAACTTGGCAATGGAGTGACAGTGCATTGAGAGTCTGTACCCATATTTCAATGAAAGTGAGCTTCCAGCATTCCTCTATATGCCAATACTGCATGGTCATCCCAGGACCTAGTTATTGCTTTAAACCTCATCTCATTGCTAAGAAAATTGGTAGAGGTTAGAACAGTGTCTCACCAGATCTTAAGCTCTTAACTACTCGACCAGAAACCAGTGACTCAAATGTACATATACTGTTAACTAGCTATGTAGCCTTGTGACCTTGTATAAATCATTTCATTTATTTGTAAGTTCATTTTTATTTCTGACAGAATTACATGATCTTCGGGCCCTTTTCTAGTCTTGACAACCTGTGATGCCCCTTGGAGACCATGTTTAGAAGCAAGAAAGAAGAGAAAAACACAGAGATGGGGAGGGAGGAGACGGAGAGGAGGAATGTCTATGGATGACTATAATTGAACACACTGGTATCTTTTCAGCTTATTAAAAATCCATTCTTGTACGATGTGTCTATATATCATACAACTGCTTCATAAACGAGGGAACTACAGTGTGGAAAGTTTGTTAACTTGCCAAGGTCACACAGTTAAGTCACAGCAGCTGGCAGCTTCACTGACAGTATTATATAGTATTCTCTACATTATCCTAAAAAGTCAATACATAAAACACACCTGAAAATGTCTGCTTAATAATGCAGAGATGTGTTTCATGTTGTGTAATCAAAGAGCTATTTGATAGCTGTAAATCAAATGCTATTTGTCGCGGGCAACACTTTAATTTGTTTGATCTTCAATGGATAATACCTCTGTTAGATTTTCTTCCTCCCCCCACCCCTCACTACTTCTATATTCAGCCCTAACCTTGATCCCCTCATTCAGTGCACAATGAAATTTCAGATTTCAATGGACCCTGCAGCGAGTCATTCACAATTCTTTGACTGTCTGTTAACAATGAAAGCCATTCATTTTCGCAGACCTCTGGATCCTAAAGTTTTGATATCTACCAACTGGGGGAAAATGGCCTCTAATCTAACCTCTTAGACAAAGTTTTAAAAATAAGGGATGTGTGGCCAACATTAGAGCAGAGCTGCATTCACAGAGGCATCACCTGTTTTGTAAATCTGAATTTTGCTTTACATTTTTGCTTATTCAGTCTCTCCAAGAGCTTTTGGTAAACTCATAAATCTTTTGACACATATACATGCCATATACATATACATACACACACTTTAAAAATCTCAATGGAAAAAATAAAATCAAATAACTCATCCCCTTCCCTTTCACTCTCTCAAGTTCTCCAGTTTAGAGGAATCATCTTCGTGAAGATTCTTGATGGCAGATGAATTTGCTTCTCAAATAGAACTTTCATGCCTATGTTTCTTTCTGCTGGAGGCTGCAGGAGTTGGAATGCCTGTTTGCTCCACAGACTCCCATAAAATCCAACATCTCTCCACCATACATCTCTCTGATTACTGCTCAGCTATATTCATTTTGACAAAGAGAAAAACAGGCTCCATTGTTAAGACCAAATAGCTTGAATCGTTTTGTTTCGGTGACAGCATATGGATCTATTTAGAGGCTGGACTCCTTCACACACGTTGTGCCTGGATTAAAATTTCACTTTCTCAACCAGTGCTCATGCCTTTTAAACAATTGCATTGCTATCAGAAGAGGAAGAAAATCCTTAGGTAAGTATCCTACATTCATACATATCCTATTAGTTGTGCACACACAATTTGTATGCATGTGCACCATGAAGAGTTCTCAAATGTTCACCAAAGAGACTGCTTCCAAAATGACTGTTAAAACAATCACATAACTTGCAAATCTCAGCTCTTGTGGCCTCTGGAGAATATGGCATAGTGGTTTGCTTATGATAACCAGAAACAGAGAAAAGTTAACTGCTTGGCAGTGGATCATGTTTCTGCAATAATCCAATACATATCGGACACTGATTTGTTTCAGGTTTAGCCCGTACTCAAGCAGCAAATGTAGACATTTCTTTAGTTGCTTAATGGGGGGTTTGTCCATGAACTTGCTTCAGATGACACTTTTTCCTTTCTTGTTACTTATTTCAGTGGAGGCGGGCATCAGGAGCCCATGTATAGAGAATATCAATTTTGCAGGTCTGCAATTTTGATCAAAATCCAAGTTTTTTGGCACATCAGTTCATTTGCCTTTGGCAAAAAGAAACTGTTTTCAAAAAGAAGCAAGTCATAAGAGGACTTTATTAAAAAGGGCTCAACCAGCTGTTTAAAAGGCTATTTTGATGATGTCAGTGCCCAGGAATAAAAAACACATGGGCTTCAATTCCTTTAAAGTATACAAGCTTTTAAAAATTAAAGGAATTGTGTTGAGAAAAACGTGTCATGGGCTTATTAACTGAGAACCAGTCTTCCATGGTTTCTAAAGAGCCTCATATTGGGGAGAGAACCACACCGATCGTTAAACACAGAGACATGTGTGAACGGTTCCAAGACAGCCAGGAGGCTCATGTTTGTGTACCAAACTGAGAGTGAGTCCCTCACAGCCAGCAAAAACCCTCATAAAGGCCACTCTCTTCTCCCTGCCCCAAAATAAAGTAGCAAAGGGGGGAGACTGAATGGTTCCCTTCTAAGAAACAGCCACACTTTTGTGTGGTGAATTATTTCCTATGTAAGTGTTCACTGCTTGAGGTGTGGACAAAACCTGGAGTCTAGTGAACCCTTGGATCTTTACTGTCTATGGAAAGACGTGGAATTTTCTCAATGTTTCCTTAAAATCGTGAGGTCTTTCTTCTGACACCGAAGGGGATTTCGATTTCGGTAAACTGAGTGAGAAGACAATGTATAAACAACTTCACTTCTCACTTCTTAAGTCAACATGACACTTCTTTGCAGGCAGAGATGTGGTGGATTTTTGACAAATGGGCACATTCATTCCTGGATACTGTAGCAAACATGTTTGGAAAGCATGGTTGATGTTCCTGAACAGCCATTGCTTGCTCATAATTTGGTGAAAATTTAAAAAAAAGTGTGTCTTCATCTGCTGGCCCTGAGCTCAGTAGTTAAGAACACTGGCTGTTCTCCCAAAGGTTCTGAGTTCAATTCCCAGCAACCACGTGGTGGCTCACAACCATCTGCAGTGAGATCTGGTGCCCTCTTCTGGTATGCAAGTGCGTGAACAGACAGAACATTGTATAAATAATAAATAAATAAATTCTTAAAAAAAAAAGATATAGCAGCCCAATCGTCTGAGGAAAGTGGCAAGATTAGCCCATCACCCCTATTCTACAGAATGCCAGCCATTTAGAAAGCAGGAGGTTGGCTCTCTCCACTCTTGACTGTGAGCACAGTGTGCTGTGCTCCCCACTGTGGGTAAATATTTGTCAGTGCATGCTAGATGCTTAAGAAGATGCGATTTTTACCTCTGAAGCTCTCGTTTGTCATTTGCAACCACTTTCCATGAAAAGGATTTTTTTGTGTTACCACTCTGAAGCGGAAGAAAAATAAGAGCAGAGACGTGACTTGCTTGTGACCACACACCCTGAGAGAAAGTGACCCAGAGGGTATAAAACTCAGATCTGTCTGATTCCAAAGTACATGGTTTCCAAGTTGAACAAAGCCACAGAAGCAGCTAAAATGGGAAAGAATGACAGTTTGATGGTGTGGCTCCAGCGCATTCTCCTGGCGGGAGTGAAAATCAATACAACCGCTCTGGAAAACCACTTAAAGCTCTTGACTTAAGCTGAACATCTTCACATCCCTGCAGCCCTATCACTATACTTTGAGGAAAAGAAATGCAAACCATGTCTTAAAGACTGAAGCCTGTGTGCAAATGTTCGTAGAAGGCCCAAGCCAGAAATAACCAGTGTCCTTCAGAGTAGAATGGCTACAAAAGCTGATTTTCATTCATGTGGTCCAATGAAATATGATGGCAAAGATGAAGATGCTGCAGCAGTCAAAACCCCTAGGTGAAGTGTAGATATAGAGAGAAGACATGTATTGAGAAGTACAGTTCATCTCTATAAATTTCAAAATGGTGGACACCTATTAGATTAGTTGGTAATCTAATCTCTTCATGGGTGAAGAGGAGCATGGATGCATCTCCTCTTTTGGATATAACATTTTGGGATAACTCAAAATGTTTCTTTGTTACCTGCGTTCCAGTTACATGGACATGTTTGCTTAGTGAAATTTTAGTGAGCAGTGTTAAAAACTGCCCTATAAGAGGTTTTTTTAAATTAATTAATTAATTTTTGTATCAATCACAGGTTAGGTACTTTGCATCCCAAGCGTAGCTCCCTCCCCCTTTCCTTCCCACCCTCCCCCTCCCTCCCTCATCTCCTCCCTGCCCCCTCCAAGTCCACCATCAGGGGAGGACCTCCCCCCCTTCCATCCAACCCCAGTTCATCCTGTCTCCTCAGGGCTGGCTGCAATGTCCTCCCCTGGGATCTAACCAGTCTGTCACTCCCCGGCTTGTATGGGGGAGGGTCAAAGAGTCAGCCATCAAGTTCATGACTGAAACAGTCCCTGTTTCCCTCACTAGCATCTTCAGTCTGACACCGAGCTATCATGGGCCCCATCTGAGCAGGGGTTCCAGGCCACATCCACACGTGGTCCTTGGTTGTAGAAACCATCTCATACAAGACCCCTGTTCCAGGCTCAGTTTGGTCTTTGTGGAGCTCTTGTTCTCCCCAAGTCTCACCAACCTCCTCCATTTCTATCATCACTTCTCGCCCTCTGCCAAAGGCTTGATCACGAGTCTTAATATCTGCTTTGATACATCAGTACGTTGACACTCCCCAGAGGTCCTCCTTGGCATGCTCCTGTCCTGTTGCTTGTTTTCTCCTCCACTCAATGTCCATCCCATTGTTCATCCAAACGAGCATTGATCATACCCACCTGGGTCCTCCTTCCTGTATATCCTCCCTAGGTGTGTAGATTTCAGC
>CM053756.1:42918292-43027351 GCA_028658305.1 Pachyuromys duprasi | reverse complement strand
ATTTCTTTGAGGGCCTTGTTCATTTACTCTTTTTGTCTCTCCTCTTGTTCCTCCAATATCTGCATAATCAAAGCTTTAATATAATTTTCCTGTGTCTCCACTGAATTAAAATCTCCCCTGCTTTTGGGTGTTTCTAGTGGGGCCATGGTGTCCTGATTTTTGTTGGGTGAGTTCTTTTGCCGATTTCTGGGCATTTGTTTATATATAATCAAGGAGCTGTTTGTGCTTTAAGGCTGAGCCTCAGTCTGGAATTGTCAATCTCTTGGGTCAGGAGTAGTCTTCAAGAAGATCAGGGATTTCCAGTGGTTTGTTAGTGTGTGTTGTTGTCACAGTTGAACTCTGTTATGGGCTCTGTGTGCCCGGCTTCGTGCTCTGTGCTAGAAGCTGTGAGCACTGCAGGCTTGTCCCCCCTCTGGTCTGGAGGTTTAGCTCCTCAGTCTTTTGAGATGTCAGCTGGGGACTTTGCTCCGCCCTGGGCTTGCTGCTAAGGGCTCTCCCCTGTTCTGGAGACTTGGCGCCCCATTCTGTGCCAGGGCTGTGAACCACCGTCTGAAATAATATTTGGGCACACACAGTGGGTCTGGTTTCTTTGCAGGTGTTTCCAAGCAGTGTGTACCTGCTGTATGTAGGCCTGTTTGAAGTGGTGCCTGAGGCCTTCTCTGGCCCTTGGACACACACACGGACCAAGGTGGTTCCTGGCGCCCCGAGCAGTGTGGGAAGGCAGTGTGCAGTCTGGTCAAAACGGTTCCCCAGTCCCTCTCAGTCTGAGGTAGTTCCAGCAGCGACTGGAGTGCGCCTGCTGTACGCCCGCTGGGTGAAGCAGATCCCTGAACCTTCCCAGACTGGCCCGCGGACTCACACACTGACTGAGGTTTTTGCTGGCGGATTCCAGCAGCGTGTGCCCGCAGTGTGCAGGTCAGACAAAACGGTGCCCGGGTTGTCCTCAGTCTGCCCCAGATACTATGTGGTCCAGTTTAGTATGGCGGCTGCTGGTGCCCTGCGCAGCTACTGGCTCCGATGAGAGCTGTGCACCGCCCGGTCACCCGAAGATTTTTCCGGGGAATAACTGGGTGCCCCTAGGGTTTTCCCATTTTATTTTCTCACCGTAGGAGTTCTGCTCACCTGGCAATCACAAATGCTGGCGTTTTAGGTCCCAGAGTTCAGTCTCCTAGTCGCTGCATTGTTTCTGCTGACCTAGTGCTCAGACACAGTGTCCTCTCGTGGCAGCCATCTTGGATCCCTCCTCCGAGTTTTTTTTTTTTTTTACAAATATATTTTAAGAGCAGTTTTAGATTTCACTTCAAATAGAGAGGAGCCTACAAGGATGCTCCATGTACCTCTTTTCCTCACATATGCACATCCTCCACCATTATCTGTTACTCCCAATCTCAGGGCTACTTGACTGACACCGGACGGAACTGTGTTCATCTGGGTTGATTCTTGGTGTTGCCAGTCTATAGGTTTGGATGAATACACACTGAAATGTCTCTGCCTCTTCAAGATCTTTCAGAGGAATTTTTCTGTTCCGGCAACTCCCAAGGCATAGCACACCAAGAGCATGGCCATGCAGGTGTGACGACCCAAGTTGGCTCTCCATGGAGAGCTCAGTGAACAATGTGTCTATAATTCCAGCTCTCCTAGGGTGAGGTAGAAGGTACAGACAAAAGAACCTTTGGAAGAGGGCAGGCTGGCTAGTGTGGTGTGCTCAGAGTGGAAAAGGTTGTCTTCCTACCTTCATAGATGCACTGTGGCATACAAGTGCATACATTCATGCATGCACACACACACACGCATGCACACACATACTCCCAATCCTGACTTCCCCTTCAGAACCTGTGTCATTTATGATTTTTTGTTTTGTTTTGTATTACCCCTCTATGGTTTGGACTTTTCCATACTGCCATCCAGTTGTACACCATGTTTTCATGTTTGGATAGCTAACTCTTTTTCAGTGGTAAATAATATTCCCACGTTGGGATGCCCTAAAGCTTAATTATGCATTCATTTGCAGCAGGGCTACCTGGTCACGTCAAAGCTTTGGGAACGGCTTTTAAAGCTTGTGTAATTGTCTGCGTTCAGGGCTTTTCATGGACATTAATTCCCCTTATCCACTGAAGGGTAACGTCATGTTTAGTTACTATTCCAACAGCTCCTCACACAGCCTCACAGGTTGGCTGGTCGTTTTGCGTTCACCCCAGCAATACAGGAGAGTTCAAGTTGCCTCATGGCTCCAGCAGCTTCAGCTGTCAGCGTCAGGCACTGCAGTTGGCTTTAAGTGGAATCGTACTGCCATCCTGAGCTCTCTCTGATGACCTGTGGGGTGTAGAACACTGTACTCCTCCCCTTTGTCTTTCCTGTGTATGTTTCCTAGTGAGATATAACTTATGCTGGGGTTGCTCATCCTGTTGGTGAGTTTCAGTTGCTCTTTCGGTATTGTGGTTAACATCCTTTAGTAGATTTGGCTTTTATTTTCAACCATTTCAAGCCAGCCCCCTCTCTTGGCCTATCGCATTTTTATTTGAAGATAAAACATTTTAATTTTAATAAAGGCCACTCTGTCGGTTTCTCTTTCACGGATCGAGCCTATCATGTCACAACTAATGAGACATTGTCAAGTCTGCTTTCATCCATTTTTATCTACTAAGAGTTATAAACGTTGTAGTGTATATTGAGGTCTGTTACCCGGTTGAAATGGAAATTTATGCAGAGTGTAAGGTCTGTGTCCTGATTTATTTTATGTGCACACAGTGCTCCACTTGTGCCAATGGTCAAAAATGATATCTCCAGCATATTGTGGTCACCTTGGCTGTTTTTTAAGAAGTGTCTATTATTATTGTATTTCATTTTCTGTGTGTATGAGAATGTCGCCTGCACCAGGTGAATACAGTGTGCCTTTGGATCCCAGTGGAAGGTGCTGGATCCCCTGGAACTGGAGTTATAGTGGATTCTGAGCCACCACATGAGTGCTGAGAAACTGGACCTGGGTCTCTGAGAGAGCATTACGTTCTCTTAACAGCCGAGCTGTCTCTCCAGCCATGCTCTTGCTGTTTGGACATAGACCGGTTACTGGGACTTCTGTGGGTCTCTTTCTAGATTCTGCTGTACTCCATTCATGCATTTTTTCCCAGCTCCTCTCTATCTCAGGGTCTGCAGCTCTGTCTGGAAGCTCAAAGCTCTGCAGCTTCCCTCTCCCCCCAGGTTTGACAGGGCTGCAGTTCTGTAGAAATGCAGGACAGTGGTGGTTTCAGTCCTTCCTCTTTCCCCTTTAATATTCTCTTGACTATTTTGTGCCCTTTTGATCTTTATGTAAACTTCAGGATTATATATATATATATATATATATATATATATATATATATATCCACAAGATAAGTCACTTGGGTTTTTACTGAAATTGTATTGGGTCTCTAAGTCACACGAAGAGAAACTGAACCCATATTAATCCATGAACATAGTTATTCTCACTCCTTTTGCTTTCTGGATATATATGCCCCCCCCATGTGTGTGTGCGTGTGTGTGCACTCATCCATGGTGACCCTATGTTGAGGTTAGAAGCTGATGTTCGGGTGCCCCTTTCCATCCACTGAGGTAGGGTCCCTTACTAAACCTGACTCCCACTGTTTCATCCGGACTGGCTGGACAGACCATCCTAGGATCTGCTTGTCTTGAGCCCCCTCCTCCAGGACCGGGGTTACAGGTGCGCACCACTGTGCTAGGACTGTGTTACATGGGTCCTAGGCATCTGAACCTATCTCTTCGTAAAGAGTCCGTAAAAAGCCAACTCTTTTTTACCCACTGAGCCCTCTCTAGACTTTATTCTGCTTTTCAGTTCTACGACTTCATTTACCAGTGTCGTGGTCTTTCTCTGATAGAGCTTGGGTATTTTTCTAACTTTACACCCTTGTTTTGTTTTATTGTACGCTAATACAGATGATGTAGAGTTCTAAATATTAAATCCTACTTGCTCTTTTCTAGCTTGTAGGGAGCAGTGGCCTTTGCATAAGAACCTTGTGTTCGTAGGGAATGTGTAAAGGAGGTAGAGACTGGGCTGGAACCAAAGGTTTGGCACAGTTGAGGTCCTGAGGGGGCCTGGAAGAGATCCAGGAAGCTGTGCACTCTGCACAAGAGAGATAACAGAGATCATCCCTGGGATTTTTGCTTAGTTTCAGGATCTTGTAGATTCTTCCACTAGGATCTCATCTTTGCATTTGCTACTTTTAAGACTGTGTGCAGGAATGCATGCATGCATGCATGTGCATGTGTGTGTGTATACATATATCTTGCAGTGCATTTATGCCACGATGCCCTTATACCATGGCTCAGAACTCAGTCATAGGACAGCCTGAAAGAATCAGTTCTCTCTTTGCACTGTGTGAGTCCTTGGGCTTGAACTCAGGTAGCCTGGGTGAGAGCAGCAAGCGGCTCCATCCCTGGAGCCAGCTCCGCAGCGCTTGCCTTTTCATTTAAAGAAATGTTTGCATCTTATCTGGAGTTTCCAGGTGTTCATGAAGAAGCGTGTCTCACGACGTCTCTGTTGACTTACTGCCAGCAACAGGAATCTTCAGTATATTCAATTTTTGAGCAAAATCCATTCATTTGACGATATATACAAATTATATTTAGGAACAATATATTCCTCTGTCATCCCGAATGTAATTTTCCGGGATAACTCTTGGAGGTATAAATCCTCACAGCAGAAGTAATACTGTCACATTTGTAGACTGTGTGAAATGAATTGCTAAGGATGGTGGGAGCGACCACAGTAATGAACAAATCGGTTCAGTGGACTAGATTTTTACCAGTGCAGTGAGACTGTGAACCACAATGGCGGAGTCCTCCGTGCATCTTAGTAAGTGGGAAATGAAAATGAAATATTTCCACAACGTTAAGAAGACAGAAACAAATAGCTTTCCTGTTTTTGCCCCTTCTTACTATCTTTGAAAAAAATGACACTGGCCTAGAACTCTCTACCACAAAGCTATTAGCAGCTTTCATGAACTTTGGATCTTTTTTAAAAGCATATTTTTAGAAATTTTAAATTTTAAATGTGTATATGTGCTTTGCCTGTGTGTATGTCTGTGCACCTGGTACATGGTTGGTGCTTACAGAGGTAAGAAGAGAGTATCAGATGCCCTGGAATTGGAGTTAAAAAAATTGGTTGTTAACCATGATATGTGAGCCTGGGTCCTGGATTCGAACCTGGGTCCTCGACAAGAACAAAAGCACTCTAACCACTTAGCAATCTCTCCAGCTGTGAAGAGGACAAGACTCCCACTTGATCTCATTCCCCAAGCAACACAGGTACTCTAGGGCTCAAGAAATTCTTTTGTGTGAGGGGATTTTGTGTGAAAATGGAAAGGATGCAGAATTTACAGTCTCCTCATTGCTGGGTTAAAAATAAGGATATGATAGTCAGCAAGAAAGAGGAAGGCAAAGCCTCCTGCCTGTTTACCTCAGATCGGGGAGT
Organism: Pachyuromys duprasi; assembly: GCA_028658305.1. Lineage (NCBI taxonomy): Eukaryota > Metazoa > Chordata > Mammalia > Rodentia > Muridae > Pachyuromys > Pachyuromys duprasi. Next base: position 43,021,884 of record CM053756.1, on the reverse strand, counting down.
ATATGGCTTCCCTGTCTAGTGGTATCAGATAGAGACTTCACTCAAGTTTTTGTTTGACTGACAGGACATCATGCTGCAAATAGTGCATGGGCAAGTTGAGATCAGATGTCAGCTGCTTTTCCCCATTAAGGGTCTGACAGTGGATCTTTTGGGTCTGTTTGCCAGCAGTCTGTATTGGAACAAATCACCTCCACCATTGCAAGGGAACTGACCCCAAACAATCAGCCAAGACTATGTTGGCTGGGTCGCAATAAAACTTTATTGACAAAAATAAGTGTCAGGCTGAGTGTGGCCAGCAGGCTTCTACTTGGCTATGTATAAAGGCCAGACTTCAGAGGAGAAAGGTTTGCCACCATCAGTCTTAAGCTTTCAAGGTTATTGCTTCTTTACAAAACTGTAGCTGTCATTTTTTTTCCTAGCGGTTTATAAAGACTTCAGGGGAATTCCATACATGTGCATATATAATGTGTGGGTATCTGATTCATGCCTTCAGCAAATAAAACTCTCAGAGTCACTTTTAAAGCACTACACTGCTTCAAAAATTTCATTTTGACTCTTGTGTTGATGTTAGTGTTTTTTTTTTTTTTTTTTAAATAATCAATATATTTACCGGGAGAGAAAAACTATACATCTGATTGCTGTGAGATATCAGAATGAAAAGCAAACCTTCTGGGACAAGAGAGTCGAAGTCTGTAACAAATCTAATTACAGGACTGCCTGTGGTTCTGAGGGAAGTCATTGATATTCATTAACCCTCATCCTAGCCAGTCAAAAACCATGTCCGCTAAAAACTTGGAGGCTCATGTAATGCTTTTCAATTCAAACTGGATTTCCAGTCAGCGGGCCCTCCACTCAACATCCGCAAGGCGAATAATAACATTGGACACTTGATACCTTGATGGAACTAGAGGGAGGGCTCAGAGACCAAAGGCCAGCTCGAGGCTCTGCTGCAACCCCCGAATGCTCTCAGTGACAGGGGTCCCTGGTTTGTGACTCTCAGTTCTCTGTCCCACCACTCGAGATTAACGTCACTGCATGAGAGCAAAATGCGCCTTCCTTTAGTTCAAAGGCAACAGACTTCATTTACCCAATAAATTCTCCCAGGAACGATTCTTAGGATGATTAAGACAGCTATAAATCTTTCAGGAGTAATTTTCTTTCGAGTTCAGTCCCAATAAATGAAAAAAAAGAAAAAAAGCATTGCTTGTCCAGATAGGGAGGTTTGGGATCTCCAGTGTCAATGAAGAACACTTATAGGGTAAGGAAGAGAACATGGAAGCAGGACCGGACAGAAGAGGCAGATGCTAAGCTGAAACTACCAAACAACTTTGTAACAAAATGCAGGTTGAAGCTGTTGACCTTTTTTTTTTTTTTTAAGAACGTGAAGATCTCATTTTCTATTTGTAATACTTTTAAAATGTGGCCACTAATTTTTTTTAAAAATGCTTGAAATCTTTCTAAGCCTAATGAGACACATCTGTGGGCCAGATTTGTCTTATTGGAGGCTAATTCCTGACCTTCAGTTTGGAGTCTTCTTACCATCGAGGCTGACATCTTTTGGTACACATCCCAATTTAATTGGCTGTAACTTGAGGAATGTTAACTATGGGGGCTGGGGTGGGGAGCAACTCCTGAACTGAGAGGCAAACTTCACCAGAGTAACTTCACCCGAGGGAAGCTACAAGGATCAACTTTACTACATAATCAAAACCTAGGGCCTAAGAAATAGGAGGTTAAGTTTTAACTTCTTAACCATGTAAACTCGGAAAGCAGAGACATGTGTTAATGGTTGATGTGATAGGTTGACAAGAAAACACATTACTCTTGTCTAGAAGGGGTCTCCTCAAATGCGGAAAAGTAGCTGAAGGAATAGAATGTAAAACCATCACCGGGACCATATGTTTGTGATATAGCATACGGCGTTTTCTTGCCAGCATATCCCATCACTGTGGCAAACTGCCACTGACTTCCCTCTCTGCCATCAAAGAGCAACAGAGATTCAGCAGACATTCTCAGGATAAATTATATTAATGTTTTATTGTAAGTATTTAACTTATAAAATATATTCCTGGCAATGCCACTCGCCGAACCACGGCGATATTGCTCTGTCAATCACGAGGCCGCTCTTTCTGTGGCCTCGGCAAGACGGATCTGGAATGCATTTATGTTGCTTCACTTCCTGCCCGTATTGCATATTCTGGTTTTTAAGTCGGTTTGCCCTCTCCCCTGTTTCCTCCAGAGTCTGAAAGGCCGGAATGAGTACCAGCCACAGCCCCCGGAGAGCCGCCCTGACAGTGACTGCAGACCTCATCTCCCAGCAGGCTGCCCAAAGTCGGAGTCAGTCAGGAGGAAGCAGTAACGAGGGGCTACGAGAAGGAAATCTGCAAATATCACTAAACACGGGTCAGCAGGGGATTATCTAGCTTCCAAGAGGCTGGTGGGCAAGCTGAAAGCTGGAGGTCCTTCCTGTGAAGGCAAATTTTTCCCACCCACACCCAATTGCCAACTGTTCCCTAGGGAAAGGTGGCCTCGGGTGGCCAAAGCTGATTGACACCAACAGAGTTTCTTTGTTCGAAACTGACCGTTCAGGGTGCTGTGTGTGTGTGAATGTGTCTGTCTCTATGTGTGTGTATGTGTATTTGTGCATGTGTCTGTGTGTGTGTGTTTATGTGTGTGTATTATGTGTCTGAATATGTATGTGAACCTGCGTGTATGTGTGTCTGTGAATGTATATTTTGTGTCTATGTGTATATGTGTGTTCCTGTATATATGTGTGTGTATTGTGTCTGTGTGTGCATATGTATGTGTGCCTGTGTGTATCTTGTGTCTGTATATGTATATGTGTACTGATGTGTGTGCCTGTGTGTGTGCTGTGTGTCTCTCTATGTATATGTGTAAGTATGCCTGTGTGTATGTGTGCTTGTGTGTTTGTGTGTGTGTGTGTGTGTCAGAGAGATAGAGAGCGAGAGAGTATTAGGGGAGTGAAGGATAGTTTTGTAGAATATTCTATGTACTATAATCCATTAATTTCAAAATAGCTTCCTCTTTAAAGTTCAAACAACAAGCTTAAGAATATTTCCTGGAAACAAAACTCAGAATACTTGAGGTAATCTTATTAAATTAAACCTTTGAATCATTTTCTAGATGTTTCTCAAAGCTGTTTCTGATAAATGTACACATTGTTTTACAGAGATAAACTCATTTTAGGATTTATATTGTTTATTACGGCAAGGGTATTTCTACTTGTGGTTTATATATACTCGGACATGTATATATGTGCATGCATGTATATATGTATGAGTATACATGAGTATATGTATACATAACTTAGGAAAACTGTTTCCCCTCAGCAAGTAGACTGAAAAATCAGGTATGCAAAGACCTGAGTCCCCTACTGCTCCCCTGATGCAGGAACCAGGGCAGGAGTGTTAATAGAAGCTATAGATAGTCCACCTGTCAGTTGGAACTGGAAATAAATAACAGAATATGAAACTTGGAAGGAAAATTAGTATATTTGGGGTCATGTTAACTTTCTCAGAATATTTAAATCAGTTATGAAAAATAAACACCCAAACCTCACACAGATTAAAATGCCAGAAATTGCTTGCACTTTCAAGTTCCTTTTATATGCTGTTAAGCCTTATCACACCATACAACTTCCCTTCCTGTGATTGTTTTTCCATTGCATGTTATAAGGTGCAATCCTTCAGGGTTTTGATTTTAGTCCCCAACAAGTGTATTTGGCTTGATGCACAGACATCTCACCAAACTGTTATCTAAGGAAGCCACTGCATCCTGGTGTGTCTTCTGTTTCCTTGAGTCCAGCAGGGTCCAGAGCTCCTGCTCTGCATCCATTCGGGAAGTTATTCTCTTCAGTGAAGGCACTTTGACAATCTTAGCACACACAGCCACCTGCATGGGACGTCTGCTGGGAGGAGTAGCATATTGCCTGAGTGTTGAACGCATCTTATTCCGCAGCGCCTGATGTAGAATAACCAATGACACTTTCTATCTCATTTGCTTTCACAAGACATGGTGGGTAAACAGCAGCATCCCTTCTGATCTTGATAGCATTGTCTTTGCCTCTACAGTTTAGAGGATGTATACATATGCCTAAATAATATATGTAAATGGAATATATGTTATATATAAGCAATTTATGTCTATTTTTTATTTAGGTGTCTGTGTGAGTGCATGCCATGTGTATACCAGAGGAGTCCAGAAGGGGGCATCAGAGCTGGATTTACAGGTAGTTGTGAACCACTTAAGATGGATGCCGGAGAACACTATCAGGTCCTTTAGAAAGAACAGTGAGCATGCTTAACAGCGGGGACCATCTCTCCAGCCCCAGTTAGACATAGTGAGAAGAAACGTATAAACTTTTTTCAGTGAAAGGGCTTGTTAAGAGGATCACGTAGATAGGCTGTAGATTGGCAAAAGCATCGACAAATGACTACGCGACCGAGTACCATCCCTACAACATTTAAATCACTCTCAGTCCAAAATGCAAAATTCAAACAACTTAAATGGAAAGAAGGCAAAAGACAAGAAGGTCTAAGTCATGAAAACAGGAAGAAGATACAGACTTGGCATGCTAACAAAGCATCACGCGCTGTCAGGGGGATGCAAAGTAATCCATAGGCAGATGTGTTCCCATCTCGTTGAGCAGGCAAAATTAAAATACGGAGCGTCAAATAGTGTCAATGAGGTTGGAGAACTGAATCTCCAACACTGTTGATCACATTTCAGCCCTCGGAGCCACTCTGAGAAATACTTCAGCGGTTTATTACAAAAGGATATTCATTCCTACCGTAAGTCTGGTAACTGACCTTCTTGATTCTTGCATTGAAATAGACCATCTCGCCACAAAACCTGAACAGAGTTATCACAGCTTATCCTCCCCAAACTGGAAAGAACCAAAATAAGACAGTAGTTAAGAAAAAATGTGACACAGTCATCACGTAGAGTACTCCTTAATGGAAAAGAAGAATGGATAGGTTGGGTGAACCTCAAGCTCATTACGTGCAGCAAAAAGTGGAAGTCCTAAAAAGGTTTCCCATTCCATGATTCTGTTTCTTAGAGTATGTTTGTGGTTTCTAGGGATTAGGGATGTGGGCTGTGGGTGTGGGCATGACTGGAAATGAGCGGCATGAAGGTGGGATGAGTGGGCAGCTGTGTCCTGATTGCTATGCTGGAAATAACATGGAATCACCCCCCCACACACACACACACCCACACATACATTAAACAGATAGAAACTTGCTCCCATGGATTTTCCAGTTTCATATTCCCAGCATCCTGTATTTGTGTGTAATCTCAGCTGTGAATGCAGATTTAGAGCCTGCCTTTCTCTACTGGAGTGCAGCCTCCCTGCATCTAGAAGCTCTGTGGATCTTCTCCCTAACGCATTCCCATGATGCAACACAGTGAGTTGCATGCTTCAGGCACCTTTATGATTTACCCTGAAAGAAGTCTGGGACAAAGTTTACACTCTCACTTTTGGGGACAGAAACAGCCCAAGTCTTTGAGAGTGAAAATTATTCAAGTAATTGTCTCTTAAGATGTCCTACTGTAAAAGGTATTTAAGAGACTGGAGAAATGGTTCATTGATCAAGAGCACTTGTTTCTCTTGCTGAGGACCTAGGTTTAGTTCCCAGCACCCACTTTGGGAAGCTCACAACTGTCATAACCCAAGTTCTGAGGAAGTAAAAGTCCTCTTCTGGCCTCACTGGGCACCCACATGCATCTTACATACCCACAAATATATACACGTAACATAAATAAGTACATATGAAATCCCTGACCTTTAAATAATGTGAAATTCAAGAACATATGCATATTCTGAATTTAAATACACAATGTCACCAGCCTCTGACTGTGTCAGTGAGTCCAACATATGGATCATAAGACCACTGTGCAAGCCATGTCATTTCCATGGGGCAGAGGATTCTGTGTCTGCATTAATAAGCTCTAGCCTGTTGCTCTGGCTGGTAAGACATCTTTACATAGTGAGACCACTTCATAATTTCAAGTCTGAGCTCTGCCTTCTCTCACACTCTGCCTTATAAAATGCAGAACACAGAAGGGACACTCATCAATTCACCAGCAACCACAATGATGATTGTAATGCATATCAGAATATTGTTTCTTGAAATATAATTATGTGAGCAGACTATTCGCAGAACAGAAGGGACCTCAGAGCCTGTGTTGTCAATCTGGTCTTTCTCTTAATCAGGGATAATAATAACAATAAAAATATCCCAGCTTCCATCGACAGCCAGCTTGTCAACATGCAACAGTTATGACTTGCGGTATGTAGCGGTGTGTCTCTATGCACAAGGACTAAGATTGAGAAGCAGCTCTACATGTCTGCCCACTAAGTGAGGGAAGAAAATGAATCTGAACAAAACCATGTATGGAACCCCTAAATTATTAGCACAGTAACAAAGATGAGGGGTTCTGAATGGTAGCTGAGAGGGAGAGGGTAACAAAAATAATTGCAAAAGCAATACACACCGAATGGCTTGTATGTTCTGTAGAATTGCAAGGTCAACAGTCATAAGACCCAACATTTAATCCTCCACTAAGTAATGATATTTAACAAAGTATTTGCCATCAACCTACTGAAGTCAGATTGTTGGTCTGTCTTAAAGCCTGCTTCATTCATACATAGAGACATGAATGTCTCACTCTCTTATCTGTTATATTTAATACGGTGTACACACACGCATGCACATAATACTACACACACACACACACATACACATTTCGCTAAATGCTCTCTAGATATGGCCCTATGATCATTTGAACAGGAATGACCTCCATAGTTTTATATACTTGAATGCTTGATTTTTAGGGCATGGTATTACTTGATAGGTGTTCGGAGCTGTGACCTTATTGGAGTAGGTCTGGCCTTGTTGGAAGAAATGTGTCACTGGGACAGCAGACCCTAAGACTACACACTGCATGACTCCACATATGGAATTCTAGAAAAAGATCAGCTTAACCCATCACAATGTGGAGATGGTCAGGAGCTATAGGGTGGGAATTAGGGGATTCCCTAGAGCAGGGGAGAGAGGGTGACTCTTTTTCTTGTTCATGGTTATTGCTCAGAGTGTTTGGTGAAGGTTGGCTATTTATTGTGCATTAATGACCAACAATATATTTATTTTTCAGCCTTCTTTGGTCAACTGTTTGGTAAGTATACATACGATAGTCTCTTTTTAAAATATGTTAGACAAGTAGCTGTTGCTTCTGTGATTTCATGTGTGTAATAGGCACGCCATGTCCAGAGCACAGTGTTTATGTCTTTCCTCTCCACCTCACAGCTTTTACACTCTTTCCAACTCCTCTTCTAGGATGTTCCTTGAGCCTTGGCATTTGGTGTGTGTGTTGAGTGGGCCTGGAAGGTGCCTGAGGCGCTTTACTGTTGATGGCTGCTGGGAGGGGGGAACTCACTTTCTTAAGGGAAGAGGAACTGCCTCCCCCCCAAATTGTTCTTGGCCCCAAAGAAAAACCTACCCTCACTCTCATAGGAGTGGTTCTTATCAGGCTGTGGCCATTGAGAACAAGGATAAAAAGGTGAGAAAGAGGGAGAAATGTTGAGTTGGGGACTCAGTCCAAACAGGATGAAGGAAGCGCGGGGGTCGAGGGGGCAGCTATGATCAATATATAGAGAATGCATATGTGAAACTTTCAGTGAACAAAATAGTAATAATAATAACAATATTAAATACGCTATTCATCCATTAAACATCTCCTTAAGGCAGCTGAACAGACTTCTGATGGTTGTGGAAAGAAGTCCTCCTAGAACATCAATGACTGCCCTCTGTGACCTTTCCACCCTCTGTGATCTGCATCACCTCCAACCATCCATATGAAAGGAAACCTGATGACTACTGGATCCCTCATCTCTGTGATCACAAAGAGGAGACTTAAGGTCTTTTTTTTTTCTTTTTACTGCAATTTCCTCATGGTGAAATGCTGGAAAATGGCGTGCTAGTTCCTCCTCCAAGCCATGCGGAGGAGGTAATGTTTGCAAGGTACTTACAGGAGATCCCAGAACAACATAATGACCCTCCACTTGTAGCTTCCACGGGAGCAGAGGCTGTCTTCCATCATCCACTCAAGCTGGTGGAATCATGACGAGTGTAGCGGTCTTAATATACCCAAGGAAGGAAGGGCAGGGATGTGTTACATTTCTCAAAGAATCTGCCTAGGTGACTGCTACATGAAACACACGTAACGATGTGGCAGAGAGAAAATCTGCCCTGATAATACACGCTCAGCTTGGAGGTTGCACTACTGCCTGTGTGACTAGAAAGTCCTGTTGAACCTCTAACTTTGCTTTCCTCTCATTTAAAAATGACTTGGTTGACAGGGAAAGAAAGTACATGGGTCCCCGCCATAGTTGGTAATAGAGAGGCATGGTGAGTCTGGGGTCTTCGGAAGGGTAAAGTGGGAAATGCGGGTTGGCGAGAGACTACAACCCCGTGGATGCATTAAACACTGCCACACAGTGAACTCCCAATCGCTGACCCGGAGACCTGTTATGTGAGTTTGTCTTTATTGAAGACCTAAGAGGGCTGTACTGGATGAAATGAAGCTCCACTGTTCAATCATTAATTCACAGCCTTTTTATTGGATTTTTGATGAATGTCAGGCAATGTGCTCGGCTGTGATGAACAGCCATGAACGGGAAAAGTCACGTGATGCTTTGTGGGTCATGGTCTTGAAGATTGTTCCCCGGTGCTATGGCATTGTTGTGTTGCTGTTTAAGAGGTGGGTCCCAGTAATGAATGTTTAGGCCAGCATGATGGGATTAGTGCTCTCACTGGACTGTCACCGATACCTGTGAGTTCCTGGAAAACGATGAAGCTAGAATCCCTGATACTTGCTCCTTCCCGTCCAACTGGATGGATATTCCCCCAGTTTCTTGCCCACATTCCCACCAGACACCATCTGCCATACTATCACATAGCTGAAAGACCTGCACCAGAAGGTAAGCATAGGGGGTCACCCCTTCCAGGACCTTCTGGCCCTAGAACAAAGAGAGACACAATATCTTTGTTTTTAAAGTATCTAGCCTCAAGAGTTTTGGTACAATAACAAGATACTGACTAACAGACTCCCTAACCAAATCAAATTTTATGAGATTTACATCCTCTTAGTAATTTAAGGCATCTTGATACTTTTTCTCTTTAAGTCAATGAACAGCTTTCAAGGTTAGATAGCAAATTAAGGGTTTGGTCAAGGATGATTAGTTGATCTTAAATACATTCTGTACTATGCAGGAGAAGACAGTAGTTTTATGTGAGGGTTTCATCTTCATTGTCAAGTTGACTCTGTCTGGAATCATCTCTCAGGCTATCGGTGAGGGCGTTTCTCAGCAGGTTTCCCCGAGAAAAGGTAGAGTAACCTTGGAGGCAGATGCTGCCACCCCACTAGCAGGGGTGTCAGCCGGAATGAAAAGGAACACAGAAATAACCAGAGGAGGACTAGAATCTACCCCTTCTCTGGGAACGCAGTGCTTTCAGCTTCCTTAGCTTCCTCCACCGTGACCTCCCACCTCGACGAACTGTATTCCCTCAAGCCCTGAGACTTAAAAATAAATATCCACTTCTCTATGTTGCTTTGGTAGGGTGTTTTGTCACCGCGACTCTCTCTGCACCAAGGGCTAGAACATTGTAAGAAATCAAGATAAGTTGTAAAGGACAGAGGAAGCGGGAAGGGTGAGGAGGAAGAAGAGAGAGGGAAGAAGAAAGAGCCAAAAAGACAATCGGTATGAGGAAGCAAGAGAACGCCTCACTCCAACGTAAACTGTGAAGGTGACAGAGCTCGTATGTCGCACACTAGGTCTCGGAGCCTCTGCTTCTATTCCAACTTAGATCGTCCATACAGAAAAGCGCAAAAGTGATTTTTGTTTCCTGAGCCTGTGAACCAAGTGCAGGAACACGGAGAGGAGAGGAGGTTCTGTGTAAGTAAAACAATGCTGTAGTTATTCACCATTTCATTTTTAACATGGCGCCCGCACCCCTCTCCTCACCCTTTCCAGTGAAAAGGTCTGATGTTGAAGCGGCAGTAGCATTAGAAGTCATCACCAGTTACACAAGAAGGATCAGCAGGACTAGGAAATGAAGTGGATGAAAAGACAAATAGAGTGTAATTATTTCCTGGAAGGGCCTTATTGGAATAAAACTCAAGAGTGATGGAAATAAGCAAAAGGCTGGCCTGTTTCTAAACCCTGCCGAATATGTAGTCATACTTAAATGCCAGTGTGCTTCCTCTTCCTGTTTCCTCTTGCTGTCTACCTCACGCTGTCATTCACGCCCCGGTGATGCCATCAGTTCATGCCTGCATCCTTGCCTTCCAACTTCCGGTCCTGGCTGTCTTTTTCTAGAAATATAGTCATACCTCTTCTTCCTCACACCCCCTTGGGTATATCAATTCCCACATCCCTCAGGTAAGAACAGAACAAAACACTCGATACTGAACCAGGGCCTCGGACTTTTTGTCACGCAGTAAAATGGAATGAATAAATTGAGTCCCCCATTTTGATGTCCCTCAACACTTCTGTAATCATATAGTTTGCAGCAACAGCCTAGACACTCACTGGATCAGTAAGAAAGTGTGCTGACTCAACCAATTCTTATGACTGGGGAGTTACTGGAAATTAAGCACAGCAGTCAAGGGAGTAAAGAGCTTGGGGATCATTTTGTGGATCAAGTATCTACATACTGCTTTTGTCTATACTGTATGTTATATGTTGTATAGCTGCCCTGTATGTATTAAAATATATTCGCATATAGTTGTAATCATAAACATATATTAGATATAGCTAAGTACACTCGCCAAACACAGAAGTATTTCCCATAGCACCATTCTTCGTCTAGTGAACACTCACAGTATCCGTGTTTTTTTTTTCCTTTTAAATGAGAACAGTAATACTCTCGGTACCATCCTAATCTCTTTTCCATTTATTTCCTTTTACTTTTCAGTTTTTGAAATATCAAGTCTGTATGTTTTGGATTAAAATGAAATGTCTCTTTCTGTTAATAATCAGAATTAATCTCAAGCAAGGATAAGATAAGAGTTCATCTAGAAATGTGCCTCAGAGATCTCAAAAGTGTCTAGTAACACTTAACCCTTCATTAAATACTCTATTATCTATTTATCAAATATTACCTCTGCTCATATCAGGCTTTGCAATAGCTCACTCTCATGCACTAGCTAGATGAACAGAATGCTGAATGACATTGGCATGTCTTTGTCTCCTGAGTAGTTTCTGCTATGGCATAAGTACATTATAAGGAAATTATAGATGCTGTTTCTTGAAATAAGGAATACATTTTGGACTGACAGCCCAGCTTAACTTCATGATTAAAAATGGATGAGGAAGCTTTTCCTGAAACCATCAGTTAAAATAACAAAACTCTAAAATACTGGCTTGCAAATATCCAGGTTGTGTTTCTGTTCCTGGGAACTTAATAGCCCTCATGACTTGCTCTGAGGGTCTATGACATTATTCCATTTGCTGTTTTTCTAAACCTATAATCTAGGCAGACATTTGTAATAACTGTTTTTCTTAATCCCCTGCTGAACTGAGGAACGTGATTTTTATTTTTTTCTGAAATCAGAAAGGAAGAGTTATTTCAGCTCATCAGTGACAGTGACAGCTGCTGGACAGACTTCCGCGATCCCAAGGCAGAAAGATTCTGATGTCAGTGGTGTCAGGAAATGCCATCCAAGCAGAGGGAAAACACCCGTGGGGTTCTATAAGTCACCAGAGTCATTGTCATCTTCGGCATGTAAATTGTATAAAACCTCTAACAATATAATCCTCAGGATATATGGATGATTGGCGGGCTGCAAAGCTTTTCCTTTAGACTCAAACAGTTCTTTGATACAAACAATATTTTTCATTTCAAAGGCAATTGTTGATAGCCAATAGGCCCCGATAGTCCCATGTGGACAGTACAATATGTACGTCGCCTTTCAAAACACAGTATTGCTTTTCATGCAATGGAGGCCATTTGTGCAATTGAAAACCCATTCAGAAAGCTCACTGATAGACAGGCCTTTTAACGTTCTGAGATGTAAATGCATTGAAATGTACTATCAGACATGCTTTCACAAAAAGCCCCTAGGAAGATAATTTAATGTATACATTCAGCCATCATTGCATTATTTTTCTGGCAATAATTCATTTCTTCTTATTTCCCAATACTTTTTTAAAAAGGAAGAAAAACAGGAAACCTCAGTGTGTATGAATTGAAACTAAGGCAAGATGCAACCTCAAATTTCGGTTTTTATTATTGTCTCAATTACTGTTTCTCCCTGGCCTATTTTTTTATAAGAAATTTGAAAAAAAAAACACAGGACAGTGAGATTATAAAAGACCACATAGCCCACTCCTGGGCAAAAGTACCAGGAAAATGGATATTTTTTCAATTGACTATTGCAAGTTATTTTCTTTTTCTCTTCTAGGGTGGATTTATTTTACACAAGGTGGTGTTTTTTTCCCCTTTTCATTTTACTTTCACTAATACTTCCTTAGGACACAGCAGGCCAGAGAGAGATCATTAGAATATAGAATATTTGTATGTATTGATGTGTGTGGATATGTGTGTGTGTGTCTGTAGCAAATAGTAACAGGTTGTAACAAAATGAGCTATAAAAGCATAAAGCTGAGGCTAAAGCTTTCAGTGTTAGTGTTCGCCAAAAGATGAGCTATAATCCTATTAGGCAACAAAATACAGTTCTAAGAATTCCACACTCTAAACTGAATGATTGTGGGCTGAGAGAAAAATCAATCTTTATATTGTATCAAGAGCAATGTCTAAGGAATCCCTACAAAAATATTGACAGCCGTGCAATTAAATTAACAAAACTCGACCGATTATCTTAAGGCATTGCTCCATCAATTCTTCTAAAATGAAAAAAAGAAAAAGAAAAAAGAAAAAAGAAAAGCTTACTTAACTAGGTCTTGGCACCCAGAGAGATTAAATAGTGATGGGAAACTAGCGTGGGAATTCAATCATTTTTTTTTTTTTTGCCTCCTCCATAGTGAATCACTGTGCTACCTGCAAATCTTAATTGCTGCTTTCTTTCTAACTTCTGTGAAAATAAGATTACTAAAGTAGAGGTACCAGAAAGACTACTGTTATTAGTTTTTTTAAAACAAAACAAAAACAAACCCCAAAGAACAATAACCAAAGACCCACCAGTAGTTACCTAGAAACAGCCATACACATTCACATCCCGGAACCACAAATCCACATTTCAAGTTCAAGTTGTACTTTTATCTGTGTTAGAAGGCTCCAAGCTCTCTAAGGGTGATATTTCCAATTCTATTTTTAATGATTATTATGGGGCTCTGACAGGTCCTCCTGGGTGGCTGTAAGCTATCACAGGAAGCCAGCAGTATCAATTAATCAAAATTATCTTAGTTGCCAAATAGCACCTAGAAACTTGGTCTGCACCCCAAAATATTAGTAGTGATGCTATGTGTCCATTCCATTTTGTACAATATGATTTTCACACTGCTCTCTAGGTTAGCAAAAGATTCTGTCTGAAGAGTGCTGGACCACCTGTGGTGAAAGCAGAACTTTGTAGTGGGGTTATGGAATGGGCATGACTGGCCTGCAGGGCATCTACAACGTGGACGTTGCCACATAAACCAAACTATGTGGCTCAGAAGTAAAACAATCTTCATTGCACAGAATACAAACACTTTTGGCTATAGTATGTGTGTATGTATAGCATGCATAGTATGTATATCTCTATTTTTGAGATATGATTACATCATTACTTCTTTCCCTTTCTTCTCTACAAATCCTCCCAAATACTCCTCCTTGCTCTCTCAAATGCATGGCCTCTTTTTATTAATTATTTTACATATACACATACATACACACATTTGTATCTACATATATATTCATAAATATATAAATATAACCTGTTCAGCCTGTATAATGTTACTGGTATCTATGTTTTCAGGGCTGACCATTTGGTATTAAATACCCAATTAGGGTGCTCTTCCCTGGGGAAGACTATCTCCCCCACGTTCAGCATCACTTACTTGCCTGTAGTTCTTTGTATAGGGTAGAGGCCTCTTTTGCTTTCCTCTGTTGACTTCAACGTGTCTATTTTTCTTGTACTTGTTCAGCTCATGTTTGGGAAGTCATGTTGCTGAGACATTATGGGTGTATCTTTTGACAATATTAGGAGACACAACCTCACAGCAAACTCCATGATACTCTGGCTCTTACAATCTTTCTGTTCCCTCTTCCACAATATTCCCTGAGACTTAACTGAGGGAGTGTTTTGTAGACATATCCGTAGGGACTGAGCTCCACAACTACGAAATTTGATTGGTTGTGGTTTTCTGCAATGGTGTCTATCTGTTTCAAAGCGCAGTTTCCTCAGTGAGTGCTGAGGACTATTTAAAGCGTAGTTATAGATTATGCTGGTTTAATAAAGTGGTGGTAGTAGGTTCTCCTTTGAGATTATTTCACTGGCCCTGGATAATTGGATAGCCTTCTAACACCAGGCATGATTTCCTTCTTGTTGAGCAGGTCTTAAGTCCAATTAGAAAGCTATTGGTTACTGCCAAGGTATGTGTGCCATGACTGAACCTTAGGGATGTCCTGACATTCTGCTTATCTTTGTGGTTCATAGGCATGATAGATAACTGGGTAGGGCTGTTGGTTGCTTCCCTCATTTGAAAGCTTGCATGGCACCTTCTTGTACCATGAAAGCTAGTCCTTAGGGAGGAGGCATTCAGGTCAGTTCCATCTCAAGGTATCTGGGCACAGTGTCTGAAGTGAATGGTGACTTACCATTCATACATTGGAGGGACAACCAAGGGAAATAGAAATAACCTGTAAAGTTTTGTATCGTCTTGGACTACCTTGATCAACAACTCAAAGATGGCTTCTCATATCTGATAGTAAGGTTTTTGGGTGATCTATAACCGGTGGGAACATTGTCAGTCCAAATTTTTAATTTAAAACATGTGTGTATTTATACACAGACTTATGTGTATTAGAGATTCTTTTAGGTAGATTAGATAGTAGAATGGTCCCTTATGACTTTCACAGATATCCTTTACTGCTGTTTTACCTTCTTCCATCCTTCTTCTCTATCCCCACTCCTTACTGAGAAATCCCCCCTTTCCCATTTCTCGATCAGGTTACTTAGATCTTGTTATTCCCTTCTCTATTGCTCTTACCTCTCATCCTACCCTAGCAATGATCCCTTTTTACTCTTTTCGTTTCTGTAGTTGCTCGAAGATATGTACTCACATCTAAAGATTTGGAGCTAGGAGCCCCGATAAGAAGAACCATGTGGTGTTTGTCTTCCTGGGTCTGGGTTACCTTACAAACTTCCATCCATTGACCTGAAACAGTCTTGATTTTACTTTTCTTTACAATTGAGCAGTGTTGTATAGTGTATATGTACCATGTTTTCAGTATCCACTTGTTGGTTGAAGGACATTGAGGTTGTTTCAAATTCCTAAATATTGGGAATAGAGCAGCAATAAATGTGGCTGATCAAGCATCTATAGAGTAGAATATATGTTTTATTTTTAGTTTTGAAAAATTTTCACAGTAATTTCTATAGTGGTTACATCCATTTGCAATCCCACCAACAGTAAATGAGGGTTACTTTTTCTACATACCCCATCAAGATATGGTGTTATCTGTTCTGTTTATTTTTGCAAATATGATTGGAGTAAGATGTGGTTTTGATTTGTAGTTCCCTAGTTGGTAGGAATGATGATCATTCTTTTTGAGATATTTATTAGCTATTTTTCTCTTTTTTTGCAAGCTCTCTATTCAGTTTCCAGGCCCATTTCTGAATAGGTCATTTTGTTTTTCTTGACTATTATTTTTTTTTAGTTCTTTATATATTCTGGATATTAAACCTTGGTCAGATCCAAAGCTGCCAAAGATTGTCTCCCATTCTGTGGGCTTCCTCTTCAAACATTTGATTTTTTTACCTGTGAGGAAGCTTTTTAGTGTTATAAAGTCTGACTTGTCAATTGTAGGCCTCGATTCTTGGGCAAATGGAGTGATATCCTGAAAGTCCTTTCCTACACCTAGATCCTGTAGGCTACTGTCTATATTTTCTTCTAGCCATTTAGGTTTTAAGTTTAGGTCTTTGATCTATTGAAAGTTGTTTTTTTGTGTGCAAGTTGTAGATACTGGTCATATTTCATTTTCTGCATGTGAACATTCGGTTTTCCAAGCTCTGATTGTCGAAGATGCTTTTGTTTCTCCAGCTTATATTTTTGGCATCTTTGTCGAACATTAAGTGGTTGATGTTATGTGTATTCATGTTTTCGACTTTAATTGTGCTCCATTGGTCAAGATGCCTGTTTTGTGGCCAGTACCATATTATTTTAATCACTGCGGCTCTTTAATATATCTTAAAATCTGGAGCTATAATCCCTCCAGTGTTGTTATTTTGTTCATGATTTTTTTGTTTACGTCAAGTCTTCTGTGATTCTATATGAGTTTTAAGATAATTTTTTTTCCTATTTCTGTAAATAATGAGATGGGAGTTTTGCACTGAATCTGTAAATAACTTTTGGTAAACTGATCATTTTCATGACATTAATATTAACAATGATCATGGGATAGTCTTTTATTTTATAGTGTCTCTCTCTTCAGTAATTTGAAGTTTTCATTGTAGAATTCATTCACTTCCTTGGTTAGGGTGATTCCTAGACATTTTATTTTCTTTGACACTATTATGAATGGGAGTATGTCCATGATCTCTTTCACTGTATTTGTTCTTGGTGTAAAAATAGTTATTATTTTTGTAAGTTGATTCTATATCCTGCCATATTGCTGTGTTTGTTTATCATTTCTAGAAGTTTCTGCTAGAATTTTTAGGATTCTAATGTGTAGTATTATTTCCTTTGCAAATAGGGATAGTTTGACTTCTTTCTTCATTTGTATCCCTGTAATTTCCTTTTCTTGTCTTATTGCTCCAGCTAGTACTTTAGAACAATATAGAAAAGGAGCAGCGGCAGGAACATCCCTGTGTCTTCTCTGATATCAGCGACATTGCTTCAGTCCTTCTCATTAAGGACGAGCTTAGCTGTGGGTTTCTCATGTATAATGTTTATTATGTTGAGACATGTTTCCTCTAGCCCTACATCCTCTAAAACTTTATCATGAAGACATGTTGGATTTTGCAAAAGGATTTTTCTGTATCTATTTAGATGATCATGTTATTTTTGTCTTTAAGCCTATTTATGTGGTTTATTGCATTTATTGACTTTAATATGTTGAACCATCCTTGCATTTCAAGAATAAAACTAACTTGGTCAAGGTGGATAATTTTTTTATATACATCTGTGTTCTGTTTGTAAGTATTTTCTTGGATGTTTTTGAGTCTGTGTTTATTAAGGATAGTGGCCTGTAGTCACTGTAGTCATTTCTTCTTCTTTCTTCTTAGACGTCATCATTATCTTCTTCTTGTTTTCTTCTCCCCTTTTCCCTTCTCTCCTCTCTCCCCTCTCCCCCCCCTCTCTCTCTGCTTACCTGGTTTTAGTATGAGAGGGAAACTGGCTTCATAGAAGGAGTTTTGGAACGCTCCTTCTCTGTGTGTATCTCTCTTCTCTATCTTTCTTTCTGTCTCTCTATCTCTTTCTCTCTAAACAGTTTAAGAAGGCTTGGCTATAGATTGTTTTTTAAAAGTCTGACAGAAGTTTTCTGTGAATCCATCTGGTCCTGGAGGCTTTTATTACTATATCAGTTTCATCATTTGTTATGGGTTTGTTTAGGTTATGAGTTCTGGTTTAAGTTTGGTAGTTTGGCTGAATCTAGAATGTCATACATTTCTTTTAGGCTTTCCAGCTTAATTGAGTATAAGTTTTTAAAATGTCCCCTTATAATATTCTGAATTTCTTTGATGTCTGCTGTAATGTGTCTCTGTTCATTTCTGATTCTGTTAATTTGGGTTCTCTATTTCTTTTGTTTGTTTAGTTGTGCCAAGGATCTGTAAATCTGTTTACCCTAACAAAGAACCAGCTCTTAGATCTGTTGATTCTTTGTATTTTTTTCTATTTTATCAATATTGGCTCTGACTTTTATTATTTCTTGCCACTAACTGAGCTTGGACTTGTTTGCTTGGTTTTCCAACTTTTTAAAATTACATCATTTAGTCACTTATGTGTGATTTTTTTTAATATACGCATGTAGAGCTATATATTTCTCTCATAGGGCTGCTTACAATGTGTTCCAGATTTGACAAATTATTTTTTATTATTTAGTTCCAATAAATTTATTACTTCTTCTTGAGTCCTTTTTTCACTCATTCCTTACTCAGTGACGAGTTGTTTAATCACCATGAGTTTGAGTATATAGGAGAGACATGTTTACTGTCAAATTTTAAGTTTTCCACATTGTGGTCAGATAAGACACAAGGAATTATTTCAGTCTTTGGTTTGTGTCCCAGGATGTGGTCTTTGCAAGAAAAGCTTCCATGTGTAGCTGAATAGAATGTGTGTTCCTTTATGTTTCAATGGAATATTTTGTAGATTCCTGTTAAGTCTATTTCATATATGATGTCAATTAATTTTGATGTTTCTCTGTTTATTTTTTATTCAGATGACCTGTCTATTAGAGAAATTAGAATATTGAAATCACTGAATATATTGATGTCAATTTGTATCTATAAATCCAGTAGTACATTTTTATGAAATTGGGTGGTTCACGTGTGTGTGTGTGTGTGTGTGTGTGTGTGTGTGTGTGTGTATTTAGGACAGCAATATTGTCTTGGATACCTGTTCCCTTGATTAGAAAACAAGACAATTATCTGTTCTGATTAGTTTTAATTTGAAGTCTGCTTTGTCAGGCACTAAGATAACACTGCTTGCTTGCGTCCTAATCTCACTTGATTGGGCCTTTTACCCCAAGATTGTACCTATCTTTAAAGCTAAGGTGTGTTTATTATAGACAACAGATAGCTTTTGCTTCACAATCCATTAGTCAACCAATAACCTTTTATTAGATAATTGAGCTATTTAAATATATTATTTATAGTTATTACTTAAATGTATGTTAATTGTCACTGTGTTGTTGATTTTGATACTATTACTTGTATTCTTATTGATGCTTTGTGTTTTAATAATTTGTATTTCTTACCATAGTCTCTACTATGCAATTTTCCCTCCTCAGTTTAAAATATTACTTCCTATATCTTCTTTAAGTTTGGTTTGTTGTCTATAATTTTCTGGGATGTTTATAGTTCAGAAAGTTTTCTTTTTCCTTCAATCATGGAAGAAGGTTTTGCCTGGTATGTTACTCTAGGTTTGCTGTCATGTATTCTTTGAGGACGCAGAACACCTTGCTCTCCTGGCTTTTAAATTTTCCATTGAGAAATCAGCTGCCATTTTCACAAGTTTCCCTCTATATGTGACTTGCATTTTTAAAAAATTTTTTATCTCTTGCAGCTTCTAATAATTTTTTTTGTTTTGTATACTTAGTGTTATAACTACGATATGCAGTGGGAATTTGTTTTCTGGTCTTCTCTATTGGTGTTGTGTGTGCTTCTTATATCTTAATAGGTGTGTTTTTCCTTAGTTTGAAGAGTTTTCTATAATCTTGTTGAAGATCTTATATATGCCACTAACCTGGGATTTTTCTCCTTTATCTACATATAATTCAAAGGTTTATTTTTTTCATGGTGTCCCAAATTTTCTGTGCGTTCATTTCCTGTGCGTTTTTAATTTTTTGCATTTCTCGTTTATTTGGTCTACTTTACCTTTAAGTCATGGTATTCTATTTTCTTGATTCATTTTATCTGCAAGGCTTTCTTTAGAGTTTTCAATTTTTATTATTACTATTATTATTTATTTTTATTAAATTATTTTACATTAATTACAATTTATTTACTTTGTATCCCAGCTGTAGCTCCCTCCCTTGATCCCTCCCAATCCCACCCTCCCTCCCTCATCTCTCTAAGTCCACTGATAGTGGAGGTGCTCCTCCCCTTCCATATGATCCTAGCTTATCAGGTCTCATCAGGACTGGCTGCAATGTCCTCCTCTGTGGCCTAGCTAGGCTGCTCCTCCCTCAGAGGGTGGAGATGTCAAAGAGCCTCAGAGTTCATGCCAGAGACAGTCTCTGTTCCCCTTACTAGGGTAGCCACTTGGATACTGAGGTACCATGGGCTACGTCTGAGCAGAGGTTCTAGGTTATATCCATGCATGGCCCTGGTTGGAGAATCAGTCTCAGACAAGCCGCTGTGCCCAGATATATTTGGTCCTTGTGGAGTTCTTGTTCTCTCCAGGTCTTTAACTCTTTCTTTTTTCATATGATTCCCTACACTCTGCCCAAACTTTGATGCATGAGTCTCAGCATCTGCTTTGGTACACTGCTATGTAGAGTCTTTTAGAGACCCTCTGTGGTAGGCTCCTACCCTGCTTCTCATTTTCTCCAACTTCCAATATCCATCCCATTTGTCTCTCTGATCTTCTTACTCTGGGTCCTCCTTCTTGTTTAGCTTCTTTAGGTGTACAGATTTTAGTGTGTTTATCCTATCTTACAGGTCTAGTATCCACTTATAAGTGAGTATATACCATGTGTGTCTTTCTGCTTCTGGGATACCTCACTCAGGATGATCTTTTCTAGGTCCCACTATTTGCCTGTAAATTTCATGATTTCCTCGTTTTTAATTGCTGAGTAGTATACCATTGTGTAAATGTACCACAATTTTTGTATCCATTCCATACTTGAGGGACACCTGGGTTATTTCCAGGTTCTGGCTATTATGAATAAAGCTGCTATGAACATGGTTGAGCAAATGTCCTTGTTGTGTACTTGAGCATATTTTGGATATATGCCTAGGAGTAGTATAGCTGGATCTTGCGGAAGCGCTATTTCTAATTGTCTGAGGAAGCGCCAGATTGATTTCCAGAGTGGTTGTACAAGTTTACATTCCTGCCAGCAATGGAGGAGGGTTCGCCTTTCTCCACAGCCTCTCCAGCATGTGTTGTCACTTGAGTTTTTTATTTTAGCCCTTCTTACGGGTGTAAGGTGAAATCTCACGGTCATTTTGGTTTGCGTCTCCCTGATGAGTAATGATGTTGAGCATTTCTTTAAGTGTTTCTCTGCCATTCCATATTCCTCTACAGAGAATTCTCTGTTAGCTCTGTACCCCATTTTTAATTGGATTACTTGATTTGTTCCTTTTAATTTCTTGAGTTCTTTATATATACCGAATAGTAGCCCTCTGTCAGATATAGGGTTGGTGAAGATCCTTTCCCAGTCTGTAGGCTGTCATTTTGTTTTGATGACAGTGTTCTTTAGAGTTTTCTGCTTGAGTTATTAAACTTTTAAATTCCTTGTTCATTTCCGCTTGTTTCCTTTTAATTGTTTCTATCTTTCTATTGAATTCCGTGTTCAATTCTTGGGTTGTCTTTATCAGTCACTTCAGTTTCATGTTTTGTTCTCTTGGGCATTGGTCAGGCATTTATTTTTCTTAAATTCTTTCTTTTTAATTCCAGTGAGCGAGTCTTTGTATTGTCTTTAAACTCCCTGAATTCTTTAATGAAGATTATGAGTTTTCTTTTAAAATATGTGTCTCGGGCTTCATGTCGAAAATTCTCGTTGGAAAACATTTCTACATGACTGGTCGATTGACTGATAAATTTTAGAAAGAAGGTACTGGCTCAATCTTTCATATTGTTGGTATTTTTCTTATGATATCTGGGCTGTGGACTTCTTTTGTTAGTTTTATATCTAATATAGACAGAGCAGGTCAGAGAAGAGAGTATATGAAGACAGGTTCTGTCTGGAAAATGAAAAATGGCATGAATGGAATGGAATGAAGTTAGGTAGACAGAGGGAACTAGGCTGTACATAGGATTTTGCTTCCTGGTCCAATCCTGGGTTCTGTAGGATAGTTATGGTTAGGTGGAAAGGTTGGATATAATCAAGGAGGGTTTGTGGGTTGGAGGGTATTTACAGGGGCTTCAGGAATAAATTTGGAGATCAGTAGCTATACAGGCAGGGGAGGCCAGACTAGGTTGGAGCACTGGGTATTGGACACAAGCTAGATCTAGTAGGTTAGAAAAAAAAGCAGTGGGTGAAGAATTCAGGAAAACTTAGTAGGCTAGACCCTGGAGGAGAAAATGGGTAGTCCCCAATCTAACACTTTCTAAATTTCATCTTTTGGGGATCATCTGTCATCTCATTAGCCTAATTATCCCTCAGGCTGCTTGATTCATGTGCTCCATTTCCTTGAGTCCTTTGTAGATTCTAGATAATAATCATCTCTCAGATGTCAATCTTGCCAAGATTCTCTCCCATTCTTTGGGATTTCTTTTGCAGCATAGAGCTTTTGAATTTCATGAGGTCTTCTTTGATTATTGGCCGTATTTTCTGAGAATTCACACTCTTATTGTGAAAGTGCCAGCCTATGTCTGTATCTTGAAATGTTTTCCTTATTTCTACCATGCTTTTCAGAGTTTTAGATCTTATGTTAAGGTTTAATCCATTTGGAATTGATTTTCCTGCTGGATGCAATGTTGATACAGGTGACCAACACACACATGGAAAATGAGCAGGTTCATTAGCCACCTGAAGAATATAAGCAAAAACTACAACATGATTCCATTGTTACAAACAAAACAAAGAACAACAAATATGGGTGAGAATATGTACAAAAAGGAGCCCTTATACAGTGTTGGTGGGACTGCAAACTGGTAGAGCTACCATGGAGATCATTAGTGAGGTTCTTCAAAATCCTCCAAGTAGATCTGCCATGCAGCACAGTCATATGACTCCCAGTAGTTGCCCAAAGGACTAACATGTTAACGTTTAAGGGAAATAATTGCCGATTTAAGCATTTGCTACTCATTGCAGTGCTATTCATTATGGCTTAATGGAAGCAATCTAGGTGTCAAGTGAAAGGAAAATGTGATCTACATAAGCAATGGAATTCTCTTCAGCCATAGTTAAAATTGAAGTCAGATCATTTGTAGGAAAATGAATGAAACTGGGGGTGATCAAGTCATCCTCAGAAAGGTAGAAATGTGTTTTCTCTCATTTGTGATTCGTAGGTTTTATACAGGCAAAGAAAATGATATACACATATGCTTATATGACCTGAATATAGACATTAAGCTGTCTAGGAGAAAAGAGGACTAATAGATTAGAGTGAGAAGAGAAACAGAGATACGCCCCACAAAGAATGTACACCGGATGGGGGTTCCTGATACGGCTCCGAGGATAAGAGCATGTACTGCTCTTGCTTAGATCCAAGTTCGGTTCCCCAAACCCATGCCAGACAGCTCAACACAGCCTACACCTAAGCTTTTATGGGCTCTGGCATGCTCTTCTGGCCTCCATGGGTACCTGCATACACACACGCGCACGTGCACACACAAATAAATCTTTAAAAAAGAATACACATGGTCATACAAACTAAAATAAACAAAGAATTTAACATTTGAAGACTAAAATTCAGTCTTGGAGAAAGAGTCAGTGAGCAGGGAATTGTGACATGTCCTAAATATTCAGATTCTAGCCATTTAAGAAAGGCAAGACTGAGAGCATATCTCAGCCAAAAAAAAAAAAAATTAGAGAAAAATAATGAAATCTGCACATATGTGGGGAATATCTATTTGTGTTCTTGTGTGTGTGTGTGTGTGTGTATTTATGGGCATGGGGGCATGTGGGTCCAAGTGAACATATTATGGAGGCTAGAAGAGTTCTAGCCTCAGACAGAGTTCTATGGGAGTTGGCAATTCTCTCTCTCTCTCTCTCTCTCTCTCTCTCTCTCTGATCGTCGCTTTTATTGATGATTTTTTAATTTTAATTTTTTTCACAATTTATTCATTTTATATCCCAATTGAAGCCCTGCCCCTCAACAACTCCCAATCCCATCTTCCCTTTCTCTTACCTCCTACCCCCTTCCCCTAGTCCACTGAGAGGGGGAGATCTCCTCCTCTGCCATTTGCCCATAGCTTATCAAGTCTCATCAGGACTGCTTAGATCTTTTTCCTCTGTAGCCTGAATATACCACTCCTGGCCATATACCCAAAAGATGCCCCACCATTCAACAAGGACATTTGCTCAAATATGTTCATGACAGCTTTTTTTGTAATAGCCAGAATCTGGAAAAAACCCAGATGTTCCCCAACTGAGGAATGGATCCACATATTGTGGTACATTTACACAATGGAATACTACTCAGCTCTTAAAAACAGGGAAATCATAAAATTTGCAGGCAAATGGACAGAACTAGAAAAGATGATCTTGAGTGAGATAACCCAGAAACAGAAAGACAGGCATGGTATACACTCACTCATAAGTGGATATTAGCCACATAATATAGGATAGCCATCCTAAAATCTACAGCCCTAAAGAACCTTATTTTGTCTTTAAGACAGGATCTTTTACTGGCTTGTAACTCACCAAACAGGTGACTGGCTAGCAAGTCCCAGGGCCTTGACCGTCTCTATTTCTCCTGAAAGGGGACAATGGATATTTTAACCTATTTTCTGTTAAAAGCATACTTCCAACAGTTTTGTTATAAAACACCAGTTTAGGCCACAAGGCTAGATTGTTTGCAGACCAGGAGTTTCTGATGACTGAACCAACATAAAACAAATATCAAAGGGGGGAAACCGCTACTGAATCACCCCAAAGGAGCCTTCTCTCTTCCCTTGTTTGTAGTTGACTTTAAGAACAATCATTTTGGAGGCCATAGAGTTGAGCCATTAGTTTTTCTTAAGATGACATCCATCTGATGTGTGGGTTATTGTGTGCGGGGAGAAATTTGAGGGGCACTGATGCTATATCTCTCACTAGAGCCTGCAATGGTGACCAAAATAGAACATCAGATGCCCTTCTTATCCTACTGTCCCTGTGCTTGCCTTAGAATCCTAGAGGACTCCTCTAAGCTCAGTCTGTAGACACATGAACCACTTGAGAAATACTCTTTCCAGTCACATGGTTAATGTAGGCAATTTCCCACCAGACAGGATAGATTTCTTCTACATGTCCTTGTATATATTTTTGCAATGTGAGCACAGTTCACCCTTCAGTCCCCTCATAAGTTGGGGTATTTATGCACCATGATGACTCCAGCTTTGGCTCTTCCATTCCTAAACTGACTGTCCATCAGGCCACCAAGTGCAAGGCTAGAGTGCTTTCATGCAGAAAGCAAAACATCTTTTGAAACCATGACGATAACTAATGGACAATGACCAAACTTTAGCTCCCCACAAAATGTCAAGGGAAAGACTGCTCCTCCTTCTGTTGGCAGATCCTTAGCTGGATTCTCACTTTGATCAGTGTTAACCCTCTTCTGCTCTCAGTAGAACAGACTTTGCTTTTTATTTTTTATTTTTTTTATTTTTTTGTAAAGTACATGGCTTGGTCTCATATCTATGGCTTCCATGCCACAAGATCCCTCCATTTGGCATTATTGTGACAAGATAATTCTATTATGGGAGTCTCACATTATCAAGAATTTACTTATGAAACTCATTGTTTCAAAGAAAAAGCAGAAAGTAAATGTTTATGAATTTTTCTTTAACCAGCTCTCTTCCCTGTAGGAAATTTCTTCCATCATTTTGCCTTTGTGATCGTAAGTGTGGATGATGGTACTTTAACCCTGTAGAGTGTTGACATCAAGTTCTTTTTCTCGGAGTGGTTTCTGCATCCACATGCACTAATACTCTTCATGACTTCTCATCACCTTCTATTTCTTTGTTTACAGTCATTTAATAATGTTTTCATTAATTCTTTGAGAACTTCATGTAGTTTATTTGATCATATTCATCCCTTTCCTCACCTGTTCCTAGGTCGTCACTCCCAAACAACTTCATGTTTCATGTTTTCTCTCTCTCTCTCTCTCTCTCTCTCTCTCGTATCTATCTATGTATCTATGTATCTCTCTTTCTTTCTTTCCCAATTCCATTGTGTTTGGCTTGTGGCAGTTGACTCTTTCTGGGCATGGGGTCTTCTTTGGAGTGTGGTCCATATACCAAGCGTCATACCATTAAACAACAGTAACAACAACAACCAACCCTTCCTCCCCTAGCAGCAATCAAATGGCAACATATCTTCAGCTGGGGTGGGACTTCATGCCTATCTCTTCTCTGTGTTAGAATTTTGTCTTGCCTGAGCTTGTGCTGGATCCTTTGTAAGCAGTTGCAACTGCTGTGAGTTCATATGTGCCCAGGCCCTGTTATGTCATGAAACCCCTGTTTTCTCAAAGGCGTCCACTCTCTTCCAATCTTTTTGGCAGCTCTTCTGAGATGATCCCTGGCCCTTGAGGGGATGGGTCCCTCTTAATGTAAGTCACAATGTCACTTAACCAGAACAGAAAGGTTACTACACGCTTTCCTTGCTCAGTGGTGGCTCCTGATGTCACCTGTCTGTGCTTGTTAGTGCACAGGCGCTACCATGGAATGAACACAAATTGTTTCTTCCAATACTCACATTAGATTAATTCCCACTGTGAGGAAATAATCTGTGGTGTCCAGTCTGTTATACTGTGTGCTAATAACCACAGAAATGGCTCAGACATACGCTATACAGATGTTCAATGCTCAATGTAATGATCCTTTGATTTCCCACAGCTGTTCATTTCACTCTGAAACAGCCATTCCTGCAACAAAACAAAATACTCAACACTCCTACGCTTTGCCAATTACAGTATCTCTACGTTTTTTAGTTTACAATAATTGTCTCTTTTAGCTTGAACAGTCTTGTCAAAATTATTAAGCTGTTAGGAGTTCTGTTTTTTTTCCCCCTCTTGTCCCAAACAGTTGTGGCTTTCAAAGGTAGTCGGAGAGAGGGATCCAGGTTCCTCAATCTGTGGTCGGTGCCTGAACCACTCATAGCTCTTCAGTGTTGCTGCTAAGTAGGGAAATGCTCATCTTGTGAAATTCAATCCGTTTTCTCTGTCATACTTAAACCCTGTTGAGGATTCCACTATGGTGTTTGCAGTCACCCTGCTGACTTGTTGCTTGTCAACTTTCCATTATTATGACAAATCCTTTAATCAGCTTATAAAAAGGAAAGCTTTATTTTGATTTACCATTTCATGGTGTTGACTCCATGTGTAGGGGCCATGGCTCAGGGCCTCTGGTTCACATCATGCTGGGATCATGTGTGGAGGAAACCTGGTCAGAAAGCAGAGAGAAAGAGGGGTATACCTGGACCCCACAATCTCCATCACAATCCTCAGTGACCTAAGCTTTTCCACAAACCCACAGCTCTTAAAAAACCTATCACCTTCCAAGACTGTTACATGGGGAGTGAGCCTTTGGGAGACACTCCGTACCCAAATCACTGCAAATTAAATGATTCTGTTTCTGTTGTTTTATATCGTAATTATTTTGGTAAAATGTACTTGGTATATATTACCTTTTATCCACTTTTAAATGTACAATTAAAATGACAAGTAGCTTCACAGAATTTTACTGCCGTTTCTTGAGTGCCACATCTCCACATCTTTCTATCACACCAGGGAGGTAGCATATTACCAACAGTAATCTCTCCCTGTGTCTTTCTTTGTGGTGATCACCAGTACCTTTCTGAAATCTATGGAATTTTTTTTACCCTGAACATTTCCTATAAATGGAATATATGGGCTTTTGTGTCTGGCTTCTTTTAGTAAACGTGTTTTCTGTGGTAACATGTACCACAGAGCTTAAACTTTTTTTTTTTAATGGATGAGTAAATATTCCATTGTGCATATATTTTGAGGTATTGCTGATTTATGTTTTGATGGAACATGTGACTTGCCTCCACTCTTTGGCTGTTATAAATAGAGCAGTTATACAAATTTTATGTATATGTTAATGTTTGATAATTTTCCTTCTGCTTCTTTTTCCACCCATGAAATAGGACCTCCACTCTTGTCAAGTGTGCGGCCATGTTTCTTAACTTCATGCAAATCCCATGCAATGGATAATCTTGGTCTTGAAAAAAAAAATCACCTTTATGATCCTTCATCTCCGCTCTCAGGGATACCATGTGCCTCAGCAATCCCAATCTGGCACCCAAGTCTTACAGGATTCTTTGAGACATGCTAACCCTCAATCTATGTTGCAATCATGAAGAAACTGGTTCTATTACGAGGAAAGCGATGCTGCAGCAACAGGATGGATGAACTCACGAGCAAGAGGGAAGACAGGAAGGCAGAAAACAGAATCTCTTTATCCCATGTCCTTTTACCCAGGCTGCCACCAGAAGGTACTGTCTGCAAATAACCTGGTAAAGGAATCCCTCACAGGATTGCCTTGCATCTTGGGTTTTAGTTTATTCCAGATGTGGTCAACCTAACAACCAAAATTAGCCATCACAGATACCTCACTTATGTTTCAGATCACATTTCCTTGGTGAGACAAGATGGGCAAAGAACTGAGATCTGGAGTGGACTGAAAATGACCATTAATCATTTTAAATTTGTATTATGTTACTCATATTTAATAGTAGTCTGTGTAAAGAAAGCCACAATTTCTTAGCTGAAACAATTAAGTAGTAGTAATAGGTAACTATACTGTACCCAGAAGTTTTCACACTAAGAATATTTGCAAGCATGCTTTAAACCTCTTGACAAACACCCATCTCAGAGGAAATGTCAGTGCCATCAACTTGTCCTTCATTCTTGTTCTCCAAGTAACTTGTTCTTCCCAGACTTCATTCATAAAAACTCCTCTCTGTGTTGTGCATTGCTGTCACCACTCATTTGATTTCATCAAAACTTTGGATCCCCAAGGCTGTCTTTTGGCTTCTGTAATGAGGGAAGTTTGTATCCACAGCTCGTGTTCCCATCGCTCTGTGATCCGGCTTGCACCCCGAGCCCTTCACAATACCTAGTTTAGAAAGAAGATACGACACCACTCAGAGGGTGGTGTCACATAAACAGAAGCTACAAAACCAAAACAATCATCAGCCATGTTAAAAGTTCAAGAAGGTTGAAGCAAAATGAGAGAAGACATACGTTGAGATCTCCAGAGGGAGGACTTAAGACACGGGACGACAGTGAACCTATGACACATGAGTGATACTTGAGAAGTTTTCAGCTCACTCATATTATTTTCACGACAATCAACTACTGTTGTCGTTAATTTTGTAAACAATATTTGGTGTTTTTTTTCTCAAAAACAAACAAACAAACAAACAAACAAACAAACAACCCTGTAGCCTCTATGACTACCAGGAACTTTGTGTGTGTGTGTGTGTGTGTGTGTGTGTGTGTGTGTGTGTGTAGTACCTGGTATCCTCAGAACAAAACAGGATCTCTGGCATATATGTGGTGCTTAACCATAACTGAGAAACGCGTGCCAGAAAATTAAAAAGTTAAGGACCATCACTCTCTGGTGTGTCTTAAAGGCCATGGAAATCATCTGGGAGACACCATTTTTAGTCCTAGTACCTTCCATGGAATTCAGGAGAGTGTGGCCAAACTGTCTCATCCCTCTGACCTCCAGAAGTCTCTTCTAATAAGGGGATTGGATTTGTGAAGGCTTTCCGCAATCTTTGGCATTGTGTTACTAATATTTGTGCTGTTTTTCTTGTAGAGGAGAACAAATTTACTGTCTCTTTTGCTTAGCCATATATTTTAACAGCTGAGGCCATGCATTCCTTGAAATCTGGTATGATAGAAAGACAATAGTCAATAACTCTATCTGACTTATTTGTTTTCAAGGAGTTTAAATCTCCTCACTTCTGTCTCAGCTTTTGGTCTTCAGGCTCACTTGTATTTTGTTTGGCTCCTGTGTGACTCCCTTCGTCATTTGCATTTAGGAAGATAAGACTATGGGGAAACTCAGATAGAGGCTCTTCCTCATCTTCCTCTTCTTGTTCCTCTTCCTCCTCCTTCTTTGTTCCTCAGTGTGACTCTTTTGTGGTGATGTTTTTTCAACAGTGCATATTTTCATCCATCAACCTCAGTATTATTTTTTTAATTTCAAACTGAATTTATATTTATCACTTATCAGAATATCACACCACTAAATGGCTGTTGAACCTGTTTGAATTCTGCTTGCCTCCGAACCTGGATGTGTGCTCCCATTTCCTTAAAGGGAAGCTGCTTTTAAGTTTGATTTTTTTTAAATCTAAGCTTATAAATAGAGTAATGAAGTCCATATTTACAACTTCATTTCAGAGAAATGTAATTTACAATGGTGAATGATGGAAGACCAGTCCTTTTTCATTACATCAAAGCTTTCTGCACTGGAGTCTTCATGGCTTCTTAGCTGTTAAAAGAATTGAATCTCCAGAAGGACCAGTTCAAAAGGCTTTAATGTAGAGCAAGCTCTGTGTGGATCCAGTGCTCTGGTCTCCAATATGTGGCAAGTAGGAACTGGGCTCTGGGAGGGCCTGGAACATTACAGGCTTACTAGAAAATCAGTCAGGCAATTAGAAGAAAACATAGTTTAAGAGCAAATAAACCCTGGGATATTATTGATTAATTATCTGAGTCAAATAAAAATAAGTCTAAATTAAAATTATGTTTACAACTTCAGTTTTCCTTGGCAGAACTGGAAAGTCAAGAAGGAAGAGGATTCCTTGGGAAGACCTGGTTAATTTCCATTGTCCACACATGAGTCTTCATTTTATTAGGTTGTCCTGCTGGAAAACATTATCTTCCATTTTATAAGTATCTTGAGGTTTTGGCAATAGAAAGCACCTACGACTTACAGTCTATTGAGTGGAGACTGATACACGGTCAGTAATTTACAAATGCTGCTTGGAGGCCAATCCCTAGAGAGTTGGTTCTGCCTTTTCATGAAAACGGACTCAAAAAGAAAATGAACTCTCAGAGTTTTCCAGTGGTCAGTCCCTGGAGTGGATGGTCTCAGAGAGCTTATGTTGCTTTTGACTACATTTGTAATCTTAGATGCTTAAGTCTTTATATTTTATATATTAAGAGGACATATTGCAACATTTAATTTTTTCCCCTTGGGCTTTTTGTCTTCATCAAAGAATTGAAAATATAACGTGTTGAAATAAAACCTCTGCTAGAAGGAATTCTGCCTATCCCCTGACATTTCTTCATACAGTATTAATGATTCTTCTATTTTTCTAAATTACAGTGATGGATGCATCTTGGCAAAGTGAAAATTGAATATAAAATGTTGTGATGAATTATAAATATAGACATATTTCATTCTCTCATCTCAATACTTTGCATTAAATATGAGTGTTGTATTTCTTTCAAGTGATGGAGTTAATTTTATCTGAGAAAATAATAAAGTGATCATTCATTTTTGAAAGGCTTTTTGGAAAAGTGTATACTAATTTCCTTCTTGCTTTTACATACATATGTAACCTACTCTTGAAGAGCCAAGAAAATATTTTACACATGTTATAAACCCCACCAAGTGGAAAAGAACTCAAAGCAAATGTTGACATAAGGACGTGACCTGCTATATTACTTAGTGGGAAGAAATTTAAATTAGCTCCTTATGGACCAAGCAACATACACAGTGATGAATGACATGTGTCTTGGTCTTTGGAAAAGCTTACAGTCTCTAGTAGACTTTGGAAAAAGAGATAAGAAGCCATTTTCTAGCCATTCATTATTGTTTGAGAGATTTGGGTGTGTCTATGCAAATGCAAGGAGAAGAGTGCACAGGAGAAAATAAAGCATCTGTCAAAATCAACAATGACAAATAAGTGCAATAAAATATAATGACAATGAAATAATCGTGTTAAAGTATGACATTAAGAGGCAGTGAGATAGTTCAGTGTTTAAAAGTATTTGCAGCACACACCTGATAATGTAAGTTTGATCTCTAGAACTCTGTACTAAAATAAAAAGAGCCAGATGGAGTAGCATGCATCTGTATTGCTAACACTCTTACAGAGGGATAGGAAGTAGACAGAGGAGGCTCAACAAGAAGCTCACAGACCAGCTAGTCTAGATACAAAGCATGGCAGAGATGAAGATGAGAGAGATCCTGACCCAACAAGATTGGGCAAGACAGTATCCACTCTTGAAGTTTGTTCTCTGAGCTCATCATGGATGTGCCCGTACACACACATAGGCACCCATGGGTACACACACAGTAATAACAATAACACCACAATTTTGTATAATGTAAATATAAGAAAACTGAAAACAGCATCCATGCACCAGATAAGATAGTCAGAGAAGAGACTCAGGAAACCATTTTTTTTCCCCAGCACTCTTTACAGAGAAGCTTCAAAGTTAAAGAGTTCACAAAGTAGCTCTCCTGGCAGCAACCATCCATAGTTCACATCTCTTACAAGCACCGTAACAACTAATTGTGTTGCTTAGAGATTTTCTTGTTTTGTTTTATTTTCGTTTTTGTTTTCTTTTGGCACAAACTATAGTCATTTGAGAAGAGGGAATGTTAGCTGAGGAATTGCTTCCAACAGATTGACCTGTGGACAGACTTGTAGGCCATTTTATTTATTGCTAATCTGTGGAAAAGGGTCCAGCCCACTATGGTGGTATCATCCCTAGGCAGGTAGAAGGGGTTGCTGAGCAAGGCAGAGGGGGCAAGCAAGCATTCAGTATTCTCTGGTCTCTGCTTAAGTCTCCCTTCAGTTCCTGCCTTGACTTCCTTTGATAATGGGTCACAATCTATAAGCCAATTAAAAACACTTTCCTCCCCCATGTTGCATTTAGTTAATGCTTTTCACAAAAACAAAGAAAAGAACTTGGAAAGATGAGCCTAGGTACATTTGTTTTTCAAACAGTTCCTGTATCACTTCCACCTCTTCACATGCAAATATAGATATTAAGACTCCCACCCACTGAGCATTTCTTTAAGTGTTTCTCCACCATTCAATATCACTCTGCTGAAAATTCTCTGTTTAGCTCTGTACTCCATTTTTAATTGGATCTTTTTTTTTTTTGGTGTTTAATTTCTTGTGTTCCTTATATATTCTGGATATCAGCCCTCTGTCTGATGTAGGGTTTGGTGAAGATCTTTTCCCAATCTGTAGGCTGTCATTTTGTTCTGTTGACAGTGTCCTTTGCTTTACAGAAGCTTTTCAGTTTCATGAGGTCCCATTTATTAATTGTTTGTCTTAGAGCCTGAGATGTTGATGTTCTTTCAGGAAGTTGTCTTCTGTGTGTATGAGTTCAAGACTTTTCTCCAATCTTTGTTCTAACATATTTACTGTGTCTGGTTTTGTCTTGAGGTCTTTAATCCACTTGGACTTTACTTTTTTGCAGGGTAATAGATATCGGTCTGTTTTCAATTTTCTACATGTGGACATCCAGTTAGACCAGGACCATTTGTTGAAGATGCTATCTTTTGCCTTCTTTTGGCTTCTTCGTCTGTGGGTATGTGGGTTTATTTCTAGGTCTTCGATTCAATTCCTTAGTCATCAGGGAAATGCAAATCAAAATGACCCTGAAATTTCACTTTACATCCATCAGAATAGCTAAGATAAAAATTCATATGACAACACATGCTGGAGAGGATGTGGAGAGAGGGGAACCTCCTCCATTGCTGGTGTGAGTGCAAACTTGTACAGCCATTTTGGAAATCAATCTGGTGCTTTCTCGAAAAATTGGGAATAATACTACCTCAACATCCAGCTATACCACTCCTGGGCATATATCCAAAAGATGTGCCACCATACAACAAGGACATTTGCTCAACCATGTTCATAGTAGCTTTATTCATAATAGCCAGAATCTGGAAACAACCTAGATGTCCTTCAATGGAAGAATGGATACAGAAACTGTGGCACATTTGCACACTGGAATACTACTCATCTATTAAAAAACAAGGAAATCAAGAAAATAGCAGTCAATGGATGGAACTAGAAAAGATCATCCTAAGTGAAGTAACCTAAAAGTAGAAAGACACTTATAATCAGATATTAGCCATATAATACAGGATACCCATACTAAAATCTACCAACCTAAAGAAACTAAGCAGCAAGGAGGACCCTAGGGTGATTGCTTAAGTATTATTCAGAATGACAAACAGGATAGACACCAGAAACAGTGGATGAGAGAGAACAGGACTGGAGGCTACCATAGATGTCCTCTGAAAGGCTCCACCCAACAGGCAGAAACTCACATCCAGACTTTGGGCAGAGCACAGGAAGTCTTATGGTAGAAAGAGGGAATAGAAGGACCCAGAGGGGACAGATGCTCCACAAAGAGAGCAACAAAGCCAAAAATCTGGGCCTAGTAGAGCCTGCAGAGACTGATATACCAACTAAGGATCATGCATGGAGAGGACCTAGACCCCCTGCTCAGATATAACCCATAGGCAGCTCAGTCTTCATGTGGGTTCCCTAGTAAGGGGTGGGGTAGAGGCTGTCTCTGACATAAACTCAATTGCCTGCTCTTTGATCACTTCTTCCTGCTGGCGTGGCCTTGCTAGGCCACAGAGGAAGAGGACCTCACAGTCCTGATGAGACTTGATAAACTAGATGCCAGGGGAGGAGGCCTTCCCTTTTCAGTGGTCTAGGGAAAGAGAATGAGGGAGACAGATGAAGGAAGCGTGGGAACAGGAGGAGATGATGGAGGGGGCTACCATCGGGATATAAAATGTATAAATTGTAAAAACTAAACTAAATAACCCAAAGTAGAAAAAAAAAAGAATCCCACACCTACCAACTGCCTGTTGGCGCTGCCAGTGCTCTGTTAACTTGGCAGAACTGTGTGTTATGTAACTCTTCATTTTCATCTTGGTTATTACGAATGGCACTGATTATCATGCTAATTTCCCTACTGACCCACAAAGTTATATCTCATATGCTTATTAGCCTGTTTGTATGAAGTTTCCAAATACTCTGATCAGTTTTTCTTTTCTTCTTTCTTTTTCATTCATTCATTCATTCATTCATTCATTCATTCATTCATTCATTTATTCTTTCTTTCTTTTTTTGAATTTTGGGGGGATTCCTGAGATGTACTTGATCCCTTTTCACATTATAAATATTTTGATATTATTACTACATGTCGCAGTTTGCCTGTTAAGTTTTTATTTCCAATTGAAAAAATGAAAGGTCTTAGTTTCAGTGTGTCCAGCTTACACTTTCTTACAGGGAAATAGGTCTGTCCATCTTACCTAAGAAGGACCTCTATGTGACAGTCACATGAGGAATTCTGTAGTGTTAATCTGGAGGTGTACTGTGTTGTCTTGTCTCTAAGATCTTTAGCTCCCTTTGAGCTGGTTTTTATGCCCACTGTTAGCAGAAGCAGCTTTGTGTTGTTGTTGTTGTGGTTTTTCCATGTAAGAAAACTGACTAAACAATTACTTAAAACTATGATTTCATCCAGAACTCTTTAGTACAGATTGATCATGAATCATACATGAAAGTATATATTTCCCTGGCCAATTTGCTCATCTGTGAAAGTCCCATAATATTTAACTATCTGCTATATTACAGTATCAGACCTTCTTCTGGTGGATGTTTTTCCCTCACAGTTTTTGTTCAACACACTGAGGGAGGGACATCATGTCTTCTTGTTTTGATTTCTCTCTCAAGTTTTTTCCTTCTCCACCCCTTTCTAAGGTTTTATTTATTTATTTATTTATTTGAGATTGATGCTCAGATGGCCCATGCTGCCCTGAATGTCAGTATATAGCAGAGGCTAGCCTTAATCTCCTGAGACTCCTCCCTCCATCCTGCAAGTTTTAAAATTATAGGCATGCATCACCATGACCAGATCCACTTTCCATTACTCCTAACACTGACATTTCTGTATACATCTTTGATGATATATATGACATTTTTTCAATGGATGAATTCTTTTTATTTTGTTGCTTTTAGCAAGTAAATATACTTAGGAATAATACTGACTTGTACATCG
Organism: Pachyuromys duprasi; assembly: GCA_028658305.1. Taxonomy (NCBI): domain Eukaryota; kingdom Metazoa; phylum Chordata; class Mammalia; order Rodentia; family Muridae; genus Pachyuromys; species Pachyuromys duprasi. Next base: position 42,986,085 of record CM053756.1, on the reverse strand, counting down.
CTGCATATTCTAATTCATGAATGTGGATACACACACACACACACACACACGGAAGGGGTTGTGTTTAGCCTTTACCTCATCATATATTGTATATCTATGGATACATTCAGCTACACCTATCTGTAACCTATCTATTATCTATCTCTCTATTTAGCTATAATGTATATGCACATTTTAGTTCTTTTATTTTCTAAATTTTCCATTAAGAGATTATTAACATATTCTATTAAATTAGTACATTGAATGGGAATTAATGTTTTAGCTTGCCATCACCTCTCTCTTTTTCTCTCTCTTTCATTCTTTCTTGCATACACCCACAAAGGGAGGGAGTTGTGCATAGCCTTTATCTGATCGTATATCGTTTATCTATGGATACATTCAGGTACCACCTATCTATAACCTATTATCTATTTATTATCTACCTACCCACCATCTACCTTTCATTTATCTAGCTACCCACCTTTCATCTATTAATATATCATCTAATCCTATGGATTATTTATCATGATCTACCCCATTTTCCTCCCTCTCTCCATCACCCATTGGCTAGTCTTTCCATTAGACATATCTGAAGATGCACGCTTGTCATCTGCAGATGGAATCAAGTTTGATCATTTGGTTTCTATGACGCTCACTGCAACATGGCCATTAATTTCTATACCTTTATCTTCATTGTCATTTATATAGCTTTAATTAATCGCTGATGGTGAAATGTGAAGAGATACCTTAAGTCTGAACAAAGGCTCTGTCCCCTTTAACAATCCTTCCAATAGTTTAAGAACCATTTGTGATCCTTGTATGAATTAATCAATATAAGCTTGTATTGAACAAAAAGGCTTTCTCCTTTTATTTATTTGCTGTCGTTACTGACTCATGAATCTTCATTTTATTCAACGTTAGTGCCTGCTTCTGCTAATTCTGAAAATAAATTTTCTTTTATAGAGAAAGCAGGGAGCCTCCTCAAATTGTCTTTGTAACATCTTGACACTTCCTCTTCGACTTCTGGGCACTGCTTTAATTTTTGTTCCAGGCTCATGTTTGACTGTAATGGCTATGAAATTAGTCAGGCCTTCAAAGAGCTGCACGTCCTTTTGATTTGCTAAATTCACATCTCCACTTCAATAGTCATTACAGATTCTTCTGGATCTTTATTCATAATCATGCCATCTGCAAATAATGGAGCTTTCCTTTATTCCACTTCAAGATTTTCATCATCCATTTTCCCTGCATTCCAGCATTTGGTAGAATTTCCAATATGCCATTAAATGCAGAAAGGAACAATGAACAACCCTGTTCCACATATGATCTCACAGGAAAATAATCCCACACTGGGCCATGAGGATGCTTGCACTATATGTATCAGATACCTTTTAAAATTAAGGACCTTCAATCCTGGTTATACTTGTCAAGATCTTTTATTATAAATGGTGTAATGTTGCTATTCTAGTGTGTCTCTTTAACAATTTTCCAACAGCTAATGTGGTGTAACTTTAGTCTCATAGCATTGAAGGCCAGAAGTCTAAATCAGGCGGTTAAAGAGATGTGCTCTTTCTAGAGGCTCAAAAGAATATGCTTCTTTCCTTTTCCTATGTATTAGAGGATTACTAAGGTGTCTTGGTTTGCACACTAAGTCCATCCAAGCTTCTTGTTTGTTTGTCACTTCCTGACATTGTCACTCTTGTCTTCTTCATATCACAGAGGCCTCTGCACAGAAGTAGCCTATGGCAGCTCAGTGACCAAGAAGGTTCCCCAATAATAGAACAGGGACCATCTCTGACATGAACTCATGGACTGGCCCTTTGATCACCTCCACCTAAGAGGGAAGCAGCCTTACCAGTCCACAGAAGCCAGTCCTGATGAGACCTGATAGACTAGGGTCAGATGGAAGGGGAGGAAGACAGCCCTTATCATTGGACTGGGGGAGAGACATAGGAAAGGAAGAGGGAGGGATGGTGGGATTAGGAGGGTTTGGGGAAGAGGACTACAGCTGGGATACAAAGTGAATAAACTGTAATTAATAAAAATAAAAAAAGAACCATTGTGATTATTCTGACCCAACCAGGATGCTGAAGGATAATATGCCAACCTTTAGATTCATAAACTGACCATGTCGCTTTGGCTGCATAATGAATCACATTTGTAGGCTGTGGGATAACTACACACATCATCCATGGGGTGTAATTTAGCTTATCAAAGAAAGAAAACATGATAAAGTCAGTTGTCAACACCTATTGAGATGCTCATAGATCATCTCTATTGTCTATAAGAAAAAAGGGCTTCATTTCTAACATCTCCTGTTTATTCTGGAGTCATTTCACCCCACATGAACACTGAGAAAGTTTAGTCATTGACTTCATGTGGGGGGTTGTATCCTGAACATATTACAATGGGAAAGGTTGTAGGTTAAGGTGCATTTAATGAACTCCCTCCCTCCGTCTCTCCCTTCTTTCTTTAGATATGCTCTTTCTTTAGATATGTAACTCACGCTCCTCTAGAAGCAGCTAGTTTAGGCTTGCCTCCATCCCACTCCAGTCTCCCCTCCCTAGTTATGTAGTGTGGACTTGAGTCACCATACCCAGCTGCAAATCTGGTCTCTCCTGCTCTCCTGTTGCTTTCTATCATGAAATTAAGTGAATTTAAGTTGAAAGACTATACATTTGCTACTGTTGGTATTTTTCTTATTATTTTGGGATGTTTTCCTAAGCATACTGGCCTGTTCTCTGTCTCTCTCTCTCTGTCTCTGTCTCTGTCTGTCTCTGTCTCTGTCTTTCTCTCTGTCTCTCTGTCTCTCTCTGTCTCTCTCTGTCTCTCTCTGTCTCTCTCTCTCTGTCTGTCTCTTTCTCTCTCTCTCTCTCTCTTCCCTTTCTTCCTTGCAGAGAATATGTTGTGATATTCTCAACAAATAAGTTGAAATGTGTTTTTTTTTCCTTTGACCAGTATTGTCAAAAGTTTCTATTTTGTGTTCTTTATTTCCTTGTACCTTAATTTTTATTAGTTGTTTGGAAACTTTGTAAAATATGTTTTCATCGTATCCACCTTTGCCCCAACTTCTCCCAGATCCAGTCCCCTTCCATATCCATCCAAATTTGAGTCCTCTCTTTTAAAGCTTATCAAGTTAAAGTTATGGTGTTCATACATTCTTGGCTCTGTGATCTTTCACTACAGTGTGGTCAGCTTACCGCCGGCTATACTCTTAAAAAAATAAAAATTAAAAAGCTGACTCCCCTTCTCCCAGCAGCCATTAGGTACCAAATAGCTCCTTAACTAGCGATGGTGCTTCATGGCCACCTCCCTCCTCCATCTCCCAGCTGGAATCTAGTCTGGCCTGAGCTTGTACATGGATTTTGGGCTTGTAATTGCTAATTGCTTTGAGCTCATAGATGCAACTTCGCCGTTGTGTCCAGAAGACAGTTTCCTTGAAGTCATCCACCACCGCTGATTCTGCAGCTTTCCTGCTTCCTACACTTATTCTATTGATTGGTATGGACTTAGTCTGCTCTTCTGTGTTCTAAGTCCTCCAGGTGTTCTTCCATTCAGAGAAATGGATCCTCATTTCTGAACTGCACACTCAACACTGAACACGCGTGACATTACCTGCAGCAAGTGTTTTCATATGTGGTCCTTTCGTTGTCACAACCACCAACTCAGCATACTTAGCAAGGTTTGCTGTGCTCTTTGATTTTCCTCTTGTCCTTCAACATATTCATATCCGGAGCACACGTCCATGTTTCCGTGCAGGCATCTTCCACAGTTTGGGAACTGCAGCACTGTGTGTGTGTGGGAATGTGTAAGCTGTGTGTGTGTGAGTGTGTGTGACAGTATGTAAACTGCAGGACCATTTGTATGGTTGTAGATCTGCTTTCATCAGCATTGATTACTTGAGCTGTTTCTAGGCTATGGTTATGATTATGCGTGCGTGGATTCATAAACCACCTGTGCTACTGCGTGCCTTCAGTTTTGTGTGTACAGTCTGTTATATCATTCCGTACATTCCCACTTACCGCTCTCCTTTAAGTGTGCAGCTTTTATTAACGTTGCAATATGAAGCTTCCGGCTCACTCACAAACTTCTTCACATGCCATTTTGTTTATAAAGGTAATGGCAGTTTACTTGCTCATTTTCCAAAAGGGAACTTTGTGTTTTACTCCCACGTTTGCTATTATAAATGGTGCTTCAGTTCATCCACACACAAATAGTGCTTTAGTTCACACACACACATACACACAACACATATGCAGTGCTTCAGTGCACAAACCACATATCAATAATGCTTCAGCTTACATACTTGTGTATACACCTATATAAACAACATTCCAATATGCACACAAATTAACACACACATAAAAACAATGCTTCAATACACATACAGAAACACACACATGCACACATAAACAGGGCTTTATCTCACTCACACACACCATCTGTCAACATTGCTTCAGTGCACATACAGGCATATATAAAGTGCTCCAGTACTCACAAACACACAAACACACAAATGGTCCTGCAGTTTACAAACTGTCACGCACACAGTTCTGCAGCTTACACACTCTCTCTCACACACACATACAAACAGTCCTTTAGTTTACACACACACACACACACACACACACACAGAGAGAGAGAGAGAGAGAGAGAGAGAGAGAGAGAGAGAGTGCTGCAGTTCCCAAACTGTGCACAACAGGAGTGCAGTTTTACAAGATTCATTTCTTGATTGCATGCCTCAAAAAAGAATTAAGACAGGACTATGGGTGCACTTTTTTCAATCATATTGGGTATTTATTGCTCAATCTCTGAACAAAATGTTTGCAGTTGTAGCAATTTACAACTTTCCAACCAAAGATGGATATCCTAAGTTTCTTCCTGTATTTGCCAACATTTCATACTGTTAGACTTCCTAAATATCTGCAACGTTTCATGTAAATAGTCTTTTGTTTGTCATTGTATGTATGTGTGTGTGCACATGACTGCAGGTGCCTGTTGAAGCCAGAAGGGGGCGTCAGATCCCCTAAAGCCAGAGTTACAGACAGATGTGAGGCACCCAAAATAGCAACTGGACTTCAGGTCCTCTGCAAGTAAAGTTCTTGCTCTTAACCACTGAGCCACCTCTCCAACTCATGCTTTTACCTCCGTGTTTTAATTATGTGTTTTCGCTTAAATGCTGGTAAAGTATAAGTTAACATGCTTGTAAGTCTTTTCCTCTGTGAACTGCCTGCTCATGTTACACTAGGGTTTTATTAAGGAACTTTCTGTCTGCACTCATAATTTTTATGTTTTTATGAGTGTTCTTGTCTGATTCTGATTTCAGGGTTATTTCTTGCCTCATAAAAAAAATTGGCAGTTTTCTCCATTTTTCTGTTTGGGTAAATATTTCGTATTTACTGGCTTTTAAACGTTTGAACAAAATGAGACCTAAGAGTAGTCAAGTCCTGGAACTCATTTTGTTGGAAAATAAGAAGGGAAGGCAATAATTTTGATTATAGATTAAATTCCTTTAATGGCCATTTGTTACAGTATTTCTAGTAATCTCCATGGCAGGCAAGGCTACATAGTAAGATTCTGTCTCAAAAATAAAAACAAAAATAATAAAATGCTATTATTCTATTTCATTAAGTTTTCAATTAGCTCTCACTGTTGTTACAATGCTCTTGTATGACCTGACCTAAAAAATAAATATATAATAAGTATATATGTGATTATATCATGTTTGCTCATAATCTTAACAATTTCTCTTTTCTTATTCATTTCTTTTGTGAATGTATTATTTATTAGTTCCTTAAAGAAAATATTTAGTTTGGTTTATTTAATTTGCTTGTCATACTCATTTTGAATTAACATTTTCCCTATTTATTAAGATTTCTCTCTAACATTTAAGAGTTCGTTGTTAATTCTTGCTCGATTTGAAAGCTAGTCCATCATTTTCAAATATTCTTGGTTTTTTAGTGAAGCCGTGCAAGACTCCAATCTCCTAAATAAAATGCCAGTTAAACATTTCTCATCATTACTTAATGCATTTGTAGTTATTCAACTTTAAATATTTTTAAAATTTCTACAAGCAGTTTAGACATGCCTTCCTAAATTTCAAACATTCTAATAGAAAGCATCTATTTACTCTTGGATTACTAATTTAATTTCATTTTGGAGAGTCAAACAATATGGGATATATTAATGCAAATAATGTTTCCTGAGTGCTTGGAAGGAAAGTATGTTTTATATTCCTTTGTTGTAAATCCATCTCTCCCTCGCTCCCACTCTGCCCCTTCCTCCTATTCCTCCTCTTCCTCCTCTCCCTGCATTCCTCTCCCAGCCCCTCTCTCTGCTTCCTCTTCCCTTTTGTTCATACTTGTGCTGGGTTTGTACTTCATTCAAAATACTCACATCTTAACTGCCTTGCTTGTGACTGTTCAGCTGCTGCAGTTTCTGGCAGTTGAGTTAAACTGTTCCATTATGATCCCGTGTTTGCAAATTTTGACCTTTCAATTCTGCCAGATTTTGATTTAGAATAAGACTCTGTAGGTGTAGGCCAGCTTCCTGTAGGCAAAGATAGAGTCATGATTCTGATGCATATCTTGTGAATTCCATTTTTTTATTATTCTTTGTTTCAATTCTACTTTCAAATAATTATTGCTCTGATTTTTACATCAGACCGATTTTTAACAAAAAAACCATCCCTGAGTTATTTTTTAATTGGTTCTTGTATGGAGTCTCTCTCTCTCTCACACACTCTAATGTATGTATGTATGTATGAATGTATGTATGTATGTATGTATGTATGTATGTATGTATGTATTTCCAGTTTGATAAGGTGGTTTTAGCTTGGATTTTGATTAATAAACATGAGAGCCATTATTGTTAGCTTGCTGTCTTACCTTTATTGATCTGTTCAGTCTTTTCTTGGGGTAAGGATAAAATCTAGCTGGCTTTGGAAAGTGCTACCTAGCACGTAGACCCAGCTGGTCTCAAATGTGTAGCCATCCTCCCGCCTCTGCCTCCTGAGGGTTGGAAGCACAGGCATGTACTACCCAGCCTGAGGGATGTATTTAGTTTTATTCAGATCATCTGACTGGGTTTTCTGTTCATATCATTTTCATTTTTCTTTCTTCTCCTATTACAGTTTTAAGTTAATAAAAATTTTAATGGTGTCTTATACTTTCCTCTATTGGCTCACAAGCCCTCATCATATTATTTCAGTAGATACTCTGGGTTAAACTGAACACTGCAGTTAATAACATTGTGTAACAAATTCTCATGTGTGTGACATTTTTCTGTCCTATACAATGTAGAGCTTATTTTTTTTTTAAAAAATCCTTCTTTGAATTAATTATCTCAAGCTCTCTTATTTTCAATTAAAGCTGTAATTTTACATTTAAAATATGCAAAATAGCACATTGTTTTAGCAGTCAATAAATCATTAAATTCAGTGGCATTCTGTCAACGTGTGAGTTCGTGTTTCTTCTTGAAAAAAAATTAATCGTTCTTTGAGCTGAGTGTTTGTGTGAACACTCTTACTGGATGTATGCTCAAAAATCTCTTTTCTTTCATATTTAAAATATGACACAAAATCCTGCCTCACAGACATTTTACTCAGCTTCTCTAGCCGACAACTGGGATATCTAATGCTAACGAAAATTTCCTGGAACTTTCTAACATGTTTTTCTTCTTCTGTGCTGAGTGCTTTTCTTGTTGGTTTGAGATTATTTCAACTCTATTTAACTCCTCCTCTCTGCCATCATTCATTAGCAGATCAGCACATCTGACTGAGTTTCCTCAGAGAGAACAATGTCATTACTGCTCACAACCATCAGATGCTCTTGAATCCTGTACTTCTTTCCCTGTCCCTTCTTCCTGAAGCCTGTTTGAATTACTTGAGTTTCTTTCGTAGCTTTTCTTGCTTATCCAGAAGAAATTCCTTCTGCTCTTTGTGATGTGTTCTGTATGACATCATCAGTGGAATTGGCTCATTTATCAATTCTTTCTCTGTACTGTTGCCTCATCTGTGTGGTTGTTTCATCTAATTTAGGCTCTACTATTTAGGGACTACACTTTGTTTTTAATTTCCACAGTCTTCTGAGTCAGTCTGCTGCATCTCTGCTGTGGCTTGCTTCCTCAGTGTGGATTTATGTGGAGTGGTTGCTATTGATTCCTACTCTTGCTTTATATGAGTTAGCTATTAACGTGAGACCCTGAATTTGGTTGAGTGGATCCATCTCTGCCCATCATTTTGTTTTTGATCTCTCTATCTATCTTTCTTTTGTGGTGCTAGTGGTTGGTTGGTTATTTTTGTTTGCTTTTTCCTGAGACAGGATTTCTCTGAATATCTATGGCGGTCTGGGAATTAAGTTTGTAGACCAGTCTGGCCTCAAACTCAGAGATCTGCCTTCCTCAGTCTCCTGAATGCTGGGATTAAAGTACCACCACCACCTATTTGGTCTTTAAAAAAAAACAATAATTTATCCTGGTAAGCCTCATATCAATGTTTGCAATGCCCAATATCTTTTGGTGCTTATCTCAATGATGTAGGGGTAATTTGTATAGGCATAGTGTAAATTCTGCACTATCTTGGCTGTCTTTGACAATTTGTTACCCTTTCATTGAAAAATTATGAATTTTTCTACTGCTAAGCCTGGTAGGAAGTTTGTAGATTCTCCAAATAAAGCACTAATATCTATCACTAATATATCTCTCTCTGCCAACCAAACAAAAATTCATTGCTCACAATGAGTCAAGTTGGAATAAAAATGAGTCCTCATTGCTATCCCCAGTCTCACAGCTGGGGAAAGCCAGTCTTGGAATGATATCCAAGACCCTCAAGTCGCCTTCCAAAAGGGACTTGAAAACAAATTAAAAAAAATTAAAGTGGTGGATTCCAAGACTGATTTAATAAAATTTGATCAAATAGTTTAAATTAGTGGAATTCCATAGCATATTAATATATTCTACAAGTAAAATAAACAACTTCTTTAATCAGGCAAGTTGACAATTCTGGTTAAGTAGAGAGAAATGGCTTATTTACAGTTGAAAGCTTTCAAATAATATTCTGACAGTCTTCCTGAAAGGACAAGTCACTTAAGACACTGGAAATGTTTATCTTGAAATACAAAGTCTGAAAGGACAAGTCACTGAACATTGAAGTCTTTATTTTGAAAAATAAAGTCAATGTGCAATGCGCAAACATTTATTTACCTGGAAACATTTCTCCTCTGATCTATTGGTGGTTTTTCCCCCCGTGGGGACTAGTGTTTTATGGAACAAATGTTCAAACTTCAACATTTTTAATTACAATGTGCTGTCTAGAAGAGAATGTACATTGGATTCTACACCGCTGAATTTTGATGGAACTGACTATGGTAAGCTGTAAACCTAAAGTCCAGCCAGAGAAGAGAAGCCTCTGGGCACTTTGGCTCATTCCATAACCCATTAGCATTCTGTCATGACCACTAAGAGGACTAAAGAGGGGAGATTTGGGGCCAAAGATTCCCTCAGTATTTTATGGAGTAGGACCCTCAAGCTTAGACAGAGAAAAAACGGTCTGCTAAGGAAAGCAGCTTCGCGGGGTGATGATAATGAAGCCTGAAGTGCTAGCTGATGCTTTTATGGATGTCTACTCTAACCAGTTAATTAGGCTAGATGAAGCAAGGAACCCTGCTTCTTAAGAGGCAGCGTATGCCATTTCCCTGTTTTTATCCAAAATGATGATGGACCTGAATGACAAATTGTTTTAAACAGCACTGGTCAGCAGTCTCAATAATTACAGGACTGGAAGCCATATAAATTATATATATATAATTTTTTTTAAATTAAAATGTTCCAGAGAACCAAATCTGTGTCTGCTGGTTGTATTTTTAGTCACAGAATCAAATGTGTGTCGTATTATGCTCTAATGAGCTTCAGTGTTATACACATGCATCTAGTCTTGTGTATCTTTAATAGGTTCCATTTCTTGTATTTTTGAGCTAATATATGTGCTGCATCTTTCTCATGGACTTCTTTACCTCTGAATAATTTCCTGACCTCCTCTAATGTATCTTCGAGAAACTTGCCTTGTATTTCAATTTGATTGTTTGAGACAGAGGCTTATATAGCCCAGGCTAGCCTCAGACTCCCTGCATCTGGGGCTGATCTTGGATTTCTGATGACTCTGCCTCCATCTCCTAAGATCTGGGGACCACAGCCACACACCACCATACCCGCTTAAAATTTGAAGTCATCTCGGAGAAACCCTTCTCGAGGGCCCTCCTGGTTTGTTGTGAAGTAAGCTTCAACATCAGAGAAATGTTGCAATGTGGGCTGAGACTGACTTTTTCAGTCTTCAGAAATATTATCCTTCCTGGTAGTCCTTTGGACACAGAACACAGCCAGGCCCTAGCAATAAAATTCTAAAATTGTTAAAAATGGACTTCCAAGGTCAGTGACTTAGTATTTATGCTTTCTGGTTATAATCTGTAATAATCAATTTAAAAGATTGCAGCAGGTATCATTAATTCTGGTGTTCAACTACAAGCAGTTTGCTAATTAATTAATTTCCTTTGAATTTATTTGCTTGCTGTTTGCTCCATTTATCCCTAGGCATCTGGATAACATAAAAGAAGAAACGCCTGCTGATCTATAAAAATCATTTATTTAGTTCTTAGTAATTTAACACACTCCATACCCTCCTAGACTCTCTGAAAGATTTAAGTTATCTTCGAAAACAATAATCTACTTTCAGCCTCCAGGATTTCACTCTTAATTGTCACTCTACCTGCATCTCTCATGAACTTATACTTCAACAGGCCATGATCTTCACAGAACGGACTGAATGATACTTGCTTGTTCTAGCTTGAAATAGCTTTTCTTCCCACTTGCGGCTTTTGTGTCTTGGACAGGTAAATGCCGGTGTGTTTTCTGTATGTTTAAATTTTTTAATTTTCATAACTTTCTGTTTACTCTCAATAAGCCTACCCAATATCTGAGATTTTCTGGATAGTTCTTGATGACTTTTTTTAGTTGATGGGTGTTTTCATGGAGCTTTCATAGCATCCCAGGCAGAGAAACCCTTCTGAAGTTTCCCAGTGGTACCTTCTTTACATGGTTTCTCTGGTTTTAAGGGAATGGCTGCTTTTGTTCTTTGTTTCTTTGCTAAACTTTATGTGAGAGTATAGTACTGGTAGGTGAGACACGATGTGAGCTGGGTGTACAAGAGCCATCTGTGATAATTAGGAACTAACATGATTTTAAGTTCCAATGTAAATTCTGCTTAAGGACTAAAGGATAAAGCCATTGGAAGCACGGATGGTTTATCCTGTATTATATGTCTAGTATCCCCTTATAAGTGAGTGTATACCAGGTGTGTCTTTCTGCTTCTGGGATACCTCACTCAAGATAATCTTTTTTAGTTCCCACAATTTGCCTGCAAATTTCACGATTTCCTTGTTTTTAATTGCTGAGTAGTATTCCATTGTGTAAAGGTACCACAATTTCTGTATCCATCCCTCCGTTGACGGACATCTGGATTGTTTCCAGCTTCTGGCTATTATGAATAAAGCTGCTATGAACATGGTTGAACAAATGTCCTTGAGCATCTTTTGGATATATGCCTAGGAGTGGTATAGCTGGGTCTTGAGGAATCACTACTCCTAATTGTCTGAGAAAGCGCCAAATTGATTTCCAGAGTGGTTATACAAGTTTACATTTCCACCAGCAATGGAGGAGGGTTCCCTTTCCCCACATCCTCGCCGGCATGTGTTGTCATTTGAGTTTTGATCTTAGCCATTCTGATGGGTGTAAGATGAAATCTCAGGGTCATTTTGATTTGCATTTCCCTGATGACTAAGGACATTGAGCATTTCTTTAAGTGTTTCTCTGCCATTCGATATTCCTCTACAGAGAATTCTCTGTTTAGCTTTGTACCCCATCTTTTAATTGGATTACTTGATTTGTTGGTGTTTAACTTCTTAAGTTCTTTATATATATTCTGGATATTAGCACTCTGTTAGATATAGGGTTGGTGAAGACCCTTTCCCAATCTGTTGGCTGTTGTTTTGTTCTGATGACAGTGTCCTTTGCTTTACAGAATCTTTTCAATTTCATGGGGTCCCATTTATTGATTGTTGATCTTAGAGCCTGTACTGTTGGTGTTCTAGTTGTCCCTTGTGCCAATGAGTTCAAGGCTCTTCTCCACTTTTTCTTCTAACAGGTTTACTGTGTCTGGTTTTATATTGAGGTCTTTGATACACTTGGACTTTAGTTTTGTGCAGGGTGATAAATATGGATCTATTTGCATTTTTCTACATGTAAACATTCAGTTAGACCAACACCATTTGTTGAAGATGTTATCTTTTGTCCATTGCATTGTTTTGGATTCTTTGTAAAAAAAAATCAAGTATCGGTAGGTGTGTGGGTTTATTTCTGGGTCTTCTATTCCATCCCATTGATCCACCATTCTGTTTCTATACCAGTACCATGCAGTTTTTATTACTCCATAGTACAGCTTGAGATCTAGGATGGATATACCTCCAGAAGATCTGTTATTGTACAGGATTATTTCAGCAATTATGGTTTTTTTGTCTTTCATATGAAATTTAGAATTGTTCTTTCAAGTTCTGTAAGGAATTGTTTTGGTGTTTTGATGGGAATTGCATTGAATCTGTAGGTTGCTTTTGGTAGCATGGCTATTTTTACCATGTTAATCCTACCGATTCATGAGCATGGAGATCTTTCCATCTTCTGATATATTCTTCAATTTCTTTCTTCAGAGACTTGAAGTTTTTCATAGAAGTCTTTCACTTGCTTCTTTACCCCACACTGTGTGGTCTTCCTGGTTCTCAGCTGTGTCCCTACTCCTGGGATGTGCTGGTTCATCAAAGCATGTCTTATCACATGCTCACTTTGCCTAATAGGATGGTTAACCAAATAAATAGACCATAGAATAAATTAAATCTTCAAAAATCAACCAAAGACTGGCTTTTCAAATTTACTCTTCATTGAAAACTATTCTTGAAAATAAGCCAGATTCTAAACTCTCTTATATTTCCCAAAGGCAAGGATATTTGTTTTTTTCCTTAAACATAAATGTAATTATTATTTTATATTCATTTATTTATTTAAACTTATTTGTCAGTGATTTATTTCTTATTAATCTTAGCCTTTATTAGGCTCTGGCAACAGAAAAATAGCACTTAATAAATGCTCTCTTTGATATGCTTATTTCTCATCCATACATCAAAGAGTAATTTGTTAATTATTATCACAATGATCTCTGTATTTTTCTGACTCAGAAGTCCCATATGTTTACTAAGAATTTATTTATAGATAAGAGATGTTTTGCTACTGATTGTGTTTTCTTCAAAGATAAAAGATATATTGACCCAAACTAATTGCAGAAAACCAAGAACATCCATTAGGCTTTTAAAAACAAAACAAAATAAATCTCTAGTTTCTGTTCCAAATCTTTGATCTTAAAGGACTACGACTTGTATTTTTTTTTTAATTTTTTGCTTATTTACTTTAGCATGTGTACGCGTGTGCACATGCATGCCACAGCCCACACATGGGTGCCAGAGTCCATCTGTGCAGTCACTTTTTTCTCCTCACCGGACCTACGACTGTTCTGGGTCAGGAAATCTTACCCCTGCCAAGTCAAGGTTTCTCAGGACTTTTCCTAGCTGCAGCTGTTAGACCCCATACAAATTTGAATGCCCTATGGAACCCTAGCACCAAGACGCTGGGATCTCACTGTTGCAGAGGGCAACTGTGCTGCTAAGTGGGACCTTATAGGAACCATGATGTGGGACCCCATTACCATTTTTCCTTCCCTTCCCTTGGGATAGCATATTACACACTAAGCCTTGGTTCACATTTCTACTTTTTTTTATTTTATTTATAATTTATTTATTGACTGTGGATGTGTGTGGGCACCTGAATGCCCACGGCGCACGTGTAAGGAACAGAAGACAATTTGCAGAAATTCTTTCTCCCCTTCGTCCTGTGGGTTCCAGAGACGAATCTCCCTGCAGTAGCTGAAGGCCGGGTCATCTCACCAATCCTTCTTCCATTCTTTGTATCCGCATTTTTTCCTTCGCTCCCCTCACACTCTGTTCTCTGCAGGTTAGCTTGTTATCTGATCCTTTGCCCATAAATGAAGGAAGAATTTTTTTTTTCACAGCTGACCTTCTGCTAAATACATTGGAGGAGACAAATCCGATTCATAAAGTCCAGTTGGCTACAGAGAGGCCAGTGACTGCTTCTTTGGGGTGCGGGGAGAACCATGTCAGTTGTCAGATGTCCTTGTACAAAGGGGAGGGAAATCACAAAGGGACACAGATAAGAAGGGGGCCTTTACTCTGAAATTCTATTTCAAACCTTGTCTTCTGGAACTTTGCTGTGCATACTCTCCAAGGTGTCACCCATAAGTCGTATCTATACCTTTGATGACATCATTTGGGCTTGTTGGGTTAAAATACTACTACCACTAATAATAATAATAATAATAATAATAATAATAAATGTTTAGGGAAAAATAGCAAAGAATAGTGGAAGGAACCTCTAACTACCATGCTGCCTGAGAGGAAGATAACTTGCTTTCATCATCTATTCACAGTCCTGACCCCAGAGGGCCTAGGGCACATTGTAGAATTTGCTTCCATTGGGGTGCTAGCGAGCATGTCCAGCATAGCACCAGGGACATTGATCTGGCATAATTCTGCCACTAAGGAGCACAGGCTTACTCTGTAAAATGTGTATTTTTATCCAATTTATTTCAACTCTATTCCTTTCTGGATAAAGAAATGGAAGTATTTCAGTGCTGTTGTTGGTTGTTTTTTCTTTCTTTCTTTCTTCTTCTTCTCTTTCTTTAAAATGTAATTTACTTTTATTTTCTGCCCACAGTTTGGTATTATTGTGGCTGTGCCCCTGACTTTATGGGAATGTGACTTCACTAGGGCAGGGTCTGTGTAAGATGGTACAATATATTTTCATGTCAGAAAGGTGGATGAGTTGACACCGTATAATGGAGGAAGAGAATCACCCTTTTACTAAGAGATGTAATAGCAGAAACAGCCGTCACTGTGGAAACTGCCATAATAATGGTGATGCTCATTTTTTATTGATGATGGATAAAATTCTCCTAATACAGTCACACAGTAACTTGCTGGAATATAGCTCCAGGCTGCCCTTGGGGCAGGCTTTATTTATGCATCCCGACTTTCACTATAGGTAATGATAGCAACAATAATGATGATGACGATGATAAATATCAATGTTTACTGAATTACAACACAAGCTGAAGATTTTAGCTATTTTACCTGAACCAATTCTGTAGAATCTTCTTTTAAGAATATATTTCAGGCAAAGGCATTCAAAGCCTCATGCTTGTATGGCTTGCTTGCTAATAGACCTGTGCTAGCAATTTGGAACAGAAAGGGAAACCTGCCCAGTGTTTTTTTTAAAGCTGGTTTCACAGCTATTATTGTAGACTTTTAAAAAAAATTATTAATTTATAAGGTGCCCCTGAGACTTACAGGGTGTGAGCAACGGAGCAGACTGGGGAAATGAAGTTACATAAATCGCTATTAAGTTAGTAGCACAAGCCACAGTACCCCTACAATGGCCCCATTGAATATTTTGTGGGGAGGGGGGTGTCAAAGCACAAATCATGGAATTTTAAAAGCATGTAAGAGTATAGTCAAAAATACATAAATTCATCAAAAGACTTGCACGGTGTCAAATAGACAATTGCAAGAATTATTTTTAAAGTATTATGCAGAAAATTCTTAGTCATTTGGTATTTTGTTGACTTCAGGGGTTTCATGAGAGTTGTAATCAGTATATTTTTTTAAATGCAATTACAGTCTCCTTCAGTCTTGTGCAACTTCTTACAGTGCTTTTTGAAGATGCTGATTAATGAATGGTGTACAATGTGCCCTTGTTAGGCCCAGCGGGATGACTTCCTGTTGGACCTAGGTCTCAGGACCAGCATCATTGCCTCCGACAGTTGGTCCTTTGGGACTGTGAAGGACCAGGTTTCCTTTTCCTACTGGTCATAAAAGTGTAGAGGTTTAATTTACAGCCTTCGTTTAGCAGCGCGTGGGTCATTCAAGAAGCGTTTTCCTCATCACTCCTAAATCTACTCTGTGTCAGTGCCAAATGTTATTGTGTTCGGTTACCTTTATATACCTGCCTCACTTAGGTCCTTGATGTAAGAGAATAAAGGTTGGGAAAGAAAAAAAAAAAGAGGAAGAAAGTTGAAATTATAAGCTCAGGAGTAAACATCATTTTCTACAACAAATTATAGAATCCAATTCTCCCATATTTATCTTTTGAAAGGCAATTATATTCTGCTTAACAAATATAATTGTAATGTAAAATAGCCTCAATAAGTAAATGCCAGTCTTGATTTGTACCCTGTTCATTTTGTCTCTATTTTAATGTATTTGTGTGGAATGATAAACCTGGCAATAATTTATGCCATATTATTTCTCATGAAACCATTTGGCAATGTCTAGAGTCACTTTTGGTGTTCACACCTGAATATTCATGTTGCTACTGGTATTTAGTCAAGGAGGCCATTGAGATCACGCTGTGTCTTGTAACACACAGTGCAAGAATAACGCTGCTTCAACTGAGGGTTTTACCTCTCAAGGGAGAAGGAAGGAAGGAAAATGAACCTGGTGGAAGTCAAAATCTCTTTTAGCTACTTCTCATTCTAGCCACCCCTCCCACCAAGCTTAACAAATGAAGTAAGAAAACAAATTTTGACCCAACATAGTTTATAGATGCCCCAAAACTACCATTATGCATCTATAAATATATATACACAACTACAGACAAAAGATTATTTACAAATAATTTGGGTTTTAGGAATCCATTTGAAGAGAATGACTGATGGGAACAACATCACAAACAGACAAGAAATATAATACCTGAAATTTCATTAAGAAAAAAAAGAGGATGGCTCAGACAATAGTATTATTCTTACTAAATTCAAAAGAGCTGGGAAAGAGGATCTTGAATATTCTCACTGCAAAGAGATGATACATGTTTAAGATAAAGGAAGACCTAAGTATATTAGTTATTATATAATGAAAACAAGTCCCCAAACCTCATATCATACTATATAAGGATATGAAATTACTATCAATCAATTAAAAGCTGCTTGGCAGTAAGTAAGAGATCAGAACTATTAGCCAGAGCCAACATTGACTGCAAGTGTTGTAGGCTTAGATTTTTTACCAAACCTACTTTATTTAGGGTTCCTAAATGGTTCTACCTCCTTTGCATCCACTGACCAGAGGTAGGGGAGAAAGAAGAGTATTGGATAAAGGGGATGAGTCTGCTCTTCATTGTCCTGAGAAACTCTCTGGAACATTTTTCTCTGGGAAGTCAATTGTCCAACGCATTAATACCAGTGCAGCAATGTCGATCCGAAATGCTAGGTTTCACTGTCCATGGGCTTTTGTAGATCCCCTCTCCTCAGCGCCCACCCATGGATGTTCTCAGCCCCTTACACAAGCCAGCCTCTAGAGAAACATCGCAGGCCCTCTCTCAAGACAGCTTCTATCAAAACATCATATGGGTCAACTGAGTCTTCAAGGAAACCAGAAACTCCCACTTCAGAATGTGTTTTGTGCTGTGTTTGTGAGTGTGTGTGTTTGTGTGTTCAAAGAAACCTTTGTTTGTACAAGTGAATGGGATTCCGCGATGACATAACTGATAGTTGTGAAAAGTCATAAGCCATCCCAAGTAACTATAAGAAAAGAAATAGATTGTGACAATGAGTATAACAGTTTATGCCTTAGCCAGGTCTGCTAGGATAGGTTGCAATCCCAAATACTGAAAAAGTTGAGGTAGAAGGAATGCAGAGAGTCCAAGACAGGCCTGAGCTATGGAATGAATTCAAGAACAGTCTGGGCAACATGGTAACGTCTTGTCTCAAAAGGTAAACAGAGCGCTGAGATAGTGGTTAAAAGCACTCAATGGTAGTGCACCTTCCAAGCATTCATAAAGTGTTGTGTTCAGGCATTAGTCACACCCACACACAACCTATACAAGTTACATGGTAGACAGGGGACAAACAAAATATTTAGTGGAAAATGTAAGTTTCAGAATAACTGGTTAGGATAATGGCATTTCTATGAAATTCTCTGAACCAAAATAACACAGTACCAGTTAGGACGGCCAGGCTACATAAAGATAGACATTAATGGCAGTGTTCTAATCTAACAGGGGTCTATATTCTCGTTCTGTTACAATGTAACTGAAGGTGGCCCCCGTAAAGGTGGTTTGTAAATGCCATCAGCCAGTCAGATGCAGCAAAGTGAGAGACAGGAGGTTCAGGCAATTAACTCTTTCTGAGGTCAATGGAGATCAGGGCATAAGATGTGTAGGAATATTTAATTGGTCCATCTTTCAGACTCCAATTAACAGCCAGGGTCCCTTCCAAAGGGTTCATGACTTACTCTGCTTCTTCTCTGGTATCTTTTTTATTTTTAAGACTGTAAGATAATTGTTCCTGTGCCAGCCAAGCCATCTTTGTTTAGACTCACAGTCAGAGCATAAAACAGAAGAGTAAGTCTGAACCTGTATCCTCATATCAAGAATACAAGTTATCTTGGAAGCTCATCTTTTTTTTAATACTGTTTGCTTATAGGTCCCCAGCCAAAACTAAGTTCTATCATTCCTTTTCCATTACCTCACCCTTTAACTAGAGGCAACAGATCTCAAGAGGGGAAATGAAAGGGACTTTCTGGAGCATGCCAGGATTCTGACAGAACGGAAAATGGAATCATGACAATTAGAAGCAAGTAGAATTGTATGTTTCAAATACTACGTATTAAGATGGACAGCACAGCAATATAGGCAGAGACTGAAGGGTAAAGACCAAATTTGTGAGAATGTTTGACTCTAGAGTGGAAGAAAGGGGAATGCAGCTGAGAAAGAGTACAAAGGTTTCACTTCATCTTTCTATAATTTATATGTTTCTGTTAAGAAAAAGTTTGATGTGGGCAAGATGGCTTCCCTGGTAATTGCAATATGAGCCCAGTCATCTGACTTTGTTTCCTGTAACCAAATGAAGGTGGAAGAAAATAAATGACCCCACAAAGTGTGCCCACATGCATAGCACTCATATTTAAATACAACAAGAAGAAGAAAGAATCTGGGCACGGTGGCTCACACCTGTGATTGCAACATTAGGTGAAGCAGAGGCAGGCAGATCTCTGAGTTCAAGGCCAGCCTGGTCTACAAAGTGAGTCCAGTACAGCCAAGGCTAACAGAGAAACCCTGTCTCAAAACAAAACAAAACAAACAAAAATAAAAAAAGAAAGAAAAACAGAGAGGGAAAGAAAAGGAAAAAGGAAGCTGCAGAGATGGTTAAAAGCACTTAAAATTTTTTCAGAGGACCTAGGTTCAGCTCCCAGCACCTTCACCTTTGTTGGGCATCTCACAATCTCCTGTACTTCCATCTCCAAGGGAGCCAGTGCTCTCTTCTCGTCACTGCAGGCTCCAACACAGACACATACATAATTCTAAAAAGGAAATGCTAAATTAACCCCCTACCCTCTTTTAAACAGGTAGACATCTAAACGAAATATGACATAATATTAAAGTTTAAGCACGCTATTACACACATTTTTTTGAGTTTGACAATGTGTGTGTGTGTGTGTGTGTGTTTGCCATGGCAAACATGTGGAGGTCAGAGGGCAACTTTCAGGAGTCAGTTCTCTCCTACCATGTGGGTTCTGGAGATGAAACTGAGGTCATCATGTCTGGAATCATGTGCCCTTATCCAATAAGCTCCCTTCAAAGGCCAGACACATCAATCTTAGACTTTAATAAAAATCACTTTACTAAAATGCTTCAAAATTATGAATAAAAAACATTGAAGGTATTTTGATAACTCTCAAATCTTGGAGCAAGTGCCAAGTATTCTGTCGACTTGGGAAGAACCAAACTATGACGGGACCTGCACAGACGACGAGAAGAGGGCTGAGAGGAAACACAGGCAAGTACCATCCCCAACACCCCCTGAACTGGACAGAGCCTGCGCACCCCACTGCCATTGTCTCCCAGGTGAGCACTCAGAAACAATTAGACTCAGATTTCAACAGCACCACGGGAGAATAATTTTGAGTATGTCATGATTCACCTTGTTCTCCTGAAAGTCGGCATGAAAGCGTCTGTGTTCCAGGCTCCCGAACAGCAGACTGCCCTAACACTTTCATGACAGACAGGTTGTACAGGGTGCCCACACAAGAGGTCCTTTCATGTGAGACATTTTATCTCCCCTCCCCACCAAAAGAGAAATTGTATTGAATTATTTTCCAAAGCTGATATTTTGTTTCAGAGCATTAGTATGTTCATGAAAGCCAATGTCACCCCAACCCAGTAATGAATTCCTTTCAGAAGCCATCCTGACTTCCCAATGTCACCAATTGAGCTTTTACAGAAAGAATTATGCCAGTTTGATGAGAGAAAGCTTGGGAAGCTGAGGAAAAAAAAGTTCAGGAAGGAGAAGAGGCAGACCTCAGAACTGCTGCAGATGCACTAAAGAGCATCATGGCAAAGACAAGCCAGTTGGATTAAGTTTTGATTTATGCAAATGTGGGTTAAGAAAAGAAGTCTGTGTTTCCTGTTCAAGTGTACTTGCAGGCAGACTCACCAAGTGTGTATGCAGGAGGGGAAAGGCTGGGAGGAACGTGGGACTTTCTGTGTCATGGAAACTCCCAGATCTGAGGACCTCACTTACCCCTGCCACTCTGTCCATCCCATGTGCTCTTAATTGTCCTACAAATGTGGTAAGGGCTTTAGCGTGTGAAGGAGGGAAAATTGGTTTTATTTCATTTTCCGCCTTCATTAAGGGCAGAAAAGGGAGACAATCAAAAGAAAATGTTCTGACCTAATTAATCCCAGGGCCACAGAAACAATGGCAAGAGTTTTCTTTGAACAAATGTGCACAATTCAAACTTTTGGTTTGAAAGAGCCAGTCAAGCTTTGCTTCTCATTTTGAAGGAACATTAGAATATTCTGGGAGGTGGAAACTGGTTATAGCTAACTAGTTAATGATTTAAGAACAGAGACTGTAACTCCACCTTGATCACAACCATAGATGTAATTGTCATCTATGTGCCTATGTATGTGTGTATGCATAGTGTACATTAATGTGGATTTGTGCACGTGTGTGTGTGTGTGTGTGTGTGTGAGTGACTAGTGGCTGGAGGTCAAAATCAAGTGTCTATCTTGATTGTCCTTCACCTTATATTTTGAGACAGGGTCTCTCACAGAACTTTTTACCCAGCTAGGCAGACTAATCAATGAGCTCAAAGGATCCAGCTGTCTTCACCCCTGGCCCAAATTTTGTGGTTGCAGATATGTGTGGGTTTTGTTCTGCTCTTACATGATGCTGATAATCCAAACTCAGGGCCTCATATTTGCAGGGTAGCACTTTGCTGACTGAATAATCCCCCTATCTCCTGTCGTTATCTCTCTTATGAGGTGCATTTGGACCCAATTATGAGAAAAGCAGATCAACCTTGTTGGTCAAACCTAAGCCTAGAATACCCCAAATCAAAAGGTAAGGCAAATATATTTTATCTTTATTATGAAATATTTATTATATCTAGTGGGCTTTTCTATGACCTTGCTAGTTTTCCAATAATTGAGACAGAGACCTACCTATTGACTTATTTAAATGAGTTTTAAGCACAAAAACTGGGCAGGTACTAAACTAATTTTCTAAGCTAGTCTGGCTATCTCCCAGACGCATTCCTCAAGTTTCTTGCCAATATGCCGTCCTGTCTGGGCTGTATCCGCTCCATCAGGCCACGTCTTTCTGTATATCCATCTTATTCTCCTTGTTTTCCCTTCTATCTTCCCCCTGCCTCGTGAGACCCCAGGCCTGGGAACCAAAGCTCTGCCTACTTCTCTTCTGCCCAGTTACAGGCTGCCCAGTTACAGGCTGATTGATTTATTAACCAATCAGAGATAATTGGGGTACAAAGCTTACACAACAAAGACTGGTGCCTGTGAAAATGTACTCTTTTGGACTGCAACCAGATCTTGGGGACCATAATTTATCATTTGTATACATAGTAACAGACCAAGTCCCAACACATCTTGCCTGAT
The DNA here is from genome assembly GCA_028658305.1 of Pachyuromys duprasi. NCBI lineage: Eukaryota > Metazoa > Chordata > Mammalia > Rodentia > Muridae > Pachyuromys > Pachyuromys duprasi. The sequence goes on along the minus strand of CM053756.1, from coordinate 42,963,990 downwards.
GTTCACTTCCTTATATTTTTAACTTGCTTTCAGAGTGGTAGAAATGAAGATAAAAATATGAAATTATTGTCTAAGCTCTCATACCATGGGTAAAGATATTTCAAGGCTACCAGAGATAGGATGTGAAAGTAAAAAAAAATATAAGTGCTTAATTTTTCTTCTATTTTGAAAATTGTCTTTGTATATAGTCCATTTTGATCTTGAATTTTCTATTCACCAAATAATGCCTGATGTGACTGTTCTTTTAGCTACCCTTTCCCAGCTTTTCAAAAACTAAGGAAATACAGTACTGTAATCTGGGTTTAATACTTTGGGAGCACACGGCTCATAATATAACTGGAAAACCTAGTCTGTGGTGCTAAACTCTTTAGCAGGCTGCCCTTGAAAGGAAGTCAAAGCATGATGCTAAAACAAAGAGCTACTTTGAGGGATCTATAGCATAGATAGATAGATAGATAGATAGATAGATAGATAGATAGATAGATAGATAGATAAAACAGTTTATGTTTCTTTGACTTCTCCAAGAAGTTAGAGACATAAAATTTGTATTCTTTGGAAGACTGATAGAAAGGAGTTTTTTTTTTTAAATTAAGTTTGAGAAGAGCCATAGGGCAAGAATGAATTCTCTGATAGCTGCTCAAATATTTCCTGAACATTATCCCTTTGCAGGGACTGGAGCTTTGATGAATGTGGCTGTCACTCGGGAGATGCCACGTACAGGATAATAAATGGATCAGCTCCTGGATATTCAGTCTTCTCTGGATGGCCAGTTTATTTCAGTAGGCGCTGCCTTACAAGCAGGTATACAATTTTAAAATCCAAATTAATATGGGGCAATGGGAGGCAATGGGTCACAAGTGCTCACGTTGCAAAGTCGTGAGCACAATAGAGCCAGATAGATATGTTGGCTCCACACAATCTATTTTGATAATTTGTGAAGAACCAAGGTGGGCTCAGAAATACCAACCATTGCCTTTTTTTTTTTTTTTGCTTTTGACTCCTAGGCAAAATTAACAGTATTCAGTGATTTGTTTTCTCATATCCAAATTAGCAACATGCAGTTGAAAGCGCTTACCTGAAGTGCATTTATGGACACTTGCTCTCACATAGACTGACATCCTCCCTAAAATTGTGTTTCTTTTAAGGTTTCTATCCCATGGGTTTTCTAAATATAATTGTAAGCATTGTGCAAACTGATTGGAGAGCATGCTAGAGGAAATTGCAATCCTCAAAATTATTTTGCTAGGATTGAGATTTCTGGATTCTGATGGCCTTGGTGTACTTCCTTTCAGTGTTTTATCCTTCCTCTGTGAAAATAAATATCACTGATCACTCACCTGTGCCAAAACAGTATCTCATGGCCTGGAAATCTCCCAGGAGCTTACTTTGGGATCTTCTGAAGGTGCTTTTAAGCCTACCATGGTGTTTGCACATGAATGGCCTTTTGACTTTGAGTGTGGAAACATGGCTGAGTTCAGACAAAATCCTTAGCCAGAAGAGCTACATACCTCTAAAAAGAAGACTATAGATTATTGCCAAAATGACAATCCCAAGATGAGATTCTGCAATGTTGAGGGAACCAACAGTGTCCAAACCACAGAAATGAACTGCCATCAACCTACAAAAATGTGTTTTCAAAACAAACAACTTTCATCTCTTTCAAACCAGCTTCCTTAGATCTCCTTTCCTGTTTGCCTCCCCTCTCATGTTTCAAAGTACACGACAGAAGCAAATCCAGGAACATCAGATTCTATACAAAACCCACAGAGGACCAAAGGGAGTCCTTTCTGGGAATGAAGATGAGTAGCACAGAGTAAAGCTTATGGGCCTATAGTGGCTGTTTTTAAAGAGCACTGATATAACTCTCCCCAAAGCCCACAGAAATGTCTTATTTATTTGTGCATTCCTCACATGGTGGTCAAGGGCTTATATAATCTTCAAAGATTTTTGTTGATGTCATTGATCATTCAGAAAGAATATGTTTTCTCCATTTAACATGACAGTGTCCACAGGATACAGATTATGAATAAAATAAAGCCTCAGTTCTTCCCCCTACCACAGGGTACACCATTTAGTCGCAGCTTCAAATTCACAAAGTTCTAAGACATTTTTCACTTTTCTCAGTGAGGTTATGATTGTCTTCAGAGAAAAATATTAAGAAGATTGAGAGCTGAAGTTTTCCAGAATGCAAATTTAAGCCATACTTCTCTCCAGTTCTTGCCATGTGGTGCAATTATATCTTTAAAAATAGCAATATATTATCTCATTTCTGTCTATTACAGCTATCATGTATATTTAATAATTCACAAAATAATTACCACTAAATTGCTAATAATGAACATTGTAACAAGGTAGAATTTGAGATAATTTTGCTCTCTTAATTATGTTTGTACACATGCCTGAAATCTTGGCAATGACCACATTACCAACCAAATCTGAGAAAATAATGCAACTGTGTTATCTACAAAATAAGATTAGGATTGTTAGAATTCAACAAGCACATGGAGAAAGTTAACCAAAGAGGAACTCTAATACTGAGCTAAAATGACTAGAATGAGGAGATTTCTGCTGACAAAAATGTAGCAAAGGCAAGAAAAGAAATGGATTTGGGAAAGGATTTGGATCGATATATACATGAGGTGTATGTGAGGAAATATAGAAGTTTGGGAGAAACGTGTGATGATCGTGAATGGCTCCTCAATAAGACAGGGAGAAGAGAGACAGGAAAGAAGAGCATCACCCAGGCAGATAAGATGGGACTTGTGTTTTCTGACGATGAAGGGACAGCCAGACTTATCAGGGTGGAAGGAATGATGCTGATACTGAGAAAATGTGAGGAGTGGTAGGTGATGATTCTCAGATCACCTTGGGAAATACAAGAAGGCAACAAAGAAAAGGCAGGGCATTGGGGAAGGTTTAAGGATGGAAAAGCCTGCAGTTTCTCTGATTGGCTCTTTTATATGTTCACATTCAAGAATAGAGTAGAGAGGAGTAGATACTTTTAAGAAAAAAAGAAGCAAAATAATTTACCTTAGGAAATGCACAATGATAACACAATAATGTATTTACATATATATCAAGTATGATTCTCATTCTATGAAAGAATTATTGTATACATGAGCACAGTCAACACAATGCACTAAAAAATTAGTGTGTGAGTCATGGTTAAGCTTGATGATTAAGCTTGCCAATGGACAAAGATGAACAAGACAGATACTCTTGATCTTCACATTTTAATTGTAGGTAAGTTGGACACTACAAACACATTAAATAAGAAACCTTGACTTGTGAAAGTATTAGGGAAGGAAATAAAGATAAATGTAGTTACTAAATGAAAACTATGAAAATCCCAGCTGGGGAGGGAACAAGACAGTGGCCATACGAGACAGTGGATGCCTCCCCATGGGCTATTAAACAGGGAAGCTTCAGAACTCTCCCAGGCAATCCAAAGTACCACCATTGTGCTTGGCTACCCACAAGAACTATATGGCAAGACTGTTGCTTAAGTTGCCACATGCTTCAGTTGCAAAAGAAACCAAACTAGAACTTAGTTGGAAACTTCCTCCCTGCTGACTAGACTTCACAATGCTGGAAGGTGCTGGGAAGTCTGCTGGAGGGAAGCAGTCAGCAATGAACTTCCCTAGCTGTGGACTCTATGTGCTACAAAAATAATAAATGTCAGGCAAGATATGTTCACAGATGACTTAGCAGCATAATTGTTATACGGATAACCAGCCACTTTCTGACTGCATTTGAGGCCTGTTTTACAGGAAGAAGCTTATGTCTGGTACTGTAAGAATCCAGTCAAAAGCCTATAGCTGAGGGGCTCATAGGCAAGAGTCAACTACTGCTGTTTCATTGGATGGAACTGATGTCAAAGTGCTTTCTAAATGCTTATGTTTATACACAGATCGGTACTGCTCTCAGCCTTGGAGAGAGAAGCTTCTGTTCGCACTGGACAGATGTTAATACAAAGACTCACAATGAATGAATGTGTTGAGAATAAGTGGTTGTTCAGTGCTTAGTCCTAAACAAGATACTTATATCACACCATCCCCCACTGAGGCACAGGAAACACCAAGGAAAGGGGTGTGGAAAGAATGTAAGGGTGGAAAAATAAGGAGAAGTGTTGTGAAAAGCTGGCTTCTGCATGTGTCATGGCTGTTGGAGTCGGGAACTCACTTCAGCTGTGGTTATCTTCACAAGACTGAGCCTATCAACTGTCTGTTATTGACAGATCCCGAGGCCTATAGGCAGCTGTTGATTTCTGGGTTAGGGGGTGAGATTACATTCCTGATCAGTGTAAACACTACAAAGTTTCTTTTACTTTAGTGAATAAATCCTATCCATGGTCATGCAGGTGGTCTTACCAAACACACAATATGTACACACACAAACACATACACACACACACACGAGGGATACTTGTTGAGAAGAAGAAAGGGATCATACAGAGTGAAAGTAGAGCAAGATAAGAGAGAATAATGGGGATTTATTGTAATCTATGTGTCTATCATCTATCCATCATCTAGCTATATCATCTATCTCTCTAGCATCTGTGTATCTATCCATCTATCTATTTAGTTATCTAGCTATCTAATATATATTAAATATATATAATATATATGGGACATTAAATCTATAACCTGAAATTCAAATGAGACTATTGGGAAAAAAGAAATGCGATGCTTCCCCAAGGATCTTGCATATAAACTGTAATCAAATGAGAAGCAGCTGGCTCTGAGTGGGAGAGACTGAGTCAGGGGTGTCCCAAGAAGTACTAGAAAGTTAAAAAAAATCTTGGTAGATTCTGGGAACAATATTCTTGGTTATTATAAGGGAATATAACATATAAGTTGTGGCCTCAAGGCAGCTGTGAGCCTGACAGCGGAGACAGAGTCATAATTACACTGTCACAGTGCAGATGAGAAGGATCGAGGTGGAGACAAGTCCAGCATGCTACAGACCACAGTGGAAGCAGAGCTGGATGGAGTAGTGTTTGAGTGAAGCCTGCAGAAGCTTTTGCCAAGGGTGACACAAACAAACTGATAAACCTTGAGTGAAAACCGCTTTTGGAAGAACTCACTGTATGCCTCAATGAAAAGGTCAGCATAAAACCAGACACACTAAATCTGTTAGAAGAAAAAGTGGGAAAGAGCTTTGACCTCATTGGCACAGGAGACAACTTCTTGAACAGAACACCAACAGTAGAGGCTCTAAGATCAACAAGGAACAAATGGGACCTCATGAAACTTAAAAGATTCTCTAAAGCAAAGGACACTGTCATCATAACAAAACAATAGCTTACAGACTGAGAAAGGATCTTCACCAACCCTATATCTGACAGAGGGCTAATATCCAGAATATATAAAGAACTTAAGATGTTAAACACCAACAAACCAATTAGTAATCCATTTAAAAAATGGGGTACAGAGCTAAACAGAGAATTATCTGTAGAGGAATATCAAATAGTAGAGAAACACTTAAAAGAAATGTTCAACATTCTTAATCATCAGGGAGATGCAAATCAAAACAAACTTAAGATTTCACCTTGCACCAATCAGAATGGCAAAGATCAAAAACTCAAGTGACAGCATATGCTGGAGAGGATGTGGAGAAAGTGGAACCTTCCTCCATTGCTGATGGTAATGTAAACTATTTGAACCACTTTGGAAATCAATTTGGAGCTTTCTCAGACAATTAGAAATAGTGCTACCTCAAGATCCAGCAACACCATTTCTAGACATATATCCAAAATATGCTCAAATATATAAGGACATTTGCTCAACCATTTCAAAGCAACTCTATTTATAATAGCCAGAATCTGGACACAACTCAGATGTCCGTCAACAGAGGGATGGATACAGAAAGTGTGGTACATTTACACAATGGAATACTACTCAGCTATGAAAAATAAGGAAATCATGAAATTTTCAGGTAAATGGTGGGAACTAGAAAAGATCATCTTAAGTGAGGTAACCCTGAAACAGAAAGACACACATGGTATATACTCACTCATAAGTGGTTATTGGACATATAATATAGGATAAACATATTAGAATCTATACTTGTAAAGAAGCTAAACAACAAGGAAGACCCTAGAGAAGATGCTCAATCCTCATTCAGAAGGGCAGACTCAATAAACATCAGAAGAAGAAGAAGACAGGGACAGGATAAGAGCTTACCACAGACAGCCTCTGAAATACTCTACTAATCAAGGTATCAAAGCAGAGGCTAAAACCTATAGCCAAACTTTGGGCAGAATGCATGGAATTTTATGAAAGAAGGGGGAGACAGAAAGGCCTGGAGGGGAGTAGGAGCTCCAAAAGAAGACCAACAGAGCCAAAAACAAAAAACAAAAACTGAGGCCTAGGGGCCCTGAAGAGAATGATACCCTAACCAAGGACAATGCATGGAGATAACCTAAAACCCTGGCTCAGATATAGCCCATAGATTCAGTCCCCACTGGGTTCCCTAGTAAGGGTAGCAGGGGTTGTCTCTGGCATGAACTCAGTGGCTGGCTCTCTGATCACTTCCACCTGGGGGATACAGCCTTGCCAGGCCACGGAGGAAGACAATACAACAAGACCTGATGAGACCAGGTAGGCTAGGGTCAGATAGAAGGGGAGGAGGACCTCCCCTATCAGTGAACTAGGGGGAGGAGAAAGAGGGAGGGTGGAGTTGAGAGGAGACAAGGGGAGGGGACCAGAGCTGGGATGCAGATTGAATAAATTGTAATAAATGATGATGATAATAATAATAAAATAAAAGGAAGAAACAAAAGCAGAAAACAGCAACAAAAACACCTTGCAGAACAAAGGGCTGTTTAGGAAGAAGCTGCAAGAACTAATAGCAGGGGCCAAAGACACATCTTATTCTGCATGGCTGTCTAACAGGAAAACTAGTGAGTTCTTCTTGTAGAATACACATGTTGCATCTTGATACATATAGATCAACCAGGGAGACAGCAAACACAGCATCTATTAAAAACCAAACAAACATTGACTTAGATAAACCAGTAAAACCCACCAGTCATCTGAGCCAGTTGAAACTGAGACAGCTGATGACATAATTTCAGCTTTTGACCCAGCTATTAGCTGTCGCTCAGGTCACATGGAAAGCCTTAAATAATAGAGTATCTGAAGGAAGGAACAGCCCCCATGACACCAGAACCTCAGCCATCAGAATTTTCCAGCTACACTATTGGCAGGAGCCATTATTCTCCACTGAGAAAACATATCTGCTTTATAGATCCAATTTTTTCTTGGCCCAGATTCTTCATTGGATACAAAGTCTATATGGTATGTGACGTATGGTTGGCTGAGGAATTTTTGTTTTGCTCTATGATTTGATCATATTTGCATATGACCCATTAGATCATGCACCACAACCCATTGTATATTTAGTAAATATTTGATAAAATCTAAAATGGCTACATAGACAAATTAGATGGGCTGTGAAAATGAACTTGGAAATGAACATATTGATTCTTTTAGATGTATACAACCTCCCACCCCCAAGGTTCCATTCAATTCCCAGTCTCTCTTCAGAAAATAAGTTTGGCCATGTAATTCATAGCTAAATTTCTGTATGGTTTGTTTTGGTTACTCCGTAAATCTCAGAGAGTAAGACTTTGTCAGACTGGCAATTATAATCCAATCTTTGTGATGCTTATCAATCAGGGCCCAGTGAATCCTTTAGTCAGTTTGATTTTCTGAACTATTATAGATGTACTCATGATTTCATTTCTCATGTATTCAATTCTTTATGAGGCAAACAGAATTTGACATGCTCTAAGCCCTTGATTTATCAAGTGTCTCATGGAATTTTTCTTGGTTACAATCGTAAGATCTTTATTTTCTTGGGTTAAAAAGAAATGATTGCTGTTTTATTCATAAAATGATATCGAAGTTTCCGTACAAGAGAGCAGATTCATGTAAAGTTTGTAAGGTAACAAGATTTCCTCTTATTGACAATTGCCTTTTTAAGTATTAAAAGGCCATCTGTCAATTTGTAAAACCCAAGCTATGTAAATAATAATAAAAAATCATAAAAACAAGCTGAAGAGATGGCTCATCTATTATGAGTCCTTGCTGCTCTTGCAGGGCACGAGGTTTGGTTCCCAAGGCCCATCTGGAACTTCAGTTCCATGCGATCTGACACCCTCCTCTGGCCTCCACAGGCACTGCATGCACACCATGCACAAACATACATGGAGGCTAATAAATCATACACTTGATAAAGATAAATATACTTTAATAAAGACATAAAGAGCATGGGAGCAAATTAGAATCAGAGATAACCAAGATCTTTAAAAGTTTAGCATTCTCCATGCTTAAGAGCCACTTATGAAGGCATTGATAGCACAGACAGAACAGCACACTAGCTTACATCCTTCCTTAATTTTAACAAATTCTCCAAGCCAGTGGTTCCCGACCTTTCTAATACAGAAACCCTTTAAGATGTTTCCCCATGTTGTGGTGACGCCCCCCACCATAAAATTATTTTCATTGCTATTTCATAATTGTAATTCTGTTCCTGCGATGAAGTGTAATGATTATCTGATATTCTGATTGTTTTCAGCAACCCCTAGGAAAGGGTTGTTCCACCCCTAAAGGTTGAGAACCGCTGCTCTGCGTGACTGTTCCTTTCAGTGATCTTCGATCAATCTTTCTAAAATCGATAGGGCATTGTGTCCCTGTTGCTTATTCTCCACCCCAGGGTCTGCCTGTTCTCACAGTTTGCAAACACAAACTCACAGAATGGTTTCTTAGATGTTGAATTGCTAGATCAGATCCCAATGGTTAATGTTCACCTTCTTCTCAAACTGTACCAGTGAGCACCCTCCCTACCCATGGACAGTGGTACCTACTTCTCCTAGCTTCCTTCTACTGTAGCACCTTCAAAAAAAGTGTGAGTTCTTTTTTTTTTTTTCCTGGCCACTGTACACAAAGTGAATACCTGTAGTTTAGTTTTCATTTGGCGAATGGTAATTTGTTGCGATTTATGTCACCACTTTATCCACTCTGCATTGCTTCATGTGCTTAAGTCTTTTGCTTAGGTTTTGAGTTTCAATGGCATTTTACTTTTTTTTTTCCTTATTTAAGGGAGCTTAGGAAAACTCATGATTAGGTATACTTGTTGCAAACCCATTCGCCCGGCTTATTGTTTTATTATTCTATTGAACTAGTTTGTTGTTCAGCTTTCTTTGCTTATAATGTTTTTCTGATGTGTAATTTTCTAGGAGCTGTTGTGTGAATCTCCTCTGCATCCTTGTTTTATGTCTTATTGAAAAGTCATTCTTGCCACTTCAAGTACAAAAGCAACATTTTCTCTAATTTTTTTTATTTTAAATCTTTAATCACTTGATCATCTGGAAGTGTTTTTAACATATGGATTGAAGTAGTGATCCAATTTAATATTTTACGAAACCTAAACTATTCATAATATTCTAGTCCTAGCCTGTGATTTATCATCTAGCTGAATCCTTTATGTAGTTTAGCATATTTATTGACTTTATTCCATTCAAATTTTTGGCTTGCCTATTCATATGACAAAACCAAATTCTCTGGTCTATTGTAACTGTGTAATGTAGTTAAATATACTTAAAGTGCTCTCTCATTTGTCTTTTTAAAAACATGTTCCAGCTACTCTTTTGTGCTTATTTCATTATAAAATATTTTAGAATCAAAAGTAGTCACTACAACATAAAACCTGTTGTTAAAATCAATAATAATCACTAGAAATTAAAGCCTTGGAACTGGGTCATTGTCCATGGGGTAAGGCAATGCCCTATCAGCATGGAGAAGAGAGTTTCATTCCCCAGGATTCATGTACATGCCCTGCTGCATGGCAAGACACAGGTAACCCCAGTGCTGGGAGGCAGAGACAGGCAAGCTGGCTGACTAGACTGACTGAATTAGTGAGCTCTGGATTCAGGAAGAGAGCCTCCTGCCCTAGTCAATAAAGTGTGGAAATCAACTGAGGAGGACAGCTGATATCTCATGCTCCCAGATTAAAACACGTACAGGCATGAATAACACACATAGGCAAACAAGCCAAAGGATCTTTTTAATAACATGATGGAGATGATATTAGCTTGATCTATAGATGAACTTAGGAGAGCTCGACACTTCTAAATTATCTGTGTCTCTTATTACCCTCCAGTAGAATATATATATATATATATATATATATATATATATTCTCTATATGTCTACTTGGTAACTTATTCATTTATGATGCTCAGCATCATTTGAAATTTTCCTTACAATTCTGAAATTTAAACTTACACCTCTTGAGGCCTTAATTCATATTGTAAAGAAAATTTGTTCAAAAATTTCTTGCATATTGATTGATCATAAATGCTACCAAAATTATTTACTTTCAAGATGGCTGTTAAGTTGCTACTTAGGTCTTAGTAATTTCTAGATGTTTAACCTTTGTCTCTTCCTTCCCAATATCTACACTTCTTCTTTTTCTTGACTACACTAGCCTTTTAGTTTTCCCCAACTGGTATGTTCACGACACCTTTTACCACTCATAAATATCAAGCATTCATATAGAAAAGGTTGCCATCAATTGCTTCCGAGTTTCTGGACTTGCTGAGGAGAACGTTGCCCAACCCCGCCCCCACCCCCACTCGAGACACATTGCGTGTTTCCATCCGATATTTATAGTTTTCATTTTACGGTGAGATTTAATCCATCTGGAATTTATTTCTATAGATTTCATAAGATAAAAATCCCACTTTATGTTTTCCAGATGGATAGCAACATTTTCTAGCATCATTTATAAAACTGGTCATTCTTTGCTTGCTGTTTGGAAATGCCACTTTAATCGTGTTCTAAATAGATCAGTTTTACTTATTAAGCCAGAGCTTAAAAACCATGAAGGAAATGAGTTACAGTAGAGAAGAGACGTACAAAAAGTCAGCCAAAAAAAAGACACCAGGAGAAAGTTTTACACAAGTATTTAATGTCCATAATAAAACAAAACAGGCCAGTCACAGCGAAATCTAGAAATATTCACAGAAAACGCACTCTCGTGTTATTTCAGTAAGAAAGCCCTTAAAGGTAAAAACTGATGAGGCGGGAGGCCTTGGTGGCTCATTCTGTAATCGCTGTTTAGCTGCTGTCACCATCCTAAGTTCTGTGGAGCCTCCAGCTGCCTGGCATAAATCTAATCAGATATGTCGGAGAACAGATCAAAAGTGCCCCTAAGTGAAAAGCAAAGTCTAGAATTAGGAAACAGTAAAAGCACTAACAGTGTCTTTTTATCTCGAAATTCAAGGCTGTTTGATCTGTGAGCCCGTGCGCACACGCTCACAAGCCTTGGAGTGGAGTGGAGGTGGACAGGCAGAGTCTCAACAGTTCTGTCTCTTCACTGGCGAAGCATTCCTGATACTAAATCCCCGACATAGTAGTCTACACTGAACTCGGGAAGCGTAGCAATCCTAACGGGTTCACACCTCCGAGGTGTGCCGCCTCAGGTCTCCGAAGGGCTCCTGTTGAACAAAGCGGTGGGTTGATAGCAGTGAATCCCATCCTCACCTGGACATATCTTCATGGCTTCCAGGTCTTGTGGTTGGACAAAAAAGCCAGCTGCAGAATTGTCTTAGGTTACAATTCTGAAATTTAAACTTACACCGCTTGAGGCCTTAATTCACTTACTCACTGGAAGCTTCCGACATTATCGACCAGTTCAAACCTCCACATTCGAACCTTCACAAAAGCAGTAAAACTCTGCAGAATAATCAAGGACAGAGCGATATGTTCGTCTTCAGCGCAGTGTTGTGGCGTTTAAGACTCTTTCAGTATGTATAAGGCCTAAGGAGGATCCTGAGGTCCACACAGCGTGATGTAAACATGAACACCAGGCTTCCTCATGAGTGGAAGAGCATCTTTCAGAAAGGATATTTGACTGAGCTTTAATTAAACGGCAACAATTCCAGCAACTGCAAGGGAAGCCCCGTCCTTGGGGGTTAGGGCTTGGCATGCTCTGTGGCTGGGGCCAGAGGGTGGAGTCTGTGTCCTGTGTGAGGATGCTATCTCACTACAAATAAAATGTAAACAAGTCTCAAAATGCCAATGTTTTGGAGATGACTGATATTCTGTTCAGTTTATGACAAACGCTTGGATATCTAGAAACATTACAGTGTGAAACAGTCTGCAATAAAAACAGTTTTTAAAGAGTAAAATGGTAGTAATAATTATAAACATACAGCTAACTGAATACATTTTTAACTTTTCATCAGAGATAAAACCTAGACTAAGCAAACAGACGTTTTTCCTATGATCAAAGCAGCCAGCATAAGGAAATGGAAACCCTGGCAGTGAGGTTAAACGCTGTCTTTAGCAGATTTTCCTGGAAAAGCCTTGAAGACCGTACGTCTATTTCTGGCCATCCATTAATTACCAAGCTGGTTCTGGGTGCTCTGTGACTTCCTGGCATTCTAAGTTAAGCCAGATTTTGGACGGGCCTGAGGAGGAGGGCTAATTATGAAATACTTTCTTTAAGCATTAGAAAGTCTTTCACGAAATCAAGCCAAGACTCAGATTTGAAAGCACCTAAAAATATCTTTGCAACAGTCACACTACTTTATCCTCTAATTTTAGAGGCTTGGTGTTTGGTTTTTTGCACACATACACACAGGAAAAAAAATGCCGAGAGCAACCAGGCAGTAAGGAATAGCAGGTACATGTTATGGGAGAAGGTTTTCAACACAAGGCAGCCAGCACCACGAGAGAAGGCTGAGGCAGTTTGATAAATAGCATTTTTTTCTTCTCATTGCTGAGTATTTTATTTCAAAAATATTTTTGTTATTTTTTAATTTTACCTTTGCGTGGTGTGTATGTGTGTGTGCCTGGAAGTGCATGAGTATAGCCTGTGCCCACAGAGGCCAGAAGAGAATATTAGATCCCCCAAATCTGGAACTACAAATGGTTGTAGGCCCTGGAGAGTATTGGGAAGAACTCAAGTCCTCTGCAAGAGAAGTACATACTCTTAGCCATGAGACATCTTCCCAAGTCCCATTGCTAAGAATTTTAAATAACATACCTTTAAAAACTGTCACATTCTTTACTTTATATAAATAACAAATCTTGACCTTTACTTGCACACAATTGTTATGAAAAATTTAAATGCTTTCCATTTGCTTCCTGCACATTTTACAACCATAACATTGTTAAAATGAAAGGCACAAGGAATAAAAGAAGGGTAAATTACTAGAAGACAGAGCTTTGTATAAAATAGAATTTGCTTATAAAAGTTATCAAACATGTTGGATAAATACCATTCCATACCAGAAATTCATAGATAAAAAAAAAGTCCCAACTGATTGTCTAATGGCCCCATCCAATTTAGGAAGTTCCCTGAATAAATGTCACTGAAGGCCTGGAAATGCTAGCATGGATTGCCTGATGCCCTAAATCCTAACACTAACAGTTTCAGGGATGTTTGCTAGATTGCCAAGTCCAGTTTTCACCATGTAATTAAAAGCAAGAGCCTCTTCCAAAGGCTTGAAATCATTTCTACCCAGAACATACAGAGATGTGCAAAGCGAGAGAAAGTATTTCATGCATGGGAACCGTCATGATCCCAGGAAGCAATAGGGTGACATTTGGTGACTCTATATTGATGGAGGTCCTGTGCATGAGGCTTGCACCACCTTCCACCAACTTGTTCTTGAAACCAAGCTGCAGCCAGTGACGGCATTTCCCAGGACCTGTGGCAATCTCTGTTACTCTTGCTGCTCCTTCAGCAGCTGCTGGTGGCCACCAGAAAATGTGGTAACACCAAGGGCCTCAGACTCCTTCATCACTGCATGCCAGAGCTTTCTGTGACCTCATCATGGGATGTACCTTGACAATGCAGGAAAAGATAACTCGGCATTCCAATACCAATGAGCCCGTGAACTGTATTAGGTGGAAAGTGTGTCTTGCTGATAATCTCCTCACTATGAAGTTGGTAGAACCAAAATGGCTTGCTGGGAACTTGGTGCTGCCCAAGCCCAAAGCCTTCGCGATTCTCAAGAACATAGGCACCATGTCAGAATGCCATCTTGGTCCAGATGAATGAGATTCCTGGAAAGGCCCGTACAGTTACCACCGCTATTTTCTGCATTGAGGAAGCTGTAGGCACTAATTCCCAGCTTCCAGCCCACGGCAAGTTGACGTTAGAAGTATTTTCCCCTCGTTTGTTCTGCATTCACTGAATATACCTTTTTTTCTTTTTTAATGTCAGAGGGACATTACAGAAATCATCAGTTGAGAGAGTGTGACAGTCCGACCACTTACTAGGTGATTCTTGAGGGTGAGGTGTGACGGTGGTAAATGTCAGCGCTAAAGCTTTGGCGGGTATGCTACTACAACTATGCCTTCAACTTTTCAAACAGCTCAGTAAGAACCAATCACTCAGAGTGTTTCTCAAAGCTGTGTCAAGTCTGCCGCCATCACAGGAGGTTGTAGAGACAGCCACTTGTCAAAGTTCTTTCCATTCAGATGAAAAAAAAAAAACAAAACAAAACAAAATCAAGAGTACCTTGGCTTTGATTCAAGATCATGTTTACGTGTTGTTTCCTTCAAAACTGCTCCACGCAAACATTTCCTGGGGGAGGTAAGATGAGAACCAGTCTACCAGAAGAAAGTGAGTCAAGCCACCCAGTTGCATGCTGGGAACGGGTAGCTAAGGTGTGGGGTAGGACTCCTCAGAGGTGACAGGTGAGGCTTGCAAAGGCAGGGCCTCCCTGGAGGTGTCCTCCCACTCACTGGGCCCGCTCTCAGAGGGTTGGTCTGGGCTACTGGGCTGTGTTTGGGGGCTTTCAGGATGGTCTTTCATGGAAGCACGGGTGGCCAGGATCAAAGCCACAAGTCGGTAGAAGTGCAGAGCCATTACCAGCGAATTCTTCACGGCAAAGAACACCAGCATGTGGTTGATCACTTTGAAATAGATCATCAGGACAAGGCGCACAACCAGGAAGGGACCGTCTTGGATGAAGAAGCTGAGGCCGATGGCCCATAGATCCGCACCATACTGGCTCAGGAACAACCTGAGGAAGCCCCTGGCTTTCACCGACGAGGGGCATACCAGTTTCAATTGGACTGGGAAAAGAAAGGAGAGAAACAACAGTTAACATTCTGAAATGCAAAGTGGAATGGAACATAGGACAAATCATTACGGGAGGTCTAGCTCTGCAGTCTCGAGAATGACTGCGCAGCTTAACTAGGAAGACCAAGGGAGATTTCTCCACCTCAGCCCTCCTGATTCTGGAGAGGTAGTTCCATGAACTTCAAATATTTGCACCACCTTCCAGCTTCCCTGTAGAGAACAGCTGATTCAATGGACTAAAGAGAGTGGGGTGAGGTAGCCATTCCATTGGACCTAAGATGGTCAGGTGCATGCAAGTCATGCTGGCTCACTATTCTTGTTGTTTTCAGCAGACACCTCCTGTTTGCGTAGTTAAGCCTCCTGTTTTGCTCAGTTACACCTCCTGTTTTGATCAGCTAACCTCCTGTTTTGCTTGGTTAATTTTCCTGTTTTGCTTGGATATGTTTACTTGGAAACCTATATAAGTGGTTTACTCTGTAATAAAAATGGCGCCTTGATCAGGGTACTGTCTTGGCGTCACTTCTTCGTGTTCTCTGTCTCTTTTAATTCCCAGCCCCTTGTACAGGCGGTTACTATTGGTAGTCGTGAGCGACTACAGTGGGGTATAAAGGAAACTGTTGTCTGTGTGTGTGTTTGGGAATCTGCTACAGAGAGGTGTACTCAGGGTTTCAAGTCAGGGATCCTGGTACTCCTTGCCGAGGGCGTTGAGGAGGGTGAGTGATTTCCTTGACTGCTAAGTGCAGCAAATGAATGACAGAGTTCCAAACATCATTGGACCATCCATCACAGATGCTTTCTCTAGATTGTCCCCACTTACTACTTGCTACAAGAACTCAAGGGCTTAGTATTAAAATTCAAGTATAAATCACATTAAACATATTTTCTAATGTTGGTGATGGTGTGTGTATGTGTGGGAGCTCAAATAAAAGCCATTATTTTATCCTGTCCTAACTCCTTCTGCTTTTGCTTCCCACTTTATAAGAAAGACTGGGCATAACTGCATAGTTTTGTTCCCAATTGAACAAAGGGAGACTCAGTCGACAGATGAAACTTTTGTTTTAATGTCTAAGATATAAATCTAATTCAGGGTCAAGGGTAGAAAATATTCCCTTTTGCAATAATAAAGCCTTCCATTTGGAGTTTTCCAACAAAGAATGTCTCCATCCAGCAAGCGCATGCAAATACCATGAAGTGGCTTTGATATGGGTGAACGTCATGTACTGTTTGTTAGAGAATACAATAGCGGTTTAGTCAGAAGTGACATTTGGTCTTTGTTTTTCAAACAGCTGCATAGCATTATCACTTCTGAATGTTTACAAAAATCTCTTCCTTAAATACAAACTTTCTTAGCAAGTCTGTAAACCACAACATAGGAGAGGGTGAGTGAATGACAAAGGAAAGACAAATATAAGGTCAAAAAGTGCCCTTCTTAAGAAGCCACGCTCAGGAAATCCCTCCTGGCAGCCCCCCATACGGGTAATATTACTCCCTGTACAAAGGACGGAGCCCAAGAGTCTAACAGGACAGCAGCTGGCTGGCTTCTGGCTGGGTAATGAGCACCATGTACATCCTAGGGCACACTTCAGCAAAACCTCTACATGCTGTTTGCATCTTTCTTTCTTTCTTTCTTTCTTTCTTTCTTTCTTTCTTTCTTTCTTTCTTTCTTTCTTTTTCTTTTTGAGAAAGGATCTCAATATGTAGCTGTGGCTGGCCTGGAACCTACAAAGTAGAGCAGACTGGCCTCAGACTCAAAGATCTGCCTGCCTCTGTCTTCAGGGTTCTGGGATTGAAAGAGAACACTGCAATACCCAACCTGGTTTTTTATTGTTTGTTTGTTTGTTATTGTTGTTCTACTTTGAAAAAAGCAAGACAATTCTTTCCATTTGAAAGTGTGTGCTGAAACCCAAAAGGTTCTCAGCGGAGCCGCAGATTTACTTATTCTCACTTATTCTTGCCCTGAAGCCAGCAGGAAGAGCATCATAAAGACTAAAGTAGATGAAGAAAAGGAATGAGTGAACTCTGGGCCATCTCGAATTCTTAAGTCACATTTCTAGCAAGCCAGACTTTGTGGTGTGATTCTAAGCTGACACCACTCAATAAGACTCTATATGATAGTAAGATGGTTTCATATCTTTGCTGTCCAACATGGGAGCCACATGTGCCAAAGGAGCAGGTAAAATGTGGCCAGTGTCACTGAAGAGTTGCTCCCTTGGTTTTAGTTAAGAAAAATCCATCCAGCTGTGTTTGTCTGCTGGGCACCATTCTGTAGGACAATACAGCTGTAGGAAATCACTAGTATGGACCACCAGCCAAACAGTTTTCTTCTTGCCAACCCTTAAAGATTTATGCATTCATTACGGTTAGAACTAGAGCTGCCATTAAGGGAAATCTTAATTTTCCTCACTGGGGTGTGAAACTGCTCCTCTCACATTATAGGTGGGTCTCACAATGCCACTGGTGGAAGATAGGGAGACTACAGACTGGCAGGTCACCAGGTGCTCACCAATTAATTACTGTGTGTGTCATCCCATTTCATAGATGAAAAATCGAGGCACAAATATCTCAGCTGATTTCAGCAGGATCACAGTTAATAAGTAACAGAAATATTAACTGAGTTGAGTAGAAACTGCTCTCGTTGTTATTGTTACTGATTTTGGGGGTGCTTTTTGGAAACAGAACCTTACACAGACCAGGCTGATCTCAAATTTGTTATGTAGCCAGAGATAGGCTTTCCCACCAGAGTACTGGGATTAAAGGCACACACCAATATGCCTGGCTACATTCGTGCACTTAAGTTCACCACACACCAAAATGGGTCCACATTTGATTTTCTTCTGTCTCAAACCACCTTCTTTCTATGTTGGAGTAAAGCTAATACTAAGATATAAAAACTGGGGTCCACTCAACTCCCTCCTTTGTCCTAGTACAATTTATATTTAAGAGTCATAATTTTGTTTCTTTACACAAATATAAAAACATTTACCCGCCAAGTCGAGGGGAAACTGCAACATACTCCATGTCCAGACCACGAGAATGCCAGAGACCAGGGCAGGGTTATTTCTAGAACACAATAGCATCTTAAATTAGCATTAAAACACATGACCACATGCAGAGAAGAGAGAACAGCTAAATCAGCTTGTTATGGACTAAATGAAGCTTTTGGGAGTTGGCAAAATATCTTGTGTTATAATAAATTCATGAAAAAAATAACCACACACAGTAATGGAAGCATACAAAGATTTGGTCGTTGACTGCATAGCAAGTTTGAGGCCAACCTGGTCTACCTTTGATCTTTTCTCTAAAAACAAATAACGGTAATAATTCATAATAGGCATAAATAAGGATAGAGTCGATTGATCCCCATAGTTTTCTCTAATTTGCTAACGCCTTAGAAACATTACAGAAGAGAACTGCTATGAGACACAGTTAGATACAAACATAAAAATTCGGACTCCCCAGTTCAATGATGATCTCCCACAAAGGCTGATGAAAGCACCAAGGCTCCTAGACTCCGTTGAAAAGACAATCCCAAAAGCTGGAGGGATGGCTTAGTGGTTCAGGTCACTTGCTGCTATTCCAGAGGGCCTTGTGTTGGTTCATAATGCCCAAGGGGCAGCTTATAACCATGTATAATTCCAGTGCACAGGGATCTGATAACCTCTTTTGATCTCTAGTACCAGGCACATACATCAACACAGGCGAACATTTGTGTACATAAAATTAAAAAAAAAACTTACAAAGAGACAACTCAAAAGGTCAAGCTCATCTACCCAAAGCTCAGCAAAACAAAAGAAAACTACCTGTGAGTAGGGGAAATGCAGTGATAATTTCATTAAACAAATACTTAGAGTACGAAGCAAAGAAACAAATACAGCATAGAGTACGAGGCAAAGAATATGGGCTGTGTGTGTATGTCTGTGTGTGTGTGTCTGTGTATGTGTATGTGTGTTCCTCCTTAACTATTATATCCTCAGTCCCTAGAACAGTACCTGGAAATGATAGGTATTCCGTATATATTTATAGAAATTTTTGGTTGGATGTACAAAAGAAGGCTCTGTGTTTAAAGAAACTCAGAAATATCATAGACCTAGGAGAACAATCTGGAAAAGTAGATTCAGAAAAAATAGACGTAGCTTAAGTGCAAAGATACTAGAGAAATAACAAACGAAAACAAACAAACCAAGATCAACAATCTAACAACAGATTTTGTTTCCAACTTTTCCCAAGTGGGAGCTTTGACCAGACATGGCTACAGAGGCCTCAGGAAGTGTGATGATAAGCAAACTACATGAGGTGATTTCAAAGGGTGCTGGTAGATGCTTCAGTTGTGAGGACCTTGAGAAATCAAAGCTTAAGACACAGAATTTGTGATGGAAGCTTCTCAGCTGTTACTGTCTTCTGCCTCAGCGGTGATATGGTGAAGGGGTTGGTGACAATTAAAAAAACATTCTCCACTTTCAAAATGAAGCAAAGATGAATTTCAAAGCACAGAAAGGAAGCTACCATTAACACCTACTTAGATTATATAAGTGAGTCTTCAGAAGGTTTCTGAGAGCCCTCAGAGAAGGCAGTAATTACCAAAGACAGAGAATAACTTGCTCCCAAATAAGCTTATTTCATCTTTATTTTTTTTTAAATGACCTGGGATTACTAGGTAGGTAATGTTATAAATTGATAATAGACGTTTGTATTTAGATAAGCCTTCCTCAAATATCTCCCATGGTATCTTATTAACAAAATTAAGAGTGAGTATGGTTAGGTGGATTTCTGACTGAGCCAATGACTTCCCAAATAGAGTACTCTAACTGATTGCTGCAGGCTCAGTCTCCGGCCGATCCACTTGATCACTGACCTTGTTGATTATGGTCACGGAAAGCTTCTCATATGCATGTAGCACATGGAGACAGAGAGCAGTTCTCTAGAAAACCCAACCATGAGTCCAAACAATGTGACCGAATAATCTAAACTGGGGTGGAACAGAATAGAAAAAGATTCTGTTTCCCAGAAGCAGTTTGTGGGTTTTCCCTTGGTATCTAATTATGCGCCCATGGCGTGACATGATTTATGGCTTTCCAGAGTCAAATGCAACCATAGGTCAGTCAATTCACAAGAAATATGGAATCGAATTTTAAGTGGATGTCCCTTGAGAATGTAGATTAAACCACTTCTTTACCATGTCAATGTCCATATGTAGCGAACCTTCTATCTTTAACTACTGTTATACACGGTTTCTGATATCAGGCTTACCCAGCAGGCAGTTTTCTCTGTGTCTAACTCTATGATTATACTTAATCCTCTAGTAACTCAACAAAGAAGGCACATGTGTTACTCATGTTTGATCAAGAAGAAAACGGAGACATAGCGAGTTGGGGGAAATATGTCCAAATAGATTTTCTTGGAAGAATAAAGCTCGATAGCAGATTTCAGCAGCTCTCCTCTTAGAAGAAGCGTTGTCAATGTTTTAATTCTTGTGTCTCTGAGTGTGCGTATTCTCATGGAAGCCACACAGAGGCAACAGGGCCCCTGGAGCTAGAGTCACAGGCAGTTGTGAGCTGCCTGACTTGGGTGCTAGGAACAGAACTTGCAATATGCACTCTTAACTACTGAGCCATTTCTCCAGCCCACATCTAGCCTTTTAAGGAGTTGAGATAGTTTGTTTTCTTCTGGTTGTGACAAAGCAGATAACCAAAGCAAGTTTAGGCAGAAGGCCTTATCTTGGTTCATGGTTTGAGTAAAATCATCCCCAATGGCAGGACAGGCATTCTGCAGTTGGGGTGCAAGCAGAGGTGAATGAAGGCACATTGCTCACTCTCCCTCTTTTGTACTTTCATTCATCCTGGTCCCCTGGAACCCTGCGTAAAAACTGAAGGCTGTAGGGTGCCACCCACCGCCGAGTAAGTCTTTCTTTCTTAGTCAAACCTGTTCAGAAGTTCTCTCACAGATATTTACAGATGTGTCTCCTCGGTGATTCTAAAGCCCATCAAGTTGACAACCCAGGACAGTCATTACGCTGGCATCCTGTTCGCTGGCATCCTGTACCACTTCCAGGAATTTGATGGAAAGTCTTAGTCCTACTGCATCTCAGAGTGCTCAGCACACATCTGAAACATGCATCATGCTTCATGTTTGAACACAGCAATGTGGAAGTTAACTTGCACAAAAGCCCATGATTGCCAGGAAACTTAGAGCAATGTTATCTAGGGAATAGATCAAGGAGCTGAATGTTTATTCCCTTTTGTGCTTAAAGGGATCCAGTGAGGAAAATAAAATAAACTTCCGTCTTGTGCATTCAGAGCAAAAGCTCAGGCTCAAAGCATTTTAGATGCATCTATCATTTCTAATAATTTCACTGAAGGACAGAATAAATCACTTCCGGGGCAGATAGCCTCTCTTAGGATTAATCCCACAGAGTTCGCAAGGAAACAATTGATATTTTAGAAGGGGTTTTTCAAATAAAGGCAAAGAGAGTTCTTCTAAGATGACCATTATTTTTTGAAGTTTCTTGCAATCTCTAACTTCAACAACTCAACCAAAATCATGTGTCTGCATGACAATGGAGCAAAATGGCAGCATACAGTCTCTGGTCCCAGGGACAGAAATGCAAATGCAAACACCAGCTCCACAGTACCCCCGGCAAGCAGATTCAAGCCCTTTATGCTAACCTGAGGCTTACAGGTTACAACCACATGCCATTTATCATCTGCCTGCTTTTGCTCATCCCTCTGCAGCATGAAGGTGACAATCACTAGAGATACTGGATTTCATAGGTTTGTTTCAATGTATTATTTTATTATGAAACGTATCTTGATACAGCACCCGACTCATGCTGTGTATGGGGAAGCACTGTGAGTTAGTTACTTTTATTTTATTACATGTAATCCTGAGACTATGTTTCTAAAACTCATATTTGTAAGATATAATCATGACAGCTTCTGCCTCAGTATGAACAATAAAAATTAAATAACTTATTAACCTAGAGAGCTTAGAACAATTTCATTACACATCATGAAAAATAAGCAATAACAAGGACTGTTATTTACTTAATGCATATGCTACCTTTATGCTACCTTATGTCTAAAACTTTTGTCTCAATTTCATTTTCTACTTTTATAGATGGTAAACTACCCTTAGACCTAAACAGTCCAACCATATAATTTTATATATTCGTTACCTTTTCTATTGCTGTCACAAAAGCAACTTAAGGAAGGAAATGAGCGTTGATATAGGCTCACAGTTTAAGGGTGTGGTTTACTCTCTTGGGTGATCACAGAGGCTGGAGCAGGAGATGGCTGGTCACAGTCAGGGTGCAGAGCTAGAGCAACGCCATTGCTGGGCTTAATCTTTGAGTTCTGGTTATTCAGTTTCAGAATTCAGCCAGGAAAATGGTGCTTTCGATGCTTGGGGAGGGTGTTCCTTCCTGTTATAAAGCTCTCTGGAAAGACCCTCCCACCCAAAGATGTGTCTCCTAGGTGATTTCAAATCTCATCGAGTTGATAGTAGAGATTAAGAATCACAAATAGTTGTTGCAAAGTTTTATATATGCCTACATTATCTGTGAGTGCTGATAAATAAAATTACCAAACAAACAAACAAACAAAAACTTTGGAAAGATACATCTTAAAAAAAAAGAATCTAAAGAGGAAAAGTGGATTGTTAGATAAGAGAGTGAACCCTGGAAGAAGGTTAATGTTTGGGAAATAAATAATTTACAGAGCTTAAGTGACAGTCAAGAATCTCAAAAGACTGAGGGATGGATTTATCTACTACCATTGTAATACCGGTCAACCTTTAGAAATATTTTCTGAGAAACATGGCTTGCAATGGGCTTCATAGTGTATCCAGTCAGGAAACAGGGACAGATGAATGCTATGGCTCAGCATCTTATCTCATTGTTTGTTTGTTTGTTTGTTTTTCTTTTCTGTTTAGTGTCAGATCTCAGTCCATGGAATGGTTGCATCTACATTCAGGATGGGTCTTCTCACCAAGAAATCAAAGATCTTCAGAAGTAAAAGTATGGATGTGAGTAATGCTTTTTGGTTTCAGTAAATGGGAATATAAATTACTAGCCTCAGATAGATCCATCACCACCAACCAAGTAGGTAAAAAATAGAAATAGTGACTGGGCATGGTGGCACACACCTATAATCCCCGCTCTGAGGGAAGCAGAGGCAGATGGATCAATGTGAGTTTGAGGTCAGACTGGTCTACAAAGTGAGCCCAGGACAGGCAAGGCTATGCAGACAAACTCTGTCTTGAAAAACGAAAGGGGTTAAAAAAAAAAGGAGATCACAATCACAAAATCATAGGGGCTGGAGTGTTGTCTCAGTGACCAAGAGCACTAGCTGCTTTTCCATTCCTGGCACCCACGTGGAGACTCACAGCCATCTGTATTTCTAGTACCAGGGGAGCTGACATTGTCGTCTGTCCAAGTGGATATGAGGTACACACATAGTACACAGATATACATGCAAGCCAAACACCCACCTACAAAAACAATAAATTTTTTAAAAAATGTAAAAAAGAAACCACACTTTGATTATTTTCTTAAATAGTTATTTTTGGAATATAGAGGTTTTCTATGTAAAAGAGTCAGTGAGTAGGATTCGTGAACATTAAAAAATGTGGCAAACACATTAAGACCATAAAGAAGAGAAAGGGAGGAAGCAGGGGTACAAAGCACAAAAGCTTTATTTATTTATTGGTTTTGTGTTTTTTTTTTTTTGAGACAGGGTTTCCCTGTGTAGTTCTGACTGTTGTGGAACTTTCTCTGTAGACCAGGTTGGCCTAAAAATCACAGAGATCAGCCTGCCTTTGTCTCTTAGGTGCTGCGACTATAGGCATGTGCCACCACTGCCAAGCTCACAAAGGTTTTAGAACGAAGATTTCATTGAGAAAACTGTAGCATAGAGAGACTGAACACAGGAGAAACTCAGGGAGGGCCTCCTCTGCATTGTCACATATTCTGATATAAAGTAATACCGTGGGAATGAGCTTTTCCTTTGTAATAAATAATCTGTGTTCAGAAATCATACAGTGTTTCCCAGAGGTGATGATCTGTTTCTCCGGAAAATGCTGAATTTAGACTCATGAACATTTTGAAAGAGAAGCTACAGCAAATGGAAAGGTCAACAGATGCCTCTCCCCTCCTTAACAAATATGGGTTATATTAGACACGCTGTCAAAGATCACCATCCATGCTGTGGAAATTAACCAGAGACAAGCAACCAATTCAGCAATGTCGAATCTCCTTAATGTAGCAGTATTTCAGGTGAGAGCAGTGAGACTAGGCAGGGCCCATGCTCATGTCCCAGCTGCGTGCCAGAAGAATCGCAGAGGATAGAGTCAAAGGAGCTGAGAAGAATTTATTCCAGATGATTTCAGGTGGTGGGAAGCCAGACTCTAATATACTGCAACAAAAGGTGGGAGAGCTCTTAAACCTGAAGAAAGCAAGCACTGGAGAACCCTTGGGTGGCAGCTGATTGATGTGGATGGGGGCATTTCTGTTTGCTAATTGAGATTTAAAGGGAGGCTGATGCTCCCACAAATATTACAAGGCAGAGAACCACCTTTCTCTATGATATTGCCTCCTTACTAGATTCTTTAGCACATCTGCAAGACATGGATCTCATGTCCATGAGAAAGACAAGAGCTGGGAGAACATCTCAACAGGACAGAGAAACAAAGGGCCATTTTAGATTTCCTAAAAGAAATGCTCTAAGGGAGAGAAAGCCAGGGCTGACAGTGATTTGAATATGAAATGGCCCCTGGAGGCCCATGTATTTGAACACCTGATCCCCAGCTGGTGGAGCTGCTAGAGGGATTATGGTACCTTGAGGAGGTGGAGATTAGCTAGAGAAAACATGTCATCACTGGGCTGGGTTTATAGCCTGGCCTGACTTGTCTTCCTGCTCTGCTTCCTGATTGCCATTTTCCTGTTCCTGCAGCCATGCCTTTTCCAGCATGCTGGGAAATGTCCCGGCAGGAACTGGAAATCAAACCAAACTGCCTTGCCCCTAAGTTGCTTTCTGTTGGAGTATTTTATTCTACTACACCAACAGAGAAGCAATGCTAACCTGAGAAAGAGAGATTTATAAGCTTTAGTCAAATGGCAGACATGTTACAACCATCTTTGTCAATCAGAGTAGAATGTTACAGGAGCTGACTTGGTCTTGAAAGTAAGAGATTCCTTGTGGCTGGGAGGAGCTGAACTAACTCAGAAAATTCACACTCAGGCTAGGCATGTTGGTACATGTCTTTAACCCCAGCATGAAGGATGCAGAGCCAGGCAGAGTTCTGTGAGTTCAATGCCAGCCTAATCTATATAGTAAATTACAGAATATCCAAAGCTAGAGAGACCCTTTCTCAAAGATATAAAGAAGGAAGGAAGGAAGGAAGTGGGGAGAAAGAAAGGGGAGAATGCAAGCAAGCAAGATCACCCTTAAAATTGTGGTAGTCCGCAGGCATGATGGGTTTGTTTAGAGATAAAGGGGGAAATTTACATCAACGATGCAAGCCTACTAGTTATGAATAAATTTCAAGTTTATTAGAGAATTTCTAAAAACAAGGAAGTTATGGAGGGACATGATAAATTCTCCTGTGTGCTCAGCTGACTAAGAATTTACAGGCATGTTCAGAGATGACCCAGCAGGGCCCTGATTAACTGGAAACCCGAGGAACACATGAACATTCCTTGAACCCAAATGTGTGACTCAAGACATTGCATGTCTTCAGGTTTCCTCGCCATCTCTGTTCACATTACAGACTAGCCACAGACTACATCATTGTAGTGGAAGTGTACAAGATTCAAGCTAGAAGTCACACTGAAAATTAAACTAACAAACAAATAAATCAGCCAAGACATCGGCGAGTGTCAGGGAAAAGTTGATAGATTCCTCAGATTAAGAAAACAAAGGCAGAGGTATGGAGGAGTGCCTCAGTTGTTAAGAGTACTTGTTCCTCTTTTAGAGGACCCATGTTCAGTTCCCAGCACCTACCTGTAACTCCAGCTCCATGGACCACCTTTCTGATCTCCACAGGCACTGAACCTATGTGAAGCACACACATGTGTGCAGGCAAGCTCACATGCATAAAATAAAGACATTTTTAAGATGGCAAACAAAGAAGCTTGTGGTGGTGGTGGAGATGTATGGAACATGCCCAGTGATCAACAAAGTATGACATGCCAAAAACAGAAATGAGAAGCCTATAAGCAGAGATCAAAAGATATAATGAAAAACGAGGGTATCAAAGCAGCTAATATTTTCAAAACTGAAAAAAAAATAGTTCTGTGCATAAGTTAAAGAAAAATGAAATGTAAAAGGTACAACAACTTAATCCACTATCTAAGTAGAGATGTAGCAAGGGTCAGAGAGAGCCTCAGAGTCAGCAGTGCAGGGACTGATTTTTCAAAAATCAACTAAAAAAGACTCCACTCTTTTACTGCACATCTAGATTTGAGATAGCAAATGGAAGAATGGGTAACCTGGAAGACAGACCCATAGAAAACATCTTACCCCACACTCAAAGAGTCTGACGTGTTCAAGAGGAGGAGGCTAGATCTCCAAAACCACTCAAATGCATGTTCAACAGCAATCTCAGAAAAGTGAGGAGACAGCAAAAGCAGAGCAAGGTATTTAGAGATGATGGTGGCGGTATGTGCCTAGATGCAGCTCAGCCAAATGGCTGGTAGGTAGAGAAAAGGAACCCTTGAAGGCAGCAAGAGGAAACTGATTCAGAATGTGCAGGGCAACTGTGATAAGCAAGGACTAACATCTGATAGGAGACGATGCTGGTGGTCAGAAAACAATTGAACGGCTGAATTGCATATATATAATATAGATATTTGTATCTTATCTGTGTGTTAAGAAGGAAAGCTTGTCAACCAAGTATTCTTTCTAAGACAAAGCTATTCTTCAAACACAAAGACAAAATATACCTTTTTCTCCCTCAGTTAAAGAAAGATTTGGAAAGTCTCTTGCTAGCAGGTTTGTCTTAGGAAAAAAAAAAAGATTATGCCAAGCAGGAGGAAAACGGATCTCATCCTTTTGTTAAATGAAAATATTATAAAGGACAAAACCATATTGTGTGCTCTAATATACCAAGGCATAATGTATGTGTTGCTGTAATAGCGTACGGGAGGAGATTGAGATGACGTTATGGTTCATGAAGCAGATGGAGCCAGGAGTGCTGATTAAGTGGATAATGCTGCTGCAGTTTACTCTAACTGCATCAGTGTTCACCTACTGTGGGGTGTAAACAAGAACACATCCTTCTTAAGCAACCAGAACACTCTCCAGAGGAAGCCGAACCCTCTGCCAAGCAAGACTCAATAAACTTAAGAGTCATGAGCCAATTTAAATTATCATACCAGACTATAATGAATTAAAATAAAAACAAAGGAAAGAAATCTGAGGACTCTTCATCTACTTAGAAACGAAAACACCTCACTTACGAATAATCAGAAACCAAGGAGAAGTGACAGGAGTAACTGGAGGATTGAATTATGTTAAATAAAAGGATAACCCGACAGAATATATAGGATGTTAAGATAGCAGCACTGAGAAGGAAATGTATAGTTCTGGATGCTCATGGTAGAAAAGAAAGACTGGTGATCTTTGTTTTAATCGTAAAGGACAACCAATATGAAATCATATCAAAGAAGGCAGACTTCGTGATAGCCAATACACATAAAAAACATTCTCAGCAACGTGAAAATAAAAATACCTTTCCTCAAGCTTCTAATGATGGTCTGTGCAAGCAAAATGTGAACCGCACGCTTATCAGAGAAAGACAACGTATTTCTCTTAGGGTTGAGTTGTTCAATTCTATTGCTTCTGTCCAACACAGAGAAAAGCAACTAGATAGTAGAATAACACAAGAAAAAGAAATTCATGGAGCATACATTGGCAGCAATCAGAAGTGTCTTTATTTATAAATGTCATGATCTAACATACGCTAAAACCTGGAAATAAAACAAACTAAACAAATTTTGTGGTCATTGCGGGGTACAAAATCATTCTGTAGGTAAGTTATGCCCCTACTAAAGCAACTAAAAATGATAAAAGGAAAGTTTTAAAAAGTTCTTTAGAAAGAATTTAAGAAGTAAAAATAGTACTAAGAGACTCAAGAGAATCATTTAGAAAAACAGAGAAAAGACTTGAAAAGCAAAGGTAAATTTTAGAATATTTAAGCTGAGACATTTTCCCTTTAAAAATATTTTATTAATTTACTCTCTCATTTATTACATCCCAGCTTCAGTTTCCTCTCCCTCCCTTTAGCCCCTCCTTCTCCACCTCCTCACCTCCTCCCTCCACATCCACTCCCCCTCAGTTTCCCTTCAGAAAAGGGCAGCCTCCCATGGACACCAACCAAACATGGCATAAAAAGTTGCAATAAGACTAGACACCTCCCCTCATATTAAGGCTGGACTGGGCAAGCCAGTAAGAGGACCAGGCTCTCAAAAGTAGGCAAAAGTCAGAAACAAGCTCAGACGTTTCACATTCACATATGTGAGGGCTTCAGAATTCTGAATCTTCCCAACTAAGCCTTTCGGCTACTTCACTTCCTACACAGACCCCAAAGGTTTTCTTTTGTTTGTTTGCTTGTTATTGTTCTGTTTTTTTTTTAATAAGCTTGGAAAGATAATCACAGCCACATGGCTAGGTAAGGGCCCTAGGCTACCAGAAGCAAAGCTTTTAGAAGGCAGTGTTATACTGTTTAGAGTACCCTAACTCAAACATCACCGTAAGTGTGATGTTGGTGTAAAGACAAACACATCCCTCACCAGAGCTCCTACACCTGTAGTCAACTGGTTTTGAATAAATACGCCAGCTGAACTTGGAAAGAGTATTTTCAACAAATATTTTTTGAGACAATTAGTGTCCAAACTGGTTCAACAAATAATTGTGGGTCAATGCCAAAAATGCTGAAACTTGAAAGTTTATTTCACAGTGTACACAAAATTAAAGCAAAATGAAAACACACACAGAAAGAGAGAGCTAAAGAGTTCCATAGGTAGAGAAGGAAAGACAGTTCTGATTTTACATTTGTTTTTATTTCTTATATGTGACACCAAGAAACACGGTATTACGTAGAACTATAATAAGACATCATTGTAAGGCTGGAAAGGTGACTCAGCAGTTAAGGACCTGGGTTCACTTACGGGCACCATAACCACCATCTGTAGCCATACTTCCCTGGAATCCAATCCCTTCTTCTGAAAACACACATGCGCACACACACACACACACACACACACACACACACAAACACGGCATTTTCGGTATCGTTTCTTACAACATAGGTAAGACCTGGGACAGGAACTTAGAGCTTGGAAGCAAGCTTTTTGAAGAAAGGAAAACCCCTCCAGAGATGTCCTGGGACTTGACCAGAGGATGAGGTGCGCTTGAGTTGGGGAGGTACAAGTGGGGGTAGATGGGAGACTGCAAAAGGCCCCTGGATGAATCCCGCAATATTGAAATAAAATAACTTCAATTTGAGGGAATACGATTGAAAACGACATTTAAAGATATTTTAATATAGAATCTGCAACAAAAATCCTGTATTATCTATGGGAGGGAATTTGTAGGACACTCATCATCTTATAAAACATTGTATAACATTAGCATATAATCCACACATATCCTATAATAAACTTGGACTTATTTCTAGAATACTTCCTATCCATGGATGAGAAGCCTGTAGATACAAGGGCCAGCTGTAATTTATTCAGCTCCAATAAGCATTGTCTTGTATGAAATGCAAGTTCCAAATTTCCAAAATACGTACTCAGTGGCACAAAAATTTGGGGGATTGATGATGTTTTGAAATACCAAGTGCTCCCTAAATTCTTGCTGGACCAAAACAGCCCTCTTGTGGCTGAACTTTGTGCTCTTTGGTTCATAATCTGTTTATGGTTCTGCTCCCCAGGCTCTGCCTAGCACAGTACCTGGCACATGCTACACAACAACCCTTAGTCAATTAAACAGTGCCTGGTGACTTCCAAGGGTGCTTTTTTTTATGGGTCAAGCAATTAAATAAACGTATTTAATAATCAACATTTATTGGTAAACATGGGATGCATTACTCTTTGATGATTCTTCTGGATGGGACTCATAGAGCCCATTAAGATAACTGGGTTTGGCATTTCTCTCATTTTACGGCTAGCTCTATAAAACAGAGTCCCCCCACCCCCCAAGCCTCCCTGTGTTGCCTCCGTTCTCTGTAGACATTTAGCATACATGCATCCATTTACAGATAGAAGTTACTTATCATTATAGTGTCATGTCTCTGTAACTATCCGTGTTCATTATTTTATGCACTCCATCATGATCCAGTCATGTTCTTCTGGTAATGGCATTGTATTATAATTATCTTAAACACATTTGAAAGCTTTATGCAATGAAAAGCACTGATCAACTGTAAGGCATTGAAACCACAAGACTAAAATAAACACCATGACTGTAGTGACCCTATTCATATTTGATCCCTCAAAGAATAATGTCAACTTAATAAACTAAAGGAAAAATTAGTATGCACAAAACGGTGAGTGTTCTTGTAAAAATATCTCTTGCTTATAAATAATGATTCACACTGTAATTGAGAAATTAAGGTTATTTAATAAGTTGGTGTATTTTGCTCGGGCTTTATGTTTTGTTGTTTGAGGAGCGAGGGATAAAGCAAACTGTAGCATTAAAAGCCAGCCTCATTCCAATTTATTTTTATAGCATCATACAAAACAACCCAAGCTTAAAGTACATTCAGGCACGGAGACTCAAATCCCTAATGGGAAGAAAGCAGTTCCATAAACAGATGTGATCATGGATTCTGAGTTTATTTGCTTGTGGCAAAAATAAAAGTACCAACTCAATAAGTTTTAATTTATAGGCATCTCCACCAGAAAGCCTTTGGGCGCTTTGAACAAAACTGACTAAAAATAAAATTTCATATAATAAAACTTTATCTGTTCCATTCTCCCTTCTCACCAGGAAATGTAAATTCTTCAGCTGAAGAAAGGGACACTTTCTCTATAGCTTTTGTAATTGTGCTGTGATCTAAGAGAAAATATTGCCATTGGCTATACTCCCGTCACCCGACTGGAGAGGAAAAAGACACCCCAAATGTCTCCAGATATCTGTAGTCACTGTCGTTCTGCCCTGACCTCCCTGAACCGATGGTGCAACTGTATAGCTGCCTTATAATTTATCCTGGGTGGGCATACCTTGTCCCTTTCTCAGGGAGAGCGGCATTCCTGCATCTTCTTTTCTACTGTAAAGATCGGTCCCTAGCATGTACCTAAATATATATGTGTCTGTATATATAGTACATGTGGTGTATATGTGAATTCATGATGGTGGGTATGCATATGTGTGTTGATGTGCCTGCATATGTGTGATGGTACATATGGAGCCCAGAGGCTTGATATGGAGTGTCTTCAAATATCACCCTGCACCTTACTTTCTGAGTCTCTCACTGAATGTGGGGTTTACTGAGCCATCTTGAAAGGCTGGCCAGTGAACCCTGAAGATTCTCCTGTCTTTACATCTCTAGTGCTGGGATCATAAACACACACACACACCACCATGCCCGGTTTTTACATGGGAATTGGGGATTTGAACTCAGGTCCTGACTCTTACATGGCAAACAATTCATTAAGTAAGTCATCTCTCCAGCTCTGACATAAGGCTCTCTCTAAAAATCTTATGTGAGGTACAAATAATGGAACAATGAAACAAACACGTGGTGCAGACACTGGATCAGACCTTACCTGACGTTATTTTCTTTCAGAGTCTCAGTAGTGAATTCCAGTATGTCAGCTGCTGTTCCCACAAACATCAGAAGAAGTTCTGAGAGTTGGTCTCTAGTAATGGTGCCTCCAATGGGGAGAAGCCATCGTCCAATGATCAGTATTAACAGCAGTGTTTGGTGGAGTCCTAAGGTCCAGACCGGTTCACATACCATGGATAAGTTATCTACAAAGCCCCTGGCCTGTTGAACAGAGACGTCCCGCAGATGTCAGGATTGGGGAGAATCAGAGTGTAGAGGATCATCTGCTTCAACATGGCTTTCAGTCAACACTGTGCTTTTGTGGATATTTTCTAAAAGTCATTCTTTATTTACTAAGGAAAATAAGTCCTTTTAGCTGAACATTCTAATGGGGTTCATAAGACAAGACTTACTTAGCATGTGGCTAATTTAAAAGCTGGTAAGGTGACATCGTGTGACATTTAAAGAACCAATTTAATACCATTTTAAAGATCATTAAGTGTTTTATTATACTCCATAATAAATAATAGCACGTAGCAAACTTTGATAAGTTCCATATTAAAATTGTAGAAAATCCAATATTTTTCTTTTACTGATTTTAAAATCTGAATTTATTAGCATTAGAATTTTAGCATAATACAGTTTTCCTTTTGTTCATAGTTGCCTTAAAAGTCTAGTCAGAAAAAAAATACTGTTTATCTATTTACTTAATGAAAGAGAATAAGTGAAATGTTTCTTCTCTTTGCTCTGAATACAGAGCATATTATTCAATAATCCATAATTCACCAAGAAAAGTTTAGTCTGCCTTTAGTCTTAAGTTTGAGATAAAGTCCATAGATTCCATGGGTTCCGCCATATATCCTGAAGGAAATATCCTTCCCATTTAATTTCCCAGTAAATTTCAAGGTATGTTATTATTAGCTTAGGTTAAATTATTTGAAGACTACAAGATCTTTGTCACAAGTAGGCAGGATAATGATTCCAGGTGATCTACGCAAATAGCGTAGTTACTGTGGTTCAAAATTGACTTACATCTCTTGATCAGTTATCCACACCAAATACACAAAGGCAAGGAAGAGAAATGACCAAGGGAGAAGAGGACTGATTGAATCCATGCACGAAGATCAAGACTATTTTTTGTCACTTCTTGATGATTCTCCTGTGAGGCTTCACATAAAAGTCATTTAACTTACAGGGCAACACATTATCAGGACAAATGTTACTGTTTCAGTC
The DNA here is from genome assembly GCA_028658305.1 of Pachyuromys duprasi. Classification (NCBI taxonomy): domain Eukaryota; kingdom Metazoa; phylum Chordata; class Mammalia; order Rodentia; family Muridae; genus Pachyuromys; species Pachyuromys duprasi. The sequence continues at coordinate 42,930,885 of CM053756.1, read as the reverse complement.
AAGGTGAAAAATGAAGTGACGTAGGTAAGCTCAAGCTAAATTTGGGTAATAATGCACAGACCACCCTATTCTACTCTGGCACTTATTTTGGAAAACACCATTCAGTGGTAGAGACCTTTGTTTGTCCTGAGTCCCTTCTGTAAACTGTTTTCAAAGACATCATTGTCATCCTGCTAAATACAAGATGTGTGAAGAAATAGAGACACTCTATCACTCTAGTTTGGCAAACATCCTTTCCAATTACATGAGTATTGTTTATAATGAATATATATTCACTATACACATTCATTATATCTGCTGAATATATATGTTTATATATACATACACACTTCAACAAGATAAGAAAAATAATAAAGGCTATGCTCATAGAAAAGGAAGAATGGGACTATGTTTGTTCAGCCATCACATTCTTTTATATGTAGAAAGTCCTGAGGAATTGGTGGTAGAAATAAGGAAAACTTTCCCAGAAATACAAAACAAATGGCAGATATAAAATTAGTTATCCAAGAGTCAATCTTCTTTCTACCTACTGGTAAATAAATAGATATTAAAGCTAAAAGTCAGTATCACTTACATCACCACTGTGGAAAATAAAATACTTGGTTATGAATCTAACAAAATGTTAAAGTACAAATATGTTATATGTACATTTACATTAAAACACGTATTCTATTAGTACACATATGTCAGGTGTATATGTGTTTATATATATGAAAAAATATATATGATAAATATATATATAACAAAGCATACATATGATAAAACTACTAAATATATAGGAGTTAAATCAGTCTCTCTCTGTTCTAGACAGTATTTGGAATCAAACATGAGATCTTGCATCTTTGAAGCATGTGCAGTAGCTCTGAGCTATGTCCATAGACCTTGAAGGCTGAAATCAAAGATTGACCGATTGGACAGAGAACTCATGTTCATGTATAAGGAAACTCAACGTGTCAGTGATCAATGACTTGATATGTATTTGAGAAGGAGAGAGAAGAAAGAGGAAGAAGAAGGGAAGATAGGGAGAAAAGGAGAGAGGGAGATAGAGTGAGAGAGAGAAAGGGAGGGAGAAGGGAGTTTCTTTTTAAAACGTAGTTGAGGCAGGTGGAGAAGGGAACAGCATTGATAATGAAACACGAATTTTTGGTAGATACTACAATACTATAATGTGTCTAAATGCATAGAACATGCAATACCCCAAAGTGAACTCTAATATAAATGATGACATTTAGCAACAATGACACATTCATGGAGGCACATCGATTTTTGGTTCAAAACATAGAGACTCAGGATATATCACAGTTGGTACAGTGACAAGTATGCACGGGGTCCAATCCGCAGCATCACATATGTCTGGTACATGCCTATAATCCTAGCACGAGGGAGATGGAGACAGGAAGATTAGAAGTCCAAGGTCATTCTCAGATACATAGTGAGCTCTTAGCCAACCTGGGCTGTGTGATACCCTGCCTCAAGTCTACACAGATGTTGGACTGACAAGAGGGCAGGTTGTGCATGAATGAGAGACAGAGGTTTATGGGTAATATTGCTACCTTCCTCTCAGCTGTGCTGTGAATTCAAATTTACTCTTGTTAAAGGAAGATGTTATACACAACTATATTTAAAAATATAGGCATAAAATTAGAGCAAATAAACTTGTATACAATTAATACTCTGTATTATGACACACTTCAGCTTATGTTTCCATACACATGCTGTGAAAGTGTGATCCTAATGCATATGTTTACTAATGAAGAGTGCATCATCTTGTAGGTGATATGATTTAATAAATGCTGTATGTCTAGGCTTGCAATTCTTGTGCCCAAACTTTGACAACTTTATGTAACTTTTCATAAGTGGTGCAAAAGTTCTTACCAGCTCAAGGATATTTTCCATTCCGTTGGTTTGTCTGTGGGACGTCATGGTTTGATTGATATCTCCTCTTCTGCTAACATTCTGTGCCATTTTCTCAGACTGGGCACTGCAATACTAAGAATTGAGAGCAGGTGTGCAAAAACCATCACAACTAAGGGACCTCAAGGCAGCTTCACTCCATGCAAGAGATTATGAAGATGTGTGACATTTACAGAGGCCGTGTAAACATTCCTGGGACCAGAATATGAGGTAGAAGACACTGGAGAACAGTGCTCACTGCCTGTCTCCCTTTCCAATAGCCTAGGAGGCTCAGCTGTTGAACCATCACAGAGAGCTGTAGATTCTATGGTTCAGAGCTGGGGTCCCTACATTGAACCTTTGTTAGAACAACTGAGATACAAACTCTGAGAATACATAGGATCCTGTCAAAGTACTTATTTTATGAGTCTGTTTCTTACAAAGAAAGCTCTCTATCTAAAAATGCCATTCTGGTTAAATAAATAGGCCAATTACTCTTCACCGTTCAGGCCAAGCATTGACACAAACAGAAAGTCAACAGTTCAGTGTTCCAGACTCCAGAATTGTTACTGAAGTCAACTTAGGGTTGTGGGACCTTGGATAATTGAACTAAAAGACAATTTCCTTTTTTCCTTTCTTCTGTAGTTTCTGCAGATGAACTGTGTGTAATTTATGTAGCCAGATACTTGGAAACTGAGAGAAATAAGAGGCAGAAAGTTTTATAAGACAAGAGACAACACTTGGCAATGCAGCCACCATGGGTGCACACTTTACAAACTTTCAGGAGAGACTGGTTGACACTTTCTCCTCCTCTGCAGTGCTCACATGTTTTTGAAACACACACACTTATACACACATACACACACACACAGAAGAAGACAGAGACAAAGACACAGACAGACAAACAGAGAGCTACTACCACAAATAATCAGCAACAGGTCCAACACCATTACCACAATCAGCACCACATACCATGATCACACATTTCTTTAGAGAGAAACTATGGGGGTCAGGGGAAAGAGCTCAACCATAAGATATGGTTCTTTTTGTTAATTATTCTAAATATCATGGAGTGTATTCCATGAGCCATTTGACAAATAGACAAAAAGTCTGCCAAGAAGCCATTATATTCTGCTCTCAACGCAACTGACTAGTACTGTGAGTGAAATAACACAAATAATTATGCGTATGCACACTATGTGTGTGTATGCATGTGTGTACACGCATGTTTGTATGTGTGTACATGCAAATGCCTGCGCAAGTGATTGTAAGTGTATGCATGCATTCACATGTGTGTGCATTACTGCATTTATGTGTATATGTTTGTGTGTGTAGGTATAAGTGAATTTCTGTATGTCTGTGTATGTTCATGTTCTCATGAGTGTATGGGCATGTGTATGAATATGTATGAATGTGCATGTGTGTGTGCATGTGTACAGGGACACATGTGTATACATTCATGCCACTAAGGTTTAAAGAAGAGATAATGGAGATAAAAATTTAATCGTTGATCCAAACCCCAGGTCATCCTTTGGGAGTAATTTTGTGAGCTTAAGAACAGAAAGAAAATTTTGACCACCTTTTTACATAGGTATGAAAATATACTGTGTATTAAAATTGATGAGATGATACATCCTGATACCTTTATCTCCAAAACTCCATAAACATACTGCTGCTTAAGGAAAATGTCGCCGTGGAGTGAAGTGCTTCTCGATTTAGAAGCAAATAGCTTTTCATGTGCATCATGGTGGCAATTGAACTCCTCTCCTCTCCTGTTACTCAGTTTTAGATTAATGGAACTTTCCATTTCAGGACATTTAGGCCACTACAAACACAGGATTTACATCCTCAACCCTAATTTGACTTGGTCTGCTTTTGTGTCTGTCGTTTTAGTAATCATCACGTAAGGGATTTTATGAAGGTCATTTTGGTACCAGCCTGTTACTTATTTATGGCTGTGTCATTAAAACCTAATGCATCTCTTCAGCTCAAAGATAACAAGGACTTCACAAAGAGACGGGCTTTTTCATCACATTCAGTGTGCTCTGTCACAAGAAGAGCTCACACGTGGTTAGAATTGCAATCCTCTGGAAAGTTTGGTTTACATGTGTGTAGGTCATATCACTTCAGGAAGCCTGTCATCTAGAAGAACCTGGATGTAAATAAATGGAGAACATTGAAAACTAAGATTTATGTTTTAGATTTAATTATGCGTATGCTTTTCTGTGCTATGCCATGTGCCTGCAGGGGACTAAAGAGGCCAGAAAGTGTGTCAGATTTCCTGAATCTGGAGTTGCAGGAGGTTGTGGGGCCAAGTGACAAAACTTGAACTCAAGTTCCCTCCAAGAGCAGCAGGTGTTCTTAACCGTGGATCCATCTCTTGAGTCCATTAATGGAAAGCAAATGACTTTTTCCATCATGGAAAAATTCAGATGATTCTTACGCAAGCGCCCTTGAAACACTGGAGAGTGTATTCTTCTGGACCAGGTGTTGGTTCTGTATTTAAGCCTTCTAAACCCCAGAATTCATGTCTATGAAACAGAAATGTCTGCACTATGCCTAATATATGGGGTCCTTAAATCTATAAGTGAGAAAACCCAACTGAAAACTCTCCAAATATTAGGTACTATGCAACAGAAGAATTATCACAGTGAGAGAGGAGAGCGGATGCCCACATCCCCCTCAATTCTGAAACGCCACTTAATTATTTAAACATAATCCCAATATTTTTCTCTCCCTCTCGTTTTTGGCTTCTATCTCCACTTGCCCTGCCCGCTTCAATCTCTGGGCATTCATTTTAATTTTCAGTGTCAAGTCCCAGCACTAAAAGTTTGATTTCTTTTGTTGTATGAAAATCACAGAAGTTCTGCCCGAGGCTAAAACTCTCTCTCTTTCTCCTTTATTAAAAAAGAGTTTTTGGTTGCATGCTATTGGTTGTAATGGGATTTGACCTGTATGTAAACTAAGTGCGTAATACATTTATATTATTAAAGCATTTTGGGGAAATGAATTGTTATTGTGGTTGATAGCCATGTCTTAGAATTGGATGTGTAGAGGGGAAATTGATTCAAATCACTTCAGCTTATTTTCATATTCCTGAAAGAAGACTCAAGTGGTCTTCTAGCTCTTTGTGGTCTTTTCATCAAAGCCGTGGTGACTTGAATCAACCAATCTACAGTTACAAAAATGCTTTGATGCAGATACTGCCTCAGATGTTAATGAATTTCTTCAAGAGGGTTGAGGGGGAGAAATGTTTTCTTTGTTGCTACAGGGTTGATATTTGCTTGGGAGTTCCTTCAAAAAGGATCCACAAAGGTAAACTACTCTTATGTGCCTCAAGTTTGCAGAAGGCATTTTCAGATAAAGTTATTTATAACCTGGAGACTCAACCTTGATAGAAAATAACAGCTGTAGCAAAGAAATGTATACACGGTCAATTCTGAGCAGATCTTGCCTAGGGCATTTTATCAATGAAGAACCTCCTAGGCTTCTATGGGAGAGTTAACAGAACAAACGACAGGCTCGGTCTCGAGCCCATGAGTCAGACAAGTCCACAGAGGAAGTAGGTCAATATTTAAAATGTCCTATAGACCAGGTATGCTGGGGAATGTTTGAACTCAGGAAGGTGAGGCAAGAGTATTATTTCCAGTTCAGGGCCAATCTGGACTACAAGGTTAGACTGTGAGTCAAGAAAACAAACAAATAAACTGGAGTGACTAGAACCAAGGAACCACTTTATTACTGGGGATTTGGATTGGAAGATATGATCATGTGTGTTTAGATACTTTTGATATCTTTTCCTGTGATGGGCTTCATAATATCACTCCCATACATTTATATCAGGGCTATGAAAGAATAGTTCATTTTTATATTTAATTCTCTCTTTCTCTCTCTCTCTCTCTCTCTCTCTCTCTCTCTCTCTCTCTGTGTGTGTGTGTGTGTGTGTGTGTGTGTGTGTACACCCACATGCATGCTGGTGCCTGTTGAGGCCAGAAGATGGCACTAGGGATCCTGCAAGTGTTACAGCCAGTTGTGGGTGTTGGCATCTGAACTCCAATCCTCTGCAAGAGCAGCAAGTGCTTCTAACTGCTGAGCTCTCTCTCCAACCCACAGACTTCTGTTTCACTACAATGTCCCAGTCAGCTCCCAAAGTGTATCTCTTGGATTCCACTTCACCTGTGTTTCCTATGCTCTCTAGAAGTTTGAATGCATTTGTGCAGGCACAGAAGATAAAGATTTTTTAATGTAATTTCATTCTTGCTTTTATGTCTCTTAAAAATGTCTTTTCATACGATGCCAGCATGAGGCCTGAGCATAGTGAAACTCATAGCATAATTTCTTGGAGCTCACTGAAGCTGCAAGAATTGAATCACATTCACAGTGCTACAGAGATGACTCGGTGAGTAAGAGTAGTTGCTGTGCAAAAAAAAAAAAAAAAAAAAAAAAAAAAAAAAAAAAAAAAAAGGATGTGAGTTCAAATCCCCAACACCAATATCAAAGTTAAGCTTTGTTGCATGATCCTGTGACCCCAGAGCTGGCAGAGACAGACACAGGAGACTCATTGACAGAATTCAGAGACAGACCTTGCCTTGAGGGAATTCAGCAGAGTAATAGAGAACATCCTATGTCTTCCATTGGCTTCTGCAGGAAGAACACAGTCACAGATATGCATGTGCACATATACCAGGCATGTACACATACACCACACGCACCCATATACATACAAACATAAATGGGTAAATATATCATGTTCACATTTGCCTATGGACTATCACTAGCATGCTGTTGGGGGTGGATCTTAGAAGATTACTGTCCTGGTTCTTTTTTCTTTCTTTCTTCCTTTCTTCTTTCCTTCCTTCCTTTCTTTTTTTATTGTCAACTTGACACAAATCAGAGTCATTTGAGAAGAAAGAAACTCAATTGAGAAAATGGGCCCATCAGACCGGCCTGTAGGCAAGCTTGTGAGGCATTTTCTTAATTGATGATTGATGTAGAAGAACCCAGTTCCCTATGGGCAGTGCTATCCCTGGGCTGGAGGTCCTGGGTTGTGTAAAAAAAAAAGCAGGCTGAGCAAGCCACGAGCAAGCAAGCCAGTTAGCAGTACTCCTCCATGGCCTCTGTATTAGCTCCTGCCTTGCTTGGGTATCTGCCTTGGCTCCCCTCAATGACCTGTGATCAGCCACATAATAAGCCAAATCAACCCTTTCTTCCCCAAGTTGTTCTTGATCACAGTTTTCATCACAGCATTGCATTGCTAAGCAAAGTTAGTGAAGTAAACATAACTCAGAAGCAGTTGTGGTTATTTCGTTTATCTTTTTAAATAGATTGTGAAGTCGCTTTCTTTTGCACCTGGACTTTTACTTCTTCAATTCTAGGTAATTCCAACCCCATTGAAAAACTCATAACTGAAACAACTCATGTCCTATTCTGAAAGTGGATTGCTACTTAACAAAGTCACCATCTTTTGCTTTTTTTTTTAATTTTAGAAATGAGTACCTGGTTTCCGTGGTGCATTTCAAGGAGCCACAGGGATGGAATGATGTTGATGAGGTATAAAAAGATGGCTGGAGAAAGCCTGCAAGGGGGGAGAGAGAGCGAGAGAGAGCTTAGCTTTTATTTTTAAAATTTCAAGAGAGAAAATTAAGGAAGGGGAGGGCCAAGGAGCTGGCCCGGCAGGCATCGTGTTTGCTGTATGACCTGAGAACCTAAGGTCAGATTCCAAGAACTCATGCAAATGCCAGGTGGCCTTGGGTAGTGTCAGTAGGCAGAAGGTGGGGACAGAGGATGCCTGGGCAGGCTGGCTAGGCTACCCGAGTGGGCAAATTCTAGGTTCAAGCGTGACACCGTGCCTCAATGTAAAGAGTAGTTGAAGAAGGTATCCTGTGTCCTCTCTTGCCTCCATGAGCACATGTGCCCTTGAACACATTAGCTCTCACACTGTGAGCGCATATGTACATCACACGCACACATTCACGCCTCTTTAAAGGAAGGAAAACAAATGCCCGAACCCAATCATAGTCACCCCTGCTATTGTTGCGTGATTTCTGCTACAGGGATTACGGAGACCCCACAGTAAGAGGAAAACCGCTACCAGCTGCTATTCTCACTGAATCCCTAATCCAATTAATAGAAGCTGGCTGTAATATGGCATCCTGGGACCCCGCCAATTAGATTCAGGCACAGCGCTGCTTATTTAGTATTTAAGATGTTTTACAGAAAGCAAATGCAGCCGGAGCAAATCCAGGATTTGTTTCAACATTGGAATTTCAGAGAAACTGATAGTAATTTTTCCTCCAATCATCGACCTGGAATTCTGAGGTCTCAGATGATAACCTCTTGCTAAATCACAAGACCCAAATCATGGGGGCAAGTAGGGAGAATGTTTCTTTGATCTCCTGCATTTTTGCTAAGCCTGGAAAATTAAAAGAAAAAATGGCAGCTGAAGGTTGAGGAGTCTTCTAGAGGTTGGTAGGTATTTGTTCTTTCCTTTGAATTTCCAAAACTCAGAGGGAGAGTGTGGAGCGGCGCTAAAAGAGACCTGCTTTGGTTCAAATGACCTGTGCAGATGACCTCCTAAATTGTTTGTCAGTGAGAACAAACATGGCAACTGTCAACTTTTTAAAAAAATTTTTTTCATCACAATTTATTTACTATATATCTCGATTGAAGCCCCCTCCCTCAGCCCCTCAGTCTCACCTTCCCTCCCTCTTCCCTCGTCCCCTTCCCCTAGTCCACCGAAATGGAGAGTTCTCCACTATTGCCATCTGCCCATCATCAGGGCTGCTTGGATCATCTTCCTCCGGGGCCTGGCAAGGCTACATCATCAGGGGTGAGTGGTCAGAGAGCAGTCAACTGAGTTCATGACAGAGGCATCCCCTGCTCCCCTCTCTCAGAGACCAACATGGAGACTGAGTAGGTGGAAATGTCAAGTCTTAATGCCAAGGGACAATTTGCAAGGCTTTGCCAACGGAATTGACATTCTCTGAGTCCTAGAACTTGAACATCGCTATCGGGGACTCGCCTGGTGGGGTTCAGGTGAGTGTCCTGTTCTGGCTCCCACTTGAGAACTTTTGAGTGTTGGTTTTGCATAGCCTTGTCTCTGGGCACATGTTTGGAAGAGCCCTCACACTCCCCTTCTTTTAAAAGCAGTTTTGTTGGACTAGGAGGCACTTGGGTAATACAATTTAATCTCCAAATCCTGCCCCACGGGTGACTGTGAATCTGGAGGAGAGCCACGGTAGCAGCCCTGACCTGGCAGGGCTCAGTGTACCTCAGCATTTGGAGGGCAGAAGCGCTCAATGGACAGTGGATTGTACTCGTGTTTATTGCATGATTGTGCCTGTCCCTTTCATTTCATAATCTAGACTCACCAGGGAATAGACTCTTTTAAATTATTTATTTGTTTGTTCGTTTGTTTACTTCACATCCTACAGGAATAGCCTCTTAGTGAGGAATTGTCTGGATTGGGCTGCCTGTGGGCGTGGGTAAATGAGATGGGGAGATGTACTTTGAAGGAGGGAGGCACCGTCCTCTAGGCTGGTCTCTGAAGTGTGTCATCGTGAAGACAGCTCACAGTAAGCCAGGGAAAATGCATGCATTTATTCTCCCTCACTTCTAACTGTGGATTTGAAGCATTCAGTTCTTGCCTTGACTCCCTCACAATAATGGACTCTATTTTGGAATCGGAAACCAAATAAACAAATAAACTTTCTCCTCTAAGTTGACTCTGAGTCAGGATGCTTTCACGACAGCAACAGAAATGAAACTAGTACAGTGGGCAATGAAGGTGCATCTTCAAAATTTTGAAATAGTAAGTTGGACATACCTGTAATCTCAGTATGCTGGAGGTTGAGATGCAGGAGGATTGCAAACAATTTGTGATGTATAACAAGATTTTTTTCTTTCTAATACCAAACAGTAATAATAATAATAATAATAATAATAGAAATAAGAGATAAGTAATACTCTTTCCAAATTTATTTCTTCAAATTAGTTTTGGATTAAACTCTTCCTTGATAGAATATCTTGAAGTCAAATTTGTAATTTAATTCATTTTATTAAAGATGTTTTTAGTACATATTTGTAGTTGTGAGATTGGACATTACTCAAACTATACTATGATAAACCAGAGTTTACAAAAAAAAGAAAGAAAAGAAAAAGGGGAAAAAAAGAAAAAAATTAGATGGGGTTTCAAACGGCTATTAACCCTTTTGTTATCTTCTTTAATCTTCTGAGTGAAAAACAAGGGAGAAAGAGCAAGAGGGAAAAAAGGTCTTTACAGAAATCAATATTTAATATAGACACTCTCCGACTTTTGATTTCTTGCCAAAACCAATTTTGAAGCAAAAGGTTATGGGTCAAGATATTATTAAAATCTAACGTAGAAGATGTCAGAGCTGCAGAGAAATGTCAAAAAGCCATGTTGAGCACACTCTTAAAAGAAAGAAACCATCCACTCTTTGACCTTATATATCACAGGAAACAGGAGGAAGAGTTACTATGTGACATGGGGAAGGAAGTCAGTTCTGGTCAGAGGGCAAGCTGTGCTATGTCAGTTGTCTTTGTTTGGACACACTGAAAGTTGGTTGAGATAAAAAAAAAATCCGTTAACCTGAAATTGATTTTGAGACTAACATTCCTTGTAATGCTGGTACAGTAATAATCTGGAAGTGTAAGGCACAGCATACAGCAGATCTTAAAGATAGTTGAAAATGAAACAATGACCTTACTATCTTTGATGCATTAACTCATTTCTATAATTAGAAAAGATATTAGTATCCTGTTTGAGTGTATTTCCCCTCGTTAGGAGACTGGCTTTGCACGCGCGAGTGCACGCGTGCACACACACACATCTCAGTATTCAAGAATGTGTTGTGTAATGTAGAAAGTCTAACCTCATTCACCTGGTAGTCCAGCACTCCACTATCTGTCTTAGTGTGGCTTTCCTTACCCTTACCTCATCCTATCAAGACTAACAACTTCAGCCAGTTTGCTGTGGGGCTGACCAAAACAAATAAAAAGCAAAGTAAACAAACAAACAAAAATGTGGACTACATTAGTGGTATGATGCTTCGATGAGTTCCAGCTCCAATGCTGTTAAAGCAAAAACAGCTTTGGAAAGTTTCCTTTTCTTCAACTCTTTTTTATTAGGGCTGTGTGACATAGAAAGAAAGGTGAGAAGAAAGAATCAAGTAGGTGAATAAATTACATTCTGTTCTACCCATAGCTTTCTCTAACAAACCATGGGGCCCCGTTCAGAACAGCATGCCCAATTTGGCTGAGCAGCGAAGAGAGGATGCAAAATGCCTTTAAATGTGAACATCATCCGCAAATAATGGAAGGCTCTTTGGAATGCCATTCTGTACTTGTCTGCCCATTGGCATCTAACTTGTATTTTCAGGACATGGCAGATGGTGTTCAAACCAGCATTGCTCTTGGAACCCAAAGAATATTGTAGGTTTTTTGTTTTTGTTTTTCGTTTTTTGTTTTTTTGTGTTTTTTGCAATCACGTGGATGTGAGATCAGCTTTCTGGATACTAGCTTTCTGGAGGGAGACCCTGTCTCCCGATCTTTCCCTTTCCCTGATTGTTCATATCCTCATCTCCAAGATACCACGTTATCTTGTTTAGTGTTCAGTTTATGTTCATTCAGCAAATGTTTAACTGCCTAAATATTTATATTTGTGAATCAAGAATGACTGGGTGAATAAAAAAGATAAATCTACAAATAGCAGATTTATCTTTTTTAATTCACCCAGTCTTTTATTTCTGGAAGTCTAGTATCAAAGATTTTCTTTGAGATGTTGCCTTCAAAGAATTATCATTCACCATTTATTTAAAAAAAAGATTAACATATATTTTTACGTATGTGTGTATGCATGCACCACATGAGTACAGGTGCCCACAGAGGCCAGAAGATGGCATCAGGCCTCCCGGAGTACCAGCTTCACAGTTGACCTTTGCAAGGTGGACAACTGTGTAGGCCAGTTGCCTTTTGCAGGCTCTAAGAGGCAGCCCAGTCTAGGCCCAGAGCGTCTCCATGCTGTTACTTCACCCAGCTTCTGCAGTATTCTGCCAGTGGCAAGAAGACACAGTGCCTGCATGATTCACGCCTCCACGGATGTGTCTGCCTGGTTATTTCCTTCTCCTGGTTCATGTCAGCAGTATAAAGAATCTTCTACAAAACTTCCCCCAAGCTTTCCTTTCATGCATTTTCACCATATATTTTTTAAAAATTTATAATTATGTATGTGTGTTAGTGTGTATGTGTGTCTTAGAGAGCATTTAGTTATGCATGTTCCCCCAAATCATCCTAAATTTTAGCGCACACACAGTTTTGACTATCTGCCCCTGATTAAATGATACTCTCCGCTCCTTCAGGGTTCCTGGAACATGTGGGGTTCCTACAAACACTTAGTAATTTGATAAAGGTCCTGACTTGATTAGAAATGTCTTCTTGAAATAAAACCATAAGTTTTTTTTAATTTATTTATTTTTATCTCAATCACAGGTTAGGTACTTTGAATCCCAGGTGTAGCCCCCTCCCTCATTCCCTCCCACCCTCCCACTCCCTCCCTCATTCCCTCCTACCCTCCCACTCCCTCCCTCATCTTCCTCCTCCCCACCCCCTCCAAGTCCACCAATAGGGGAGGACCTCCTTCCCTTCCATCAAACCCCAGCTTATCCTGTCTCCTCTGGGCT
>CM053756.1:42887837-42918192 GCA_028658305.1 Pachyuromys duprasi | reverse complement strand
GATCATGACTGAAACAGTCCCTGATAAAACCATAAGTTAATAATTGTATTAGAAATTTTATTGAGTGAAACTAATAGCTTTTGTTTTTGCACTTATGAAAGTCCAATATCTTGCTCTGAGAAGACAGCCATGATGTATTCATTTGAAGGACTGGAGCATGCTTTAAAACCCTTTTATAATTTATTTATTCTGTGTATGGTGCATGCATGGATGGCACAACACGTGGATGCAAATCAAAAGATAGCTTTCTTGAGTTGGTGTTCTTCATCCATGTTGTGGGTTCTAAGATTTGAACTCGGGTCTTTGGGCTTGCCAGCAAGTGCCTTTACTCACTGGGCCATCCTGCTGTCCCTGGTCTCTAGTATTATAGGTTTTGTGTCATCAATACTCTTCAGTTTTGGAACCAAGGAGAGTTTGAACTTTAAAAAATTAATAAATTAAACCTTTGCACACGTTTGGCTGTGTAGCTAATTGCACTCTGTTTTTCATTGTTGTTGTTTGTTTGTTTGTCTGTTTACTTTGATGGCTTTAGGAATAATTAGGATGCAAGCAACTTGCTAAATGACTCATGCCACAAGAGGCCCTAACTATCTCAGAAATTAAATGAGTTATATTTCTGGACATTTATTTAGAAAAATACTACACATTATACTGCTACACACTGACATGTATCATTCCAGACTATGGCTCACCCAAGTAGGGAATTTTCGCCACACTGAAAATAGCCCACCACAGTAAGCTAGCTGCTTGAAGGAACTCAAATGTATTATAATCTCTATTATTGTTCTCTGGTCAGAGAATTAAAGTTGTTGGGTACGCCCTTTTGAACAGCAAATTATTTTACTCAGCTTTGTTTCCTAAATGATAATCTTCTTTGAAGATTCTTTTCTATATATCAGTTCTCTCCAAATTACTACCTCATAGCCTTTTCCTATGATCACTAATGCAATAATTTGCCTGTTAACAAATCTATTTACTTAGTTTTGTTTCTTGAATGTATGAGCATCTATGGCTAGCTCAACATTACTCTGAGCTCTCTCGCTTCCTACTTTATTTTCTCTTTTAAGGCAGAGTCTCAAAGAGCTCAGTCTGACCTTGAACTCCTGAACTTCCATCCTCCACATTGCTCATGTTGGGGCTATAAGTACTCACCACCGTATAAAGCTTAGTGCTGAGTTCTTCAAAAGATGTACTTGCTAAATTTCAAACTAAAACTACAATGCTATTTGTCACACAAAGCAGTCATTTCAACAAATTATAATGTTTTTCATAAAATGATTATGTCATGACATTTAGCACGTTAGTGCTCAAGTTGGTTTTATTTATTTAAATTCAGCACTAGTCTAGAATTAGGATTTCATTTTGCTCTTTCTAAAAAATGACAATTATTGTTCTTTTCTTATCGAAAATGTAACACCCATTCATTTTTAGACATATAACATTATATACATATATAGAGGAAAATTAAGCATAATATAAGTTGTTACATTAATTTTCTTTTTTTCCTGGCTTCTAATCACGTATACAAATGTGAACATGGGTAATATTTAAATGAAGCAAAAACAAATGTGCAAAATTACTTCCATATGAATACAGATTTAATTTCTATTTCACTTAGTGGCATTTTACACTCTACAGAACAGAATGGAATTGCAAGGATCACACACTCATGTTTCAAAATCTGATGTTAAAGCCCCTTAAATATGCCCAATATAATTTCTGGAAGCATTGTTTTCTTGGACATTAAGAAACTATGTCAAGTTGCTTTTGTGTAAGGCCCTACGCTCTGATTTAAAGATTTCTTGGCTTCGTTATAGATGGGCTTGTTTCACTGAGTGGACTTCAGCTTGGGTGATTTCCATCTTGGCTCCTTAACAAGAGGATTTATAGTTATCGGGGGATTTATAGTTGTCAACACCTCAGCATCTGGTCCTTTACCTGCCTATCTGTAACATCTCAAAATGAGCCCAGTTTTACAGAGCCACAGCCTCTGAACTCCTAGGAACTCACTGTCTTAACCCCAGCCAGCATCTTTTTATATTCTAAGTAAAATATCACTCTCCTCTACCCCTGTTTGTATGTGCCTTCAATAACCAAGAGAGGCCATTACTGTGTGGCCATAGCTCATGGGAAGCTCCCCACCAAAAGAAATAGCCCAGGCACATTTTAATCACTGTCAATTTTTTTTCAGTTATCGCATAGAGTTCTATGAAACAGGCATGAGTGAGAAAGGGGAGAGGAATTTTGAAGATCGAGAATACACTACGTTGGATAGATAGAATCATTCAACAGAATCATTAACCTACTTGAGGTTCCTTGAGGACTGTTCACTTGTAGGTTTTCTCGGAAAGAGATAATTCTGAAGGTGAATGTTAAAATTCTTGATTCTAAATTTTATTGTTATTAATAATTTTTAAATAAAAAATATACTACCAAATTATGAAGTAAGTGGGAAGGAAAACTTGCTCTCTACATACAGCACTCAATCTGCAAATTCCCAAGAGCATGTTTGAAGCACAGGTAACTTTATTACAAACAGATAGCTGATATTTGAATTTCAGGATCTTACCTTACAACTAAACAAGTGACAAGGAAAATGCATGAATCTATTGGGGACACATGTATAATTCTCTCTCTCTCTTGATCAAGACAGGGTTTCTCTGCATAGCCTTGGCTGTCCTGGACTCACTTTGTAGGCCTGGCCTCAATCTCATAGTAGATCAGCCTGCCTCTGCCTCTACCTCTGGCTCCCCGAGTGCTGGGATTACAGGCATGCACCACCATGCCCTGCTCCATGTATTATTATTAACATAAAAAAGTTTCTGAGCAGAGGAAACCATTATATCTTTCTACACGAACTTATTCTGAGCAAAACCTTCCTGCCCTATGATTCCTCAATGTGTGCCACTGTGGTTCTTCTTTTCCTTTGGACAGCAGCCAAATTTGCTGTTGTTTCTTGGCCATCCAGTCCTCCAGCACCCTGGACATGCTTTGTTGGAGCATTTTCATTTTCCCATGTCTCACTTTGCATGTACACACATACAACTGCACAAACCCCAAGAACATGACAACACATTGTATGAGGAATGCTTGTTTGTTTATTGAGAATAAACGGTTGTTTAATAAATGCATAAGTGAAATTAAATTGCTCATGATTATAGGATTTTTGTGGTTCCTGGTAACACAAACCATATTATGAATGCTATTTATGTAATAGTATAATTTATTTCATTATACATAAAAATAATAGTATGTTTTTACTTTTCTGTAGAAAAGGTTGATTCTTCGCTTGGAGATCCAAACTAAAGCTGTCTAGAATTTCTCTTTCTCTCTCTCTCTCTCTCTCTCTCTCTCTCTCTCTCTCTCTCTCTCTCTCTCTCTCTCTTTCTTCATAACCTGTTTAGTTTTTTCAAGGACATCTGCTTACCCATGAATGCCTGAGCAATGTATTTAGCATGAACTCTTCAGCCTTATGGAAAACACCCTGTTCCTCATAGCGAGAAGAGACAATGAGATGGAAATCTTGGCTTGTTGTCACTGTCTGTGACCTTAGACAGGTCACTTTTCTGTGCATCAGTATAGTCACACTAAGAGGGCATTTAAAAAGGAAAAAAAAACTTAGAAGATCATTTGAGGATTATGGAAGATGATGGACATGTAAACAGTTTGGTATGTCCTCAGTGTTCCATGACTGGTGACTGTTATTACCTCCATTATAAGCCTGTAATAATCACCTTTATCATCCTTGTTAGTATCACCAGAGACTGCCAAGTTATCAGGCGGCTAATCTAGGTGAACCAAAATAATATATAAGACAATAATGATAGCTAGGAAAATAGAAAGCAGAGAAATTACAAATAACTCAACCAGGGCTAGCAGTACAAATTAGAGGAGAAATTTCATTCCCTAAGAATTACTAGTTTCTAATACATACACGAATTAAATCAGTTACATATCATCTACCATTTTGAGGCCCAAAACATAAACCATACTTAAAATACACACCCTTCACATGTATCACATATATAATACATATATGAATTTTATATAGGAAACATCATATGTGTGTATTTATATGTATAGTATAAATAATACATATATATATATATATATATGGGTAATAAATTTACTTCTGGAGAAAGAGAACAAAGTCAGTACCTTCTCTGACACTTGGCGTATGAAATTTCCTGTGTCCTGAATATCATTCCTATGTGACCTTCAAACAAGTAATTCTTATGACACATACATTATGATTTTTAAAAGGGAAAAAAAACACTGATTTTTCCATAACAAATGTAGTTGATACATCTGGGGCTTCAGCCCCTCAATACTAATACTTCAGAAGAACTGATAAAGCAGTGTGGGGTACCCACACAAGAAGCGTAGCCTTGAGGTAAATGTGAATTCCCTACTGCGCAAGAAAAACTAAGCATTTCACACTTGTCCCAATTCTGTGTACATAATAATGTCATGGCTGTGAGGAGAAACATGGGTAATTTAAAAGTAGGAATATTTTTGTGTTGCTCCCAACATTGGTTTTTGCCTTTAATTTTTTCTCTAAAATAAAGATGTCAGTCACCTTGATTCCACTTCTGTAAGTTATCAGTTGTATACTCTCATGGACAAAGTTTGGTAATCAGCCAGCACTTCCATCTCCTTGATATCCTACTCTAATTCAAGTATAATTATTATATCTGTCTCCAGTCCACTATGAAATAAAAGGAGAAAACAGTGACTATACCTTGAGAGTCTATCATGGAAGTAATATAAGGGGAAAACCAGGAATAAGCCTTGACAAGAATGACACAAACCAAATCATTGGAAGGCAGGCATTCACTGTGTGCTTCCAAAATCACTACAACCTTAAGTCAACTTTCTCTACTGAGACTGAGGCTCAGGATACAGAACACATATCTCTGCAAGCACACTAGAAGATGCAGAAAACACAGAAGATAATACTGTGAGACTTGAGATATATGTTGACTCACTGCAGATAGGATGGAAAACCTGATTCACAGTGGAAATGTTACTGGAATAACTGAGAATCCAAAGAACTTTCTGAAAATATAAGCAACAAGTGAGATCAGGCAGAGCATATGAGATCTTCTGAAAGAACTTTCATGGCCCAAGTTGGACACATGGAAGTCTCAGGGTCTCCCTTCAAATAACCCTCTGTTTCATCCCATTTGGGGTTTCAAAGATCACTAGGATTGAAAACAGACAATCTGATTGTGGTTAAGGCCCACTCCACCATGTGGAACTCATGCCTGACACTGCTCGGGTGGTCAAGAAGCTGAGACTAGATAGGCCATAGACAAGGAGAAAGCCAAATACTATTGTTTTGCTCAAGTAACATAGCAATAAAATTACTCAGTCATTTAAGGATGGCTGTTAGTATCTGAAAGCACGTAAGGATTATTCCCTGAGTTACTTCTCCCTGGATAATTCTAACATGTCTGGGCCCATGTGATGTTTTGAATTAAAAAGAAAATCTCCCATGGTCTGAGACATTTGAAAACTTCTCCAGTTGATGCAGCTGCTTGGGGTGGTTAAGAACTGTGACCCTTTTGTAGGAAGTATGGCATAGAGGATAAGCTTTGAGATTAAAAACCTTGTACCATTTCCAGCTTGCTCTCTCTGATTTGCTTGTCGTTCAACATGTGAGCTCTCTCGATACTCAACTTCCTGTGGGGGGAAGCATTCTTGTACAATAAAAGAACTTCTGGAGGTATCTCCATCCCTGATTTCAAGCAATAAAAACCTCATGGTGATGGCATAAAAACAGTCAGGATGATCAATGGAGTTGAACTGAAGACCCAGAAATAATCCCAAACACCTATGGAAATTTGATTTTTGATAAACAAGCCAAAAGCATACAATGGAAAAAAAGAAAACATCTTCAACAAATAGTGCTGATCTAACTGGATATCTGCATGTAGAAGAATGCAAACAAATATTTATTTATGACCCTCTACAAAACTCAAGTACAAATGGATCAAAAACCTCAGCATTAAACTGGATACACCACATCTAGTAGACAAGAAAGTGTGCAATAGCCTTGGATGCACCGATACAGGCGACTGCATCCTGAACAGAACACCTACAACTCAGGCACTAAGATCAACAATTAATAAATGGGACCTCACAAAACTCAAAAGTTTCTGCAAAGCAAAGGACACTGTCAAAAGGACAAAATGGTAGTCTACAGAATGGGGAAAAAACTTCACTAACTATACATCTGACAGAGGGCAAGTATCCAAAACATATAAAGAACTCAAGAAATTAAACACCAACAAACCAAATAAGCCAACTAAAACTGGAGTACAGAGCTAAAAAGAGAATTCTCAACAGAGGGGCCTCAAATGGCTGAGAAGCGCTTGAAGAAATGTTCAGTGTCTTTAGTCATCAGGGAAATGCAAATTAAACAACTCTGAGATTCCATCTTACACTTGTCAGAATGGCTAAGATCAAACACTCAAGGGAGAGGCCATGCTGGCAAGGATGTGGAGCAAGGGGAACACTCCTCCATTGCTGGTGTGAGTGCAAACTTGTAGTCATTTTGGAAATCAATTTGGCGCTTTCTCAGAAAATTGGGAATAGTGCTACCTCAAGACCCAGCTGTACCACGTGTGGGCATATACCCAAAATATGCTCCACAATACAACAAGGACACTTACTCAACAATGTTCATAGCAGCTTTATTTGTAATAGCTAGAAATAGGGAAACAACCTAGATGTCCCTCAACTGAAGAATGAATAAAGAAAATGTAGTACATTTATACAATGGAATACTTACTCAGCTATTGAAAACGAAAACATCATACAAATGGATGGAACTAGAAAATATCACCCTGAGTGCAGTAATCCAGACCCAGAAAGACACACATAGTATGCGCCCATTTATATGTGGATACTAGCCATAAAACAGAGGATAGCCATGCTACAATCCACAGATCCAAAGAAGCTAAGTAACAAGGAGGGACCAATGGAGGATGCTTGAATTTCTCTCAGAAGGAGAACAAAAAATAGACATCTGAAGTAGATGGAAGAAGGGAACTGGGTGGGAGAGGGAGAAGAGAGGGGGACTGGTTTGGGATCAGATGTTAGGATAATGGGGTGGGGGAGGACTGAGAGAATGAAAATCAGTATTGGGGTACATCTCTGGGGAAGCTTTTGGGAGTCTATGGAGATGACCTTAGCTAAGACTCCCAGCAGTGGGGGTTAAGGAGCCTGATGTTGCTACCTCCTGTAGCCAGGAAAAAATAATAAAGATGTGAGCTCTTAGTTTGTTATTCCTGCCACCATGACTGTGGCTTCCTGCCATGCTGTCCCCACCACGTGGAATCTAACCCTCTGGGATCAACTGCTAAACTCTTGTGTGAGTTGCCTTGGTCCCGGTGTTTCTTCACAGCAACAGAGAAGTAACAAGAACAGACAGACCCTTCCCCATTTGAAGCCTCCAATATCCTGTCCTCTACAGAGCCCATCCAGCGACCAAGCAGAACCTGCCTCTTTCTCATTCTGTAAGCCACATCACTGTCTATACCAACCATTTGTCTGCTTGATATTTAGCTCACTGGTTTATTAATTACAAACGTCCTTAGTGTTTTTCTGATTCCCTTGATTACAAGTGTGAGGCGTGTCCGAGGGCAGGAACCTACCTCTTCTGTTTATCTCTGTATTTCCCACACTTGCGTACCTGCCTCGTGTAATGAGTTTTGATGCTCATTGTGCTTGAATGAAGGGTGAGGCTGGGTGATTCCACCTGAGATATCTGGTCAGGTTTCTGTGCTCTGCCCACTGGCAGTGTCCTCTCTTTAGCTGGGCTCTGCAGTCCTCCCTCTGGCTGCAGCTCTCACCTTTTATCCTGTGGCAGTTCCGATGCTGTGAGGTTCCCTCTCCTCCCCACTGTTGCTCATCCCACTCTGACCGCTCTGGAATGTTGAAGAGGGCAGCAGACTAGGTTTGCAATCTCAGCGACTCTCTTACTCCTCCTTTCCAACTCTATGAGCCTGAGTGAAAAGATTAGCAACTCCCTGCCTCAGTTTCCCACATGAAAAGCAGAAAAAAAAATTAAAACAATTGCAGTGGTTGCTGGATTAGATGGGATCTGGCAGACTTTGAAATTTGGCAAATGCTAACAGTTCACAATGATTCTCATTCCACACATTTGCACACTTAATCAAAATACTACCTTTTATTTAAAATTTCAGCCATGTGGTTCCCCCCCCTTGCTACTTCTGTCAGGCCCTGGTACTTGCATGGAATTGTTGTTACTTAAATATGTTGTCAAGCCAGGCTTGGTAGCATATATTTATAATTGCAACACTCAGGAGGAAGAAAGAATGCCACCGGTTAAAGCCCATTAGGATGGCACAGGACTGTCTAGAAAACAAAACAAAAACAAAATCGTTTTTGTCCAATCAAACATAAAGGAAACAGAAAGGAGAGATAACAAAGGTAATTATCTACTAACTCAAAATCTCAATGAAACAAAATTCTTTTTCATTGTTGATGTTCTGATGAAGAAAGATCTGTGCTTAAAATTCTGTACTTTTGACAGTAAATTCAACTTGAATATATATATATATATATTATATATATAATATATATATATTAATTCTCAGATACTGCCTCCTTCCAAGCGAACAGGCTTCAAACTTGTCACAATCTTGGGTAATTTTTCTATCCCCTGAGGAGTATTTTATCACTGTTGGCTGGGAAGCAATTGAAATATTGTCTTGTATTTGAGTTTTACCTAAAGGATAATTCTCAGATCCATTGGATTGTTGCCCAGGCAACTGAAAATAAAAATCTTGAAAAGTTAAACTAAGTGATGCTGATTTCCATCTTGGAGAAACATAAGCAAAGGTCCAGGTAGCGTGACTACTAGGGAAAATGAAGAGCAAGCTCCCCGGCATCCCTTATGGGTTTCACATGGGTGTATCACTGGTCCACCCTCCGGATTCTATAGAATTCCACCATTAACTGCTCCAGCTGGCAAATCAGTCGGGATGCTGTAATATTCCTTGTCCCTGGGCAGCTGAGCTCAGCATTTAGTTCTACTTTCCCCTTCCAAAGGGTTGGGAAAATGTCCTTGGAGACATGCGCACGCTTGCTACATTAAGAAATTGAACCCCCGCTGTCTTTTGCAGTGCCGGGACTTGTGCCATTCCCTCGTTTAGTTTTTTCAGGGTCCAGGCTTAAACTTTAACAACATTTTAACAAAATAAAGAATATTCATCTTAGCCTTTTTAGCCACAGGAAGTTCATGGATGTAAGAGTTATTGCAAAGGGATTTCTTCTCCCTGTGTGTTCATGCTTACTTCTGCCTGCAGGGGTTAGCTGTTCTCTTTGCTCTGCTCTGTCATATCTGTTGACTGGATTCTACCGGGTTAGATCAGATTTTAATGTGGGAGAGTTGCTGAGATGGCCTCTTCCTTCCTAGCACTATCGGCTGCAAAGCAACTGAAAAAGTGTCTTGTGTGCTTTGACTTTACCTAAGTGACAATTCTTAAACCCATTGGATTGTTTCCCAGATAATGGGGAAAAATCAAGTAAAATCTGAATTAAGTGACATCTTCTTCTCTCTTCCTCCCCTCCCTTATCTTCTTCTTCCTTCTTCTTCTTCTTTTCTGTAATTGTTCTCACTGAGTCACTTGGTTTTCTTTCTTTCTCTTGGATGGGTAAAACAAGTGCTTCCAATTGGAAAATGTGTAATTCTCCTCCAAGTCCATCCTTGTAGCAAATGGGCTGAAACACAGAATCCTGTCGCTGCAGGGTCCTAATGACACACCATGGATAGCCCCTTTGGATAGTGGTTAAAACCTACCACTTCCTTTTCAGTAGTACCAAAATAAATATACCATAATTTTTCAATTAGTTCTTTAATATAAATCAGGATGTTTTCACATTCATTTTCCTTCAATATGATGGGATGTTGATTTTTTTTTTCTCATTTCTTCACAGACAGAAACTTTTGGTTCTATAGGCAGGTTCCAAAATATAAGATCCATGGTTCAAAAGTTTACTACCTATTTTACTTTCTCAGTTGATGTGAATCTACACATACAAGTAAATAAAAGCAGCATTTTCCCATATAAATAATATGTGTTGTGCTTCACTACATAGACCTAGCATAGATATTACTGTACTGTTGGATTTTTCCTCTCTCCTTGATTCTATCAGCTGGTAATTTGGGATGGAAAACTTTTCTTAACACTCTCAAATAGCAAATGATTATGATGTGTTTTCCTCAGAAAACTACAACCTAGAATGAATTCAGTCCCAAATCAAAACCTTTCTCATTGTCATCATGGTATTTCAAGGACACTTTCGTGTTTATTTTCAGAAGCCCATCATTTTACTTTTTTCCACACTTGTTTGTGGTTTTATGTGCAATGGAAATGACTCTCTCTGCAGGCTGGCTTATGGCTTATGTTCTGTAACATCAAAGTGCAGCGTGGGTATTGAGTGGAACTAGAGAAGACCAATCGCACCACTTTGCAAACACTCATTTGTTCCCCAACTTTTCTAATAAGCTAGACATATCAACTTTTTTCTCTGTTTACCTTCAAATATTGGTTGGTATGGATATGAAACCAGCAAACTTTCTCTCGAGCCAGGGCTCAAATATACAACACATGCCACTGGTCTGTAGTTCAAAACAGAAGATTTCCCCCCCCCATTTCTGTACCCTGAACCAACTGGTTTTTTTTCCCTCTAATTTCTCTGTTAAAGTTCTTTGACTTACACAAGAATAAAATGTGTCTCATTGATATTTTTATATCTATTCTATTAGAATATATATAATATAGAATATATTATATATATTCTAATATGAAAGAAATTAACAAATCAAGATATGATGAAAGCCTCTTATGATTCATTAACCATCAGCAAATATATAAGCTCACATAATTCTTCAACAACCTGTAAAACACACATTCGCAGATCTGAAACTGAAGCCGGCAGACACTAAGTAAGCTTGAGGTCACACAGCAAGTAAGAAGAAATGCCCACAATCTACCCCATTTTAAGTCCAACTCTGCAGCCCACACCTTCAATGCCAGTACGGCTCTTACTACCCAGTAGTCTGACTCACGGACCCACGTGCGTTTTTCCTTCTTGGGTGTAAGTGCCACGACAGCCTGACTCAGCAGTCAGTCACCAAACACAGGAAAGGCTAATATTCCACCAGCCCAAAATGGCTTTGGCCTACTCTTGGGGACAAAAGGGTTACTTCAGGCTTTGCTGAGCTGGCTCTTCTCTGAGTCTGAGGTTGACATTTGTCCCAGGAGCACCCATGATTGGTGTCAGGACTACTTTACATAGGACAGTTTTTGGCCTCAGACTTCCTCCTGCGAAGGAAGATATGTCTACTTTAGCATGTTACAACTATGCAATAAAAAAATACTCAAATTTATCTGTTGCAGGATGTGTGTGGTGGGCTTACACTTTCTCCTTCTTTGCTTCTCCCCTTTATGAGTCAGTCTTCTTTGGGGAGGGGAATAGCTTTTTCTTTGTGATATCAAGAGGTCAGATTAGAAATTGCCGCAAATGCCTCATGCTTACTAAACTGTCCGTGGGAAGGATATTGGGGAGTATCATGCCCTTCCTTGCTCTGCTGGTTATTCCAAGCCCTCAAATGACTTAGCATTGACAATTCTAGATTCTCTTCAAAAAGCAGAGATTTTTCATATATTTCTTTTTTAAAAAAATTATTACAATTTATTCACTATTTATCCCGGGCTGTAGCCCCCTCTCTCAGAGTTTTTTAAAGTGGAGTTCACATCATCTTCAAAGATAGCCCATTTTCTTCTATTGTGCCTTCGAAATGGGCAACCTTTCTGCACTGTGTGACTGAGAGGCTTCTCTGCACGCCGTTAATAAATGAACTAACACTATCTTCTCCTTCCTTGCGGGGGGGGGGGCGGGGGCTAACTTGGAGAAGTTTGGGATGGAACAGCCCTGGAAGGTAAAGATGGGCGGCTGGGGGTGCTCTTGGCAAAGGGGCAGGCAGGCTTTGCTTTAGTCCTCCCACTTACATTAGGTCTGTAAGAGGAATTGCAGCCTCCAGCAGAACCTGAGTTGCAATGCTGAGGTTAAGACACCCCCCCACACACACCCTCCCAAACCCCACTACCTGCTGGTCCCTCCTCCATTGTGGCTGGCACAAAACCCTGTGGCTGTCTAGGTAGGCTGACAAGCTCCCAAACCTCCAAACCCAGATACCTGAAACGGGTTCCACACTGGAGAGCCAGGGACCTTTGGGTTGGAAGAAACTGGAAGTGGCTAAAACCACAGGCACACTGAGGGTTGTCGAGGGAGGAAGAGGCTAAAACCAAAGGTATGGGAGTGGAGAGGAAAGGAGGAGCCACTGTGCAGTGGACACTTTGGGAGCGCTCAGCTGTGCCAGGATCACAGGTGCCCGGCAAAGCATCCCCACCCACCCTGGCCAGTGTATCCAGGACTGATTTAGCGCTCAACTTCCAACTTAGAAAGCAGGGCACCCAGCGATCAGCTCCACTCCTCTAGCAAAGACAGTTTTAACTGATCAGCCACATAGGTGCTCTGGACTCCAGCCTTCCCAGCGCAGCGCTGGGACCTAAGGTACCACTGATGTGCCCCAAAGATGCAACCAGCACCCCACCGTGCCGGCCAAACTCCACGGAGAACCAAACCGGCCCGAATGCCAGAGAGGAAACCACAGACTACAAGAACAACAGCTTTGGTGCCTCCTGTTAGGACCATGAGGAACAATGCCTGGGACCCTGTGCGCTCTCCCTTCCCAGGGCGCTCTTACCATTTGTAGCCTCTGCCGCGCTTGAACTTGAGCGTGAGCACCGTCTCCAGGACTAGCAAGAGGTTGAGGAGAGCCAGCAGCCAGTACCGGCGCTCTTCCTTCACCCAGGTCACTCTCCAGACGGCGACCAGAGAGTGCAACACGAACAGCAGCCGGGTGGCCAGGGCCTTGAGCAAGACCAGCCCCTCCATTCTGCCCCTGCGCTCCGCCATCCCGGCGCCTGCGCCCTGTCGACCCCCGTAGGCAGCACCCGGTGTCCACCTCTGCTCAAGAGCGGAACGGGAGCGGGACAACAGTGGGAATGAGACTGCGGGGCTGAGTTCCTCCTCACACTCCCGCGCCGGACTCCAGTAGGACAGGAGAGTGCCGCTCGCTCCGCCCCTCCAACTTCCAGAGAACTCTTCAAAGGCTGAGTCCAAAGCCAGCTTCGGCAGGCATCTGGGGCTGCACCACCCAGGCTCCCTCGGGCGTTATTCTGCAGCGCTGCCCATCCTCCCGCGGACGTTGGGGACCAGACTCCATCCCTGCCCTCTGCCCCACCCCCAGGACTCCAGGGAGTCCACAGGAATGCCCTCCACCCTTCTCCAAGGAGGTGGAGGTGAGCTGATGGAAGGCCAAGATGCTGCATGACTGAAAGGGGGAAGGGGCACAGCTCTTTCTGTTTGCTTTTCTACCCAAGCGTTCTTCAGGTCTTTCCCACCTTCAGAGGAGCACAATCCGGCCCCTCGCGGTGACTCAAAGCTGGGACTCTGGAGAACCAAAGAATCTGCTGTCCAAGCAGTTTTAGAACTGAAGTCCTTCGCACCCCTCCCAATTTGAAGAACTGAAACTTCCCGGGAACAGAGGCAGACAGACAATCTGGCCTTTCTCAGCACCTCACTCAGTGCATGGATAGCCCTGGTGTACTTCTTCTGAGCTGGCGGCTCCTGGTCTCCTGGAGGTGAGGATGGATGATTGCTGCGAATGGGAGCCCAGCCTGCGCTACAGTGTGAAACCATAACTCAAAAAGATTAAAGGACCTCTGCTGCATTACTTAGCAGTGTGCTTATCTAGCATAAGGGAGGGGCGAAGGGTGAGAGCATGGGGGTGGGGGGAGAGAGGGAGGTGAACATTATGAGGTGAGGTAGAGGTTTGGGATCCATAACTCTTAGTGAGAAGATCTGTGAGTTAAGTTGCCAGCATCAGAGCCAAACTAAGGGCTTCAAAGCCGTGCATGACTTTCGTTTCCTTGTTTGATGTCCTCCAAGCTTTTGTTATTATTTTTATTTGACAGTTTTTTTTCTTTAAACGGATTCAACATCTCAGTGAAACATATGTGAAAAAGTTATATTCTTTGTACCTTGAAAGGCTATGCAGCTAGGAGACAACTGTAAAAATTATTAAGCTAACTAAGTTATTGGGATCTTGCTAGATTTAGAGAGGGCCTTCAAAGCTCTGTGCTGCTAACTCCCTCTTTGTTTGGTTACAGAGACAATTTAGAAAATGCTAGTCACAGTAGTGTGAAGCAGGAGTACTCTCTTATCCACACAAGTAACGTGGAAAGAAAAGTCTACCCCGGGAATGTTGTCAGAGACCCACATAAAACACCCATCAAGTCATAGAGTGTGTGTTAGGATTGTGCAACAAAGTTACACGACAGGTTCACAAATCGTGCCATGTGACTGGTTCCATGTGGGAGGTTTATTAAGGGAAGGGGAAAGGGGTTATAGAGACTGTCTCTGGATAGGGCAAGGGGGGGGGGGGGGAGTTCTCTTATAAGGTGACCGAGAGCATGCCAAGGTCGGTTCAGTAGGTCCATACGTGGCCTCACAGATGCCTGATATCCTGTTTGTCAGGTCCCTTGGGGCTGGCTGTAGAGATGCCTGCTTAGGGATTCCAACACTGTGAACATGGAGATTATTGATAGGACCAAAGAAGTCACTGCTCTTTAGTTATTGAGACAAAATATAATATAATATAATATAATATAATATAATATAATATAATATAATATAATATAATATAATATAATATAATATAATATAATATAATATAATATAATATAATGCCAGAAAGGAGGAGAGAGCTAAAGCATTCCTAAGGCCTGTCAAACCCTTTAACAGAAACCTAGTTAATCTCCCTAGAGCCAAATAAATTGGATTTACTATAGTGTCATAGAGACAGACACTCCAGGGACACTAGACCAGATTGGTAAGAGTACTAGAAAAGTTTTTAAATGTAAGGAATGACTTATTAGGAAGCATTTGGGCTTGATGTAGGTGATCTTAGGGTTTAAAGACCATGAGGCTTTAGATTGGATCCCATAGAGAGATGGAATTAATTTCATGACTTGGCTGTTTTGGTAAGCCTAACTTGGATATGGCAGTGTTTGGTCCTCTGTGGCTTGACTAATTCGTTTTGACTGTGTTCACACCTGACTGTAAAGGAATAATTTTTGTAGCCTGATCTACAGGGACAAAGAAATGGCCTTCTCTGGTGTGAAGTTTTCTTTGTTCCAGAGGAGGATGTGAAGACATGGCCAACAGAGACACATCTGTCTCTCACTGACAGGGACTTCTCTGTCCTCCTTCATGCATCCCAGCAAGGTTCTCCAAAAATGGACATACAACAAGGGGCATCCATCCAACGTCCTCTAAACATTGCTCTTGCTTTGGATCTGAAAGACAAAATTTCATTAAAGACACTTTGAAAGTTCTCTTTCCTTACTTCTACATCCACTTAAATAGAGAAGAGGCTTTGAGAACTATCTGGGGATCTCCAGTAAGGTATATAAATGCATAAAAAGTACTAAAAACATTAAGTAATTTAGCATGCTCATAATGCTTGACAAATAGTCTTAGTGTGAATACCAGACCTTTTGGTAGCAGCTGGGGTTACACACAAAATGCAACATCCACCTCCCATTCGCTCCCCTGTAGCCACAAGCAGACCTCTCTCTCCTGAAAGAAAAGTCAACGTCATTCTTTCTCAGGCTTCTTTTTAAAATACTGTGATTTGGGTTTCAAGTGAAAGGATTAGCTGCTGGGAGGGGTATTCATGTTCTGAAGAGGTGGTAGACTCCCACTCCCCGAGAACCAAAAAGACGCACTGTGGACAAGGGGCCAGCTGTGGGCTTGAGCGGCAGGAGTGATCTCAGAGTTGCTGTGTGTGGATCTTTGCCCAACAACCCTGACCTTGGTTGGTTTCCAGCCAAATGTTTCAGGCTGCAGAAAGATTCTATTAACTTCCTTGAACTCTATATAACAGGAGTTATGGGTTGTGTCTGGAACATTCCATAGGGGGCTTATGTGCTGAATGTCTAGTCCCTTGTTGATGGTGCTGCTGAGTGGATTCATCTGACTGAAATGATGGGTTGATTTGTGTATGGACTCTAGACTGGGCATTGGAGATGGCAGAAACTTGGGCCTGATTTGAAGAAGTGCCACAGGACATGAGAGTTTGAAGGTGTATCTTGTCTCCAGACATCCCATCCTCTGATTTCTCGCATCTATGAGATGAGTGGCATGAACCTGCTTTATTCTGCTTTCATCATGACATTCTTGCCATGGGTCCAGACAAGTAAATTCAGTCAAACACAAATGAAAACTCTGAAACCATGAGCCAAAAAATATCATGCCTCCCTTACATTGTTCACGTTGAGTATCTTATTACAATAATGAGAAGTTGATTCACCAGGCCACATCAACAGCCACTGTACAGATTACCAGGTTGACCGCATTTTAGTCACTGGCCATGCTTACACAATGAGTGCTTAAGTGATGCTTTCCTGGTCCTCCAACATGGGATCCTGGGCAGAGCAGTGGTGGAACAGAGGAGGGCAGATATATTGACAGTCACATGTAGAACCATTCATATCTGTGTTTATGTGCTAACGTGGAATACTTGCCATGATCCAGGTATCCCTGCCTCACGCCACCCTCAGTCCGGCATATGATTGTGAAGACATCTATGTGTTTATAGTGGGGGTACAATCCAAGGTTACATCTCCATCCAGGGATTACCAGAGTGGCAGGTTGGTCTGAGAAGTCACACTCTGCTAGGGTAATAATTTCCATTCCTCCTTAACTACATGTACATATCATTTAGACATCATTTTGATACATAAATGTGTGTCTGTGTGTGCAAGACAATGCTAGAAAAAGTCAATTACTATATAACAGTATATATCTATTCCCCCAGAGGAAATAGTCTCAATCAACAATCTCTTTATTATTACTTTTCTGTTGGCTACAGTGACACCTTTAAAATATATTTTATGTTCCTCCACTGCAGCTGAGTCTAATCTTCTGATGTTATTTGTTAATTTCTCTATTATATCTACTGCCTTCTGAGGGCAGCGCCATCCTTGGGCAGATGGACCTAGGCTATGTAAGAAAGATAGCTGAGTAATCCAAGAGCAGCAAACCATTAAGCAGTGTTCCTCCATGGTCTCTGCTTCAGTTCCTGTCTCCAGTTTCCTGCCTTGAGTCTTTGTTTCTCTCCACAGAATATGTCTAACCTGAAAGCCAAATAAAGCCTTTCCTTCTCAGGAGCCCTTTACCACAGCAACAAAAAAAAAAAGAAGTGTTTTCTTTCCATTTTGTCTTTTCATCTATATTCTGATGGTGTGTCTGAAGTTTATCTCCCATAAACTTTTGTCTTTTGATTATTATTAGGCTTCAGCAGTGAATTTTGTTAAGTTATTTCAAATTGTGAAAAGTTATTTAATTGTGAATTGACATCTTATTTTCTTTTTCGCACTGGCTTATTCTTGCTTGGTGTATACTAACACCTTTTAAACTATCTTTAATAATCTGATTTACAGCTTTTAAATAATTCTGTTCCCTTGACTTATTTCTTTTGATTGCTTACATTACTCAATTCCATGTTTCACTGTCAGTGTTTTGTAGTTGATATATTCTCAAACAACTGAAGATGCTCTCTTTCTTTTGGCATTGGAAAATCTTTGTCTGGGTTGACTGCAGGATGAAATAAAATTTGATAGCGAGTTTTTACCATCAACTTAAGTGGGTTTAGAGAATCTAGGAAACACACCTTTGAGTGTATATGTTAGGGCATTTTCAGAGCAGCTTAAGAAAAGAGGGAAGACCTCACTTTGATTGTAGGAAAATCGTAGGCTGCAATCCAAGACTGAGTAAACATGCGAAAAAGAAGACAATGAATGAGCACTGCCCTTCCTCTCTTTGTTCCTGGCAACTATCTCATGTTCCTCTGCTAGATTCCCTCCACCTTGATAGTCTGTACCTCCCCCCAACTGTGAGGGGGCTTTTTCTTCATTAAGGTGCATGTGTCAGGTGTTTTATCATATATATATATATATACATATACATATATATATATATATATATTAGATCGTGACACATACACACATACACACATTTGCTGTTTGTCCATTGCATGAGCTATAGTTATAGACAGAAGGGCATGGAACACTTGTCAGATCTAATTCCTTTCAGAGTGCAATGAGGAGGAGCAGGCAACAATGGCTAGCGTGGGTGCTTCGTCGATGTGATCCAAGCCACGGTTCACTTTTATACTTCTCACATGCCCTGTGGCTCAAGAGAACATCTGCATCTACCCACTGTGGCACTTCTATTTGGTGTCCTCTATAGCTTAACTTAATTGAAGATCTATCTTGCTGCCCCTTCCTTTCAAGAACTGCTCATATAAGTTTGAGGCAATCATTGATGACACCCTAGAGGAAGGAGGCAGACATGATTGGCAGCCATTTCCACTGTCTGATACCAATGCTGAGCAAACGGGCTGTGACTGCTCTATGTCTTGCTGGAGGTTATGTAGTGTCGGCTTTTCTGGTGTCCTCAGGGAAGGAGCTGGGTCCCTTTGGTGTCTCAGGCTGTCTTATTTGCTCTGGTTTTCCCACTTAACGGTACTACCCACTCTGTGTCTGCCTCGAAATTCTTAGAATCCCTTTCCCGAGACCCTGTGCTTTTCAGCATGGCTTCTATTGTGTTCTTCTGGGTTTATGAACCTTTTTATAAGCAGAGTCTTAGTTTTGGTTCACAAACTAGAACATAAAACTCACAGATTCGTTTACTATCTTAAAAATGTGTGGCTTAGCTGGGTGCGGTGGCTCACACTTGTAATTCCAGCATTCAGGGAGGCAGAGACATGCAGAACTCTGTGAGTTCAAGGCCAGCCAAGTCTACATATCGAGGAGTCCAAAACAGTCAAGCCTACACAAAGAAACCCTGTCTCAAAAACCCAAAACACAAAGCAAACAAACAAACAGAAATGTGTGGCTTAAACATGAGACCTAACTGCACCTCTCCCAGTCCCGGGAAATTTATAATGGAGGAGAACGGAGCAGTGGTTACAGTTAACTGCAGTGATGATCTTTCTTTTTCTTTCTTTCTTCCTTCCTTCCTTTCTTCCTTCCTTCCTTCCTTCCTTTCTTTCTTTCTTTCTTTCTTTCTTTCTTTCTTTCTTTCTTTTTTCCTTTCTTTCTTTCTTTCTTTCTTTCTTTCTTTCTTTCTTTCTTTCTTTCTTTCTTTCTTTCTTTCTTTCTTTCTTTCTAAAGGAAACGTAATTATCAATATGAGGATACATTGTGAAAGCTGGTGTGAGAGAAAAAGCTAAAGTCCAGAGAAGTATCAGGATGTGTCTAACTGCTACTTGCCTTCCTGTTGTCAAGTCACTTCCATTGGGGTTGTGACGGTACCTTCTTGTAAATGGTTAGGATCTAAACTGGTTAGTGTTTTAAAAGGCGCCTAGAAAAATTCCTGGAATGTAGGCACTTAGCAAAAATTTGTTAAATAAACAAATGGAGTTATCAGAAGGGTTGAATGAACAGCAAGCAAGCAACGCCTACAAGCCATTCCCCAGAAGGTGTCATCACTGAATTTTCTTCTAAGGTCAGCTTCCTGTGTGGGTAAAAAAAAATTAAAACCAATAAATGTTAATCTTCTGTGCATAGGACCTTAATATCTCATTCTGTCATGTGAAACAAGACCAGCATTCAGTCAAAACCCTGCCCCGTCTACAGTGACACCTAATACTTAAATGGCTGCAGTTTTTGCTGCTCTAGTGAGACACACTTTCCAGAACAGCAGAGGGATTTATTAAGCCTTCAGAACCATATGCCTAGATTTGAACCCGGGATGGGTTGTAGGCACATAGTGTTCCCTCTTATGCTATATTTAAATCCTAACCCCCATAGGCTCAGAAGGTAACTTTATTTAGAAATAAGTCATCTTTTGACCTTGTTCCGCACTGCCTTAGCTTATAACAACTACATACAGCAGTAGTTTCCATTGTGATGCTTTCAGACATGTGTACAGCATGCTTGCAAACACACACTCCATCACTCTCCGTTATATCCATCACCCCTTCTCCATGACCATTTTACTCCTCCTTAATAGTCCTCTCCATACATAAAGCTATCCTTTTTAACTTTTTTACATTCAACATGTGAGAGGAAACTTTGATGGCTGTCCTGAGCCTGGCTTATAAAGATCTCCAGTTTCATGATTTTTCCTGAAAAAGCCCTTGTTTAGTTCTTCCTCATGGTGAGTAGGGCTCTGCAGTCTGTAGTTATGTAGTCTACTCCATGTCTTCCTCATCCTTTTATCTGTGGGTGGGCACCTGAGATGATTCTGTAACTTGTCTACTGTCAACAGTGCCATGATCAGCATGGGTAAGCAGTTGCTTCCATCATGTGGTGCATTCAATGCCTTCGGGTACATACTCAGAAGTGGCTAAGCTGGGCTTCATGCTCCTTTTAGAATTTGGAGAAACCACTGTATTGATTTTCATGGCGACCGAACTAGTTAACAATCCTACCAATGTTGTATCCTTATTAGCATTCCTTATTTATTTTGTTTTTCACTCTCTTCCTGGCAACTATTACAACGGAAATGAAATAGGATCATGATATAATTTTAATTCACCTTTTCTTGATGTCTAATGATATTGAACTTTTTTTCATGAATTCATTGGCCATTTGCACTTTTAAAGATGCCCTTTATTGGTTCTTTGTGAATGTCACATCATGCACTCCAGTCCCACCCATTTCCCTCTCCCCTCATACCTGCTCTCTACCCTTGCAACCTCCCCTCCTCCAACAAAGAAAAAAAATCTCATTGTGGAAGCTGTAGTGTGTCACAGTGTGTCCTACAGTGTACCTTTTTGTCCACACTTCTTTGCTTGCAAATATTCATTGCAATGACTTGGAGTAGTATGAGGCCTCCGGCTTCTGCTGCTCTGTCAACACTAGGACCTCACTGAGATGCCTCTGGGACATCCTGTGGTCACCCTGTGTCATGGAGATTCTGTAGTTTTCGATATGTAGGACTGGTCTCTTCATGCACTCCAGAAGTTCATAGATGGGGTAGATATTGGGGTGGGCCAACTCAGAGCCCTGGATCGGGGCCTGAGAGGTATCTGAGCTGGTCAGCCTGTAGGTCTTCCTGCTTTCATGTCCTCAGGGCAACCCCTGCAACCAGGGTCAGCTCTACCTTGCTGCCTAGGCAAGGGACACGGCAGGCTCTCCCGAGTGGTGAGGACAGTGAGTGACATGGCTGTTTCTTTTACCCTTATGACCCGAGGCCAGTGCTTTTGTCTGCCATACATTGCTGAGGACAAGGGACGAGAGGAGAGTGCCTCTGCCTTATCTGTGTCACTACGCGGCAGACAGGAGGCAGTGCTCGATCACCTACATTCTTGAATCCAAGACCAGCTCTACTGCTGCACTTCTTCTGAAGTATCACTTGGTCCATTCGCCCCTTTGTTGGTTGGGTGACAGGATCTTTGTGTTTTCAATGTTTTCAGTTCTTTATATGTTCTTGATCTTCAGTGTGTGCTAAATGAGAACATCGAAGAGTCTCTCCCATTCTGCAGCCCATTTACTCTCTGTGTATTGTTTCTTCTGCTATACACACTTTTAATTTGGCTCAACCACTTGTCAATATTTTTCTTTTTTTTTTAAATCTATTACCATCTCATTCAAAATGTAGTCACCTGAGTCCATAGGCTGAAATGTTTCCAGATTTTTCTACAATAATGTCATGTTAAGGTCTTCGTACAGAATAGGAAACAAAGGTCTATTTTCAATCCTCTATATGTGGTTTCTTCTGTGGCATTTTTAAAGATGAGGTCTTTAGAAGATGATTAAGTTAGAACATGACCTTGCTTTAGCCATTTGGGTTACTATGATAAAATATTTAGACTGGTTAGTTTGTACAACTGTGAATTTGTGTCTTGGAATCTGGGTGCTGGGGAAGTCCCAGGCTATTGCAGGATTGTTAGTCCAATAAGCAGTCTGCTTTCTGAAGAACAGGACAGGATATCATCAGATTACAGAGAGCAGGAGGGCAAAACAAATGAATTCCCTTGCCAAGTCATTGTGCACGTCACCTAACCCACTCATGGGACATGAGCAAGGGCCCACCTCTCAAACAATACCATAATTAACTCCAGATTTTGATAAAGAAATCAGTCAGAGCAGAGCCATGACAGTCGAAGCATTAATCCAATCTCACTGTTGTTTTTAGGATAAAACAAAATTGGGTCCCATGATGAATTAGCTTCAAAAGAAAGAACATGGAAATTAAAATAAGAATCTCAATCTCTCTCTCTCTCTCTCTCTCTCTCTCTCTCTCTCTCTCTCTCTCTCTCTCTCTCTCTCTCTCTCTCTCTCTCTCTCTCTCTCATGGAAGCTAAGAAGAAAGACCTCGAAGCAAATTAAACATGCCAGGCCTTAGTCTTTCATCTGGACCCTTAGCCTCCAGAATGTGGGGAAGTGAGTTAGTCTGAGGTAAGCCATGTATCTGTGGCAACCATCTCTAACTCCAGTTCCACGAGCTACAACCCCCTCTTCTGGTCTCTATGGGTACTTCACACACACGGTACATAGATATACATGCAGGCAAGACACCCATGTACATAAAATTAAAATGAGCAAACCTTTTAAAAGCGAATGAATTAGTGCAATTTCAGCTATAGGTTGCTTTTTAACATGAGGTGAGATCACCGAGCACAAAGCCTGGCTCCCACCAAGGGCTAGCAAATAATATTCATTATTTTTAATGACCAAAAGTATTACTTTTGATAACAATAAGTAATATATATATATAATATTTATGATCAGAATAATTGTTTTAATAAGGACAGTGTATAGAGATATGCAGCAAACTGCTTCTCTGTGGTTCAAACGTGAGTAGCTCTGTTACACACACTTTTACACACCCTGGTACATGTTGTTGACTTCTGAAATCACAAATCTCTCTTTTTTTTAATGAGGAAATTACCTTTTAAATTATTTGTAACATCAAGTTAAAGAAAGAGTCTACTGAAGATGGCTCAGTGGTTAAGAGCCCTGGTTGTTCTTCCAGTGGGCTGGGTTTGATTCTAACACTCACACAGCAGCTCAGAACCATCTGTAATTCCAGTTCCACGGGTTCCAGTGCCCTCTTCTGGATTCTTTGGGAACACTGCACAGGTGCACATGCAAACAAAACACCTGTAAACATAAAACATGATAACCTTAAAATAATTCTATCAAAAGAGTGACCATGACCCTTAAGGCATGTAGAAGTTTGACACAAAAATAACAGCTTGAAAAAAAAGAAATTTCATTTTTAATATGTACTTAAATCAAGATATTTAGTTGTATGGTTCACCATTTACAGCTTGGTTGCTTGACTGGATACTCTGATGTGGATTTTTCCCAAAGCTCATTTTACAGCTACATGTAACTATATCTAAAACACATTTATGTAAAACACAACATGTATCATTGACCTCTGAATGCAGCTAACCATGGGAGGCATAGGGATGGCCAACACTGGCAAGTACTGGCAGGTACTGGTTACTCTTCTTTTATTTATGATTTCAAGAAGATAGAGTACTGTGGGTCAACCATTATTGTAAAGCACCTTATCCGGCGTCAACATTCTTTAGTTCTTTATTGTAAAGTGAAGCTGGAGGTGACAGCTTTGTCCCTCTCATGATCCTGAAAGGGATAAAACCAGAGATAGAAAAAAAAATTCTGTGTACACTGAGCTCCAGGGTAATCTCAGTGGTGATTGGTCATGCTGATAATGTCCATCCATGCTGCTGAATGAATGGCATTCTACCCAAAATGTATTTCAGTATCACCAGGAGAAACATTGAGGACTTGATTGCAGGTCATCCCTCATCAAACCCTTAAGGCTCTGGAAAACAGATTCATACACACACACATATACGCACACATGCGCATACGCGCGCGCACACACACACGCACAAACACACATACACACTATTTAAAACTGAAAGGAAGTGGCTAGTAAATGTCATATCATATCTAGAACGCACTACTGGAACACACACACAAAAATGCCATAACTTATAAGAACTAGTGAAATTCATGTATGGTTGAGAGAGTTCAGTTAGCTCAGTAATAACAAATCAATGTTGGTCCCATATTGGCAGAAAATGTAGCATAATAATGTAAAATGTTAACCTGAAAGAAAAGTTTGGGTAAAAGGACATAGAGAAAATGCTGCTATTTTCGCTAATTTCCTGTAGATCTAAAATTATTATCAAAGTTAAAATGCATTCTCAAAAATAATAATTCAGTGGGACACAAAGCAAGATGAACAGAAGCAAATGTCAGAGAGCTTTGTGGAGAGGAAGGAGGTGGTAGGAAAGGTAGAAAGATGGAAAAAGTCAACATGAGGTCAGCATGCATTGTGCACGTGTGAAACTCTGTCAGAACGTAGTCAGTTAATTCAAAGTGTTAAGGTGTTAAGCGGTGTATAAATAAAATTGTCCATTGGTAATGCTGAAACATTGGTCCCAGGACCAGGGTATTAAAAGCCAATGCAAGCTTAAATCTATCCCACAACATAGTGTGGTGTTTATATTATTTATCAAGTATGAATTGCTGCTGAACGCTTTCCAGTCTTCCATGGGTCGCTCGTAGTAACTAATACAAGTCATATGCTCTGTACAGCATCCTTAGAATGCACACACAACCAGGAGGAGAAGGGTAAGAAGAATGTCTGCCCATGTTCAGTGCCGATGCAGTTATCCTATGTAGGTTCAACTACACAGCAGCAGCACAAGCTGCAGGCAACGCCGGTGAAAGTGCTGAGGGGAAACTGAGGACTACTCATATGGCAGGGACACCGCAGGGACTCCTCCGCATGGCATGTTTCACCTAGACTCAGCAGGGTCCTTGACAACAGAATATTTCAAGTTTTGCCTTGTGAAAGTTTACAAAGTCTTAATTTTTTTGGTCCACAAGTACATTGACTCCACAAATTAGGAACCCCTGGAAAGGGAGGACCAACTGCACATGATTTTACTTGGTTATTTCATTATATTTAAAAATCAATTTATAAGGTGAATTCTTGTCCTTAGGAGTTGTCAAATAAACGAAGTGCTATGGATCATAATAATTTTAGATTTTTCAGATTTGATTTTCATATTTTTCCATGTGAAGAGTCTCTGTGTTATCATTGTCATCATCATTGACAAAACTGGTCCTTTCATGTGGCAATGGCCACAGTTTTTACCTAATCTAACCTTCCAACTTTGTACAGAGAATCATTAAAAGGACATTTGATGGTGACAGTAAATACTTAATCTCTTGACAGCATTAGGGATGTGAATCAAAACATCTCTTCTTAACAGCGCATGAGGTTCTAGAGAAATAGCAATGTATCCGTGCATATCTATGTTTTTAATAAAATACACGTTTTTTAAATTTAAAATGTATAAAAAGGTATGAGAGCCTGAGACATTCCTGCTGTGGGATCCGTTCATCTTGTTTTTGCCCCTGTTTGCTTGTTTACTTGCTTGCTTCTTCGTTTGCTTATTTGTTTCCATGTTTGTTTGTTTGTCTGTTTGGTTTTTTGTTTTTGTTTTGTTTTGTTTTGTTTTTGCTGGAAAAGGACTCAGGATCTTGTGGATGCCATGGAAGCACTCTAACACTGAGCTATATTCCTAGCTAGTTGGCTTGTTTGGGTTTTGGTTTTGGGTCTGGCTTTTAAGAGAATACAGCCAGGCTCAGTTCAAAAAAGAAAGTGTGATTTATTTTATAAAGCAGATAAGTTAAACTGTCTCTTTATGGTACAGGTTTTCCCTAAGCATTGGGGGAGTGGAATCTGGCCTTTTTACCACAAGGACATCACAACAGGAAACAGACACCCCAACAGATTTATGACCCCGAGAGAAGGATACACTTGTGTCCTGGGAAGGCCCCAAGTAGAGTTACCCAACCCAACTGTGGGACCTGCCTTAAGAGAAGAACAACCATGAGAGAAACCTTAAAAGATGACAGAAGAGTTAAATACACCGAGCAAAATGGATGGGAGGACAGTTCCAGACAATTCCAGGGGGAGAAGCAACATGGTGTCCTCTGAGATTGCAGGGAGGAAGGAAGGGTGTGGATTGAGATAAAGCAAAGATTGGAGAGAGACAGGAAGTTGGCATGAGTCAGCCCTGATGACTCTATTCATCAGATTGAAGTAGGGCAGGGGGTTGTTATGTGAAAGGAGGGGTAGGGGTTGAGAGTGGGAACTAGAGGAGCCTGGGTAAGATCTGAGCTTGACTCTAAGGACCATGAAGTTGAGCCTATGCAAAGGGAAATAAGAGGCTAATGGATAATTCTTATCTGACACTATCACCAACATTTAAGGATGTAGCTTTTCTTCTGGCAGCCTCCAGATGTCCAAGGGACAAAGAGATGGCAGCATTTCCGAGGATTTCACCTTTCTGGAGGCAGCAGAGAAGGGAAGGGTGTGACAGACCCCAAATGGCTGATGGCAAAAGGTCCAATGTCAATCACGAAAAACACAGTATGGCAAACAAAAGAAGAAGAGGAGGAGGAGGAGAAGAAGAAATTCAATGAACTGAAAGACAATAGAGACAGCAAGGAAATCTTTTCTTTATGCTGAAAGAAAATTAAAACTGCTTAAAACTGAATTTGATAGAAGAGGATCATAAAGTCTAGTATGGATGACTACTTTGGGGAAGGGGTAAAGTTGAAGATGATGCCAGGTGACAAGAAGCAAAGACATTAAAATCTGTTGCCAGACTGGAAAAGTGGCAGTTAAAAACTCTTGTTGCTCTTCCAGTGAACCTGAGTTCGGTTCCCA
Organism: Pachyuromys duprasi; assembly: GCA_028658305.1. Taxonomy (NCBI): domain Eukaryota; kingdom Metazoa; phylum Chordata; class Mammalia; order Rodentia; family Muridae; genus Pachyuromys; species Pachyuromys duprasi. Next base: position 42,891,285 of record CM053756.1, on the reverse strand, counting down.
GTACCCACACTGGGCAACTCATAACCACCTATAACTCTAGCTTCGGGGACCCTGACTCCCACTTACAGCCTTTGCAAGGCACCCGCACACACATGGTATGTGCACACAAACAGAATATGAATATACAAAAAAATAAAATAAAATTTAATTTAAAAAATCTGATGCCACTGACTCCAGGAGGGGAAAGCACAGCCAAAAACATGAGAGGATTTAGAATAGATACCTGAGAGGAGGGGTAGCTGGATCACATAGTAAGCCTACTTATGTGAAACCTCCTTATTGGCTTCCATAATGACTGGTTTACATTCCAAGCAGTAACATATGCAGGTTCCGAGTTGCCCGTCTCCTCACCAGCCTTTGTTGTTACTTGTTTTCTTAAGGACCGTCATTCCAACTTGAATAAGTTGAAATATTCAGTATGATTTTTATTTGCATTTCTTCCATGGATAGCAAAGTTAAGCATCGTTTTTGTGTTTATTGGCCCTTGTGCTTTGTCTTTGGAGAACTATGACTATATGCTAATTTTATTAGCTCTTTAGTGGGTTGCGTTGTTTGTTGGGTAGTTACATTGTTTTCTGAGTTCTTTGTATTCTCTAGATTCATCTTCTCTGTGGCATATACAACCAGCAAAACGTTTCCCCCATTCTGTAGGCCGTTTTTTCACTATGTCAGTCACCATCTCACAAAGATACTTGCACATAAATGTTTTTCTGGCAGTGTAGTTAGGTGTTCATCAGCAGAGGAACACATAAAGTTACAGTTGATGTGCACGGTGGATGGGAGGAGTGAAGTGATGGCATTCTTGGGGAAATGGATGCCACTGGAAGAAATCGTATTATTCCTGTTAAGTCAGTCTCACAAAGACTGCACGTTTTCTCTCATTTGTGGGTCATGGATCTTACACATGCACACAAAATGCTAATGTGGAGATGACATGAACGTAGAACTATCTTGAGACAAAGAGGACTAATGAGAGGAAGGAAGAGAGAAGAGAGGATAGGGGAGCTCGGGAGGGGATATACACTAAGCAGATCATGTGCTCGCTTGGGAAAGACCTTATAACCCAAAGTAATCATTTTAAAGGGGAGACACTCTATTTGAGTACCAAAAGAATACATCCTGGCATTTGGAATCACTAAAAAAAATGTCCAGGAAAGATAATGGGATGACTCAGTGCATGACTTAGTGGAGATCCATCTGGACAAAGGCAAGTTTTACCAAAAAAAAAGCATTTAGTTTGGGGCTTACTTTCAGTTTCATGGGCTGAATCCATGACCATTATGGCAACAATCATGACAGAGGCAAGCAGGCATGGCACTGGATCAGTAGCTGGGATCCTATATCTGATCCCTTGAGAGGCAGAAAGAGAGAGACTGTGTCTGATATGGGCTCTGTAAACCTCAAAGCCCACCCTCAGTGGCAAACCCCTTCAAAAAAGACCATGCCTCCTAGATAGTTCACAAACTGAGAACCAAAAGATTCAAATATATGAGCCTGTAGGGGCCATTCTTATTGAAACTACCACAGTGGAGAAAATTTTGTCAGCCAAACATCACCCTATTTTTGATCTCTGGAATCTACCTCCATGGTGGAAAGAGAGAACAGACTCTTCAAGTTGTTCCCTGGCACCCCCATGTGTACACGGGCATGCTCGCACAAAATAAACAAATAAATAAGAAGGCAAGGATATGGGGCAGTGATAACTTCTGTTGAGTCATGAAAGGCTGCAAACAGAAAAACACAACTTCCCAGATGCTTGTGATGAGCAGGGAACAGAGCAACACTAGGTGAGGGTCTGGGCTCGCTTTGCTTATTAAGCTGACAGGCTAGTCCCAGTGTAGGCAACTATATTAATGCTTTTGAATTCCACCCTCTCCCCTTAAAAGATTTATTTTTAGCATTTTCAGTTATGTGTGTGCACATGAGTCCAGGTGCCTGTAAAAGTCAGAAGCCTCAGATTGCCCTGGAACTCAAGTTACATGTAGTTGTGAGCTGCTCAGAACCGAACTTGAATCCTCTACTAGAACACTAAGCGCTGTCACCCATGAGCCTTCAGTGACCAGAAGAGTATCCATGGAGGCAACTGTCAAGTGAGCATAGTCGGATTCCTGAAGTCTGTGGCCCAAGGCTTGGATGGAATTCCTTGAGCAAGGGCCATGTCTGAGATCCATGGCGTCTTTAGATATCATTACGTCTAACATGCTGGCTATATTTATAAAACATAATTGTAACTACATCTGGAACCTTTACATATGAAATTAAGGTTGACTTGCATGCCAGATCGATTTATATTCCTTGATAAGATGGCAAAGCAAAGATTTATTTTACTTTGCACTCTTACAACTAAGATTATTATTCATACTTTATTTTTGCAAATTGGTGGTAACCCAACTGCAGTCAAATCAAAGAGCTCATATGCCAAGTTTTGGTCTGAACAAGTTTTGTATCCAATACACATTTGGCCACAAAAATGAAGAGATAGAATAGTCGAAAAGAAAATGTCTCCCTTAGTCTGAGGTTAAAAACAGATACGAGTTGGGTACTTATGGAGTGTGGCTAGTTCCTATCTGGGAATGCCTGATGTATTTTACTGTCTATTTGTGATTTCCCCCTCATGTTTAATACCAGCAGCTGTTCAGTAACATAGTGAACTGCATGGAACAAAATTTATAGATATCCAAGACAAAGCCAGAAAATTACTCTATTCTTGGCATTCTTCTTTCTTGGGAAAGCACTACATATTTTCTTTCTGTTGATGCTGTGTTTAATAAAATTATGTGATTGGTTAGATTTAGGTTGAGTTGAGTGTGTTTTGTTTTCTTTCTTTATGACTCAGTGACAAAAAAGAAACGCAAAACCTTCTGCCGGCTTTAATCAGGAAACCCTGGTTTTAATTTTTTTTTTCTGCGTAATTTGAACAAAAAAAAGAGAGGTGGGTGGAATATCCTCAGAAGGATTCATGTTCATAGTGGTGAGTGGAAGCTGAGAAAGGCTGGTGAGGAAAGTAGATTAATCCAGCATAGTTTCTATTCCTGGCATTTTATCTGACTGATGCTGTTCTTCCTTTCAAACCATTCTTTTCTGAGGTATTGACCTCATGGTCCAAAGTCCTGCACAGCAAAGAAGAAATATCCGTCTTTCTGACCACTGGGGCTTAGCATACTGGAAGCCATTGCCGTAAACATCTCAGAAGAGCTGATTAAGATGAAGCTGTGCTCCCATTGTTAACAGCCACAATTTAGACTCCATACATTTCTTTTTTTTTAATTTATTTATTTTTATATCAATCACAGGTTAGGTTTTTTGCATCCCATGCGTAGCCCCCTCCCTCATTCCCTCCCACCCTTCCCAACCCTCCCTCATCTCCTCCCCGCCCCCTCCAAGTCCACCAATAGGGGAGGATCTCCTCCCCTTCCATCCGACCCCAGCTCATCCTGTCTCCTCAGGG
>CM053756.1:42816992-42887737 GCA_028658305.1 Pachyuromys duprasi | reverse complement strand
TTTCCCAAGTCAGCCAGGATAGGGAATGAGAAGGAAGAGTGATCTTAGCTGCCCGGGTTTAGCCAAAGGAGTCTAGGCCCCCAAAGATGTTTCCTAAGTTTTAGAAACTTACAAACATTTAAAAATATTTATGTATTAGTTTGTTTGCTTCTTTTAGTGTGTGAGTGTTTGTCTGCATGTATGTATGTGCACCGTGTGTATGCAGTGCATGCTGAAGCCGGAAGAGTTCATCAGGTTTCCTGGAACTGGAGTCATAGATGACTGTGAGCCACCATGTGGGTGCTGGGAAACCATGCTCGTTTCCTGCAAGAGCAGCAAGTGCTGTTAAGTACTGAGGCATGTCTCCAGCCCCAGTTTTAGAAATGTTTAATCCAAGATAAAGCCATCCTAGCAAAGTCATGTGCATGCCATGCACTATTCCTACCACAGTCTCAGACACATGACAGACTCGTACTTTTAATGAACACGGGCACGCGCTATCCTAAGATCTGAAGAGAGTCTATGAGATGAAAGGAGAATACATTTCATTACTGTTGTACAGCAGGGATCTACATGTCACAGGAGTCAAATGATTGCCTGTAAGCCACGTGGCATGTGCATCAGAAAACTTTGGGATTTTTTTCCTTAGTCATTTAAATATTGTGTAATTATTACTCAAGCTTCTGATTCACACAAGGAGTCATAAAACTAGAAACTGTAGCTGAGATTTTCTGATTTCTAAATTTTGCAAAAACAGAATACAAACATGACTAAATAGGAAAAGAGTTACAATACACACTATTAGGTGAGGAGGAGGAGACAGCTGGCCTGTTTGATTCACATCTGCATTAGTCAGAGTTCTTGAGAAAAACAGAATCAATGGGATTCTGAAAATTCTCCAGAGTCTAGATCCAGTTTGAGGCTGAGGACTGGGAGGGATCCATAAAAACAGAAAGTAACTGTGGATCTCAGTTCCAAGACTTCTAGAATTGAAAGAACTTCTCTCCTCCATGAAGACTGGCAGGCAGTATTCCATTGTGTAAAATGAACCCACACTTTCTGTATCCATTCCTCCACGGAGGGACATCCGGGTTGTTTCCAGATTCTGGCTATTAGGAATAGAGCTGTCACTAACATGGTCGAGCAAACTCACCTTATTGAATGGTGGAGAATCTTTTGGGTATGTGCCTAGAAGTGGTATAGCTGGATCTTGAGGTAACACTATCCCTAATTTTCTGAGAAAGTGCCAGATTGAATTCCAAAGTGGTTTTACAAGGTTACATTCCCACCAACAATACAAGAAAATCATGAAATCTGCAGGCAAATGGTGAGAACTAGAAAAGATCATTCTAAGTGAGGTAACCCACGAACAGAAAAACACACATGATATATACTCACTTACAAGTGGATTTTAGCTATATAACATAGGATAAACATACTAAAATCTATAGCCCTAAAGAAGCTAAACAACAAGGAGGGCCTTATGGAAGATGTTTAATCCTCATTCAGAAGGGCAAACAGGATAGACATTGGAAGTAGAAGACAAGGAACAGGGCAAGAGACTTCCACAGAGGACCTCTGAAAGACTCTACCCACCAGGGTATCGAAGGAGATAATAAGACTCATAGACAAACTTTGGGCAGAGTGCTGGAATCCTGATGGAAGAAGAGGGAGAAAGAAAGACCTGGAGGGGACAGGAACTACCCAAGGAGACCAACAGAGCCAAAATATTTGGGCCCAACGGGGGGCCTGCAGAAATTGATACACCAACTCAGGACCATGCATGGAGAGGACCTAGACCCTCTGTTCAAAGGAAGCCTGTTGGCTGCTCAGTTTCCAAGTGGGTTTCCTAGTAAGGGGTACAGGGCCTGTCTTTGACATGAACTCAGTGGCCAACTCTTTGATCACCTCCCCCTGGAGGGGGTTAGCCTTGCCAGGCCACAGAGGAAGATGATGCAGCCAGCCTTGATGAGACCTGACAGGTTAGGGTCAAATAGAAGGAGAGGAGGACCTCCCCTATCAGGGGACTAGGGAAAGAGAATAGGGGGAAAAGAGGGAGGATGGGTGGGACTGGGAAGAGATGAGGGAGCTGCAGCGGGGATACAAAATGAATAAATTGTAACAAATAAATATATAAATAAAATTAAATTTAAAAACAAGACTGGCAGGCAGAAGAAATCTTTTTTTTTTTTTTGGCGAAAAACTCAGCATCTTCCATTTATGTCTTTGATTTGCTACAGAAGACTTTATGAGCTGTGGTGCAAATCCACCTAGTCAAATGCTAATCTCACCCAAACTCCCTGCTAAAGACATTTGTAAAACAATGTTTGAATGAATTCTTAGGTGTTTTGTGGCCCAACCAAATTGATCTATTAACTTAACCCCTCATCACTTTCATCTTCCGAATTTACACATCATCTCCACCTTACACATAGACCATGTGTAATCAAAATGCCATACTCCTGCCTCAGGGTACAACCATCTTGTGTATAATTAAAAAAAAAAACTTCTTTCCTCAGAAGATAATACGAAGTCTTTGGTTGTTCTTTTATTCTCCTCTTAATTCCTCATCAGAATGTGATGTTCTGAATTGTGTCTGCCACACTACATTCATATACGAAAGCCTTAGCTCAAGGTGATTGTATTTGGAGACAGGGCCTTTAAGCAGGTCATTAAGAGCAAAAATGGACACATGAGGAGAAAGCCTCAGACCTACAAGATAGGCTTTCTTAAAGGAAGAGGCAGTAGGAATCTAGTTCTGTAGGAGCAGAGGGAAAGGTGGCCACATGTGGATGTACTCAGAAAATAGCCCTTGACACAAAGAGAGGACTCACCAGGATATAGTCTCCTGGGGCTTGATCTGGAATTTCAGGCCTCCAGAACTGGAAAAAAAGAATGAATGTCTGCTCTTTAAAATACCAAGCTATTATGACCTCCTGAGACAAGAGGAAGGTTTGAGGTGTTTGCTATGATCTCAGAAAAGAAATTTTAGTTTTAAAACATCAGTGCAATGGGTGGGCAGTTGCTCTTATTTTTTTCTCTCCGATTTACAAGCTAGACATAAATCTGAAGTGTATTTCTTCTTTTAAAAAAATATCAACCAGATGACAAATTTTCCTGATGTTTTGAGAGTTGGATCATAAATTCCTCAATGTCTTTGGGGGAAGGTTCCATTTTATGGTTTCAAAACAGTATGGTGAAGTTGCCAGTAGTGGGGGGGGGGGCTGAAAAAGAATAAACAAGCAGTTTTTGAGCACTGCGATACCATGATTAATCTCAATTGTCAAGTTTGTGAAATCTAGAAACATCTGGGGAAACAGGCCACTTAGCATGGAAGTGATGAATTATCTTGGTCAGGTGGGAAGAAATGTCCACTCTGGGTGGTGCCATTCTGGGCTGTATATTCTAAAAAGCAGAGAGTGCAGCGATGTGAAATGACTGCAGACATTCATTCTCTGTTTCTTAACTTCGCCACTGTGAACTATAGCTTTGAAATATGAGCCAAAATAAGACTTTTGTCATAGATATTTTACTAAAGCAACAGGGGAAGAAACTAAAATAAGTACCTACTGTTTACTGAGCCCTAGAGAGACAATAGGGAGAAGGTGTGTGTAGTCATAGTTTAGTGAGGGCCTAGGCTACACGGTGGGTTTAAAGTATTGTTCCCTCTGAATCCTCAGGATTGTGGAAACATGAGATTGATTTTCAAAAGCTTGCATGATTCTATAATGCAATATAGTTGCACATATCCCCCTCACTGGAAGACAATTTTCCCTTGCTGAAGAAGCTCTTGTTTTCACTTAGCGCTTGGTCTACTAGCAAAGGTAGCAGACACCATGACCTGCTTGCACTAGGTCTCAAAGGTCTGAAGTGGAAAGCAAGAAAAGAAGACAAAGCGAGCTCTCGTGATGACTGCGCGTCTACACTCACTTTCGTGCCTGCGTGCCTCTGTGTGTGTGTGTGAACATACACATGAACATGCATGCAGGCTTTAATTAATTCTACACAACCTACTTTCAGAGCTATAATGTTTGATAGGTCCTTATTTGTAAATGTTTTCTGTTCTTTGGGTGACATTTTTTGAATAAAGCTCCTGAAATATATTTATTGTTAATGTAACATCTTAACATCTTAAATCCTAAAGAAACACCAAACAGAGGGTGGTATGGAGCAATAATAAGTTCTTTCAACTTATATTTTTAAAACTTCAGTAGTCATAGATTCTATGATGACCTGAGAAACTGTAAATAAAAGCAATACATTTGTTGTGTGAAACTATTTCTAAATTCCCCTGAAAGGTGCAGGTTAGATCTGCTCAATAGATGTTGCAGACATCCCAGGGAAAAATGAAGGGTGTGTTCTCACCCTTTTCGGGAATCAAAGGTTGATAATGCAGAAACACTGGAGGAGGGCCATGTTTTCCTTTTATTGAACAGAGTTGTAGTTCTGAAGAGTTTCTTCCTGCAGAGAATTGTGGTGGTTTTAGAGCAGTAGCTGAAGCCAACTTGGACTCCTCAAATTACCTAATGGAACAGGTGGGCTTTATTCTTTAAACATGAACTATATGAGAGCTTTGTTGTTGTTTATTATTTCCTTTGAAGCCTCTCTCCAGCTCATAATGTTTTGTGCTGAGTATGACAGACAGCCGTTCTCACTGCTTCCTACTTTCAAAGCACCAATATAGGGCTGGAAATTGGATTTCTTTTTTTCCCAACAAGCTCCAAGTCCACAAAGAACAAAAACAAAAGACACCATAACCCCTTTATTTTTCATCAAAGCCTTACAAATGAACCATACACAAGTGTGACTTCTAAATTGCTAATGTGTGTGTGTGTGTGTGTGTGTGTGTATGTGTACAGATGAGCAAAACTCTGAGTGCCTTAGGAGACCAAAAGTGAGTATCAGATCCCCTGGAGTTGTACTTCCATGCAGTTGTGAGCTGACCAAACATGGGTGCTGAGAATCCTTGGGTCCTCTTCACAGGTGAGCATCTTCATAGTCCTCAGCTATGTTACTAATCCTTGCTCAGCTGGTTCCTTTCGAACATCAACAACAAATTTCCAAAGTCATGGAGATGAAATGAATGGGTGGTAAACAGACACAGAAGGGAGTGGGTTAGCAGATGAATATCATTTCTAACAATAGGTTTAAGAAGCTTTAAAAATCATCTCTTTCATTTACTTTTCATTGTTGGGCCGTGGGCTTCAAGCAAGCACTGAGTTACACCCCCCAACACTCAAAATAACTTTAGTGAGTCAGACCAATCCAAATTTGACACAGGGCACTTAAGACAAAGTTTACCATTTTCTAAAATGACTAAGAGCTGAACAGTTAGTCACAGATGAAAACACATCAAATGGAATCTGTTAAAACTTGATTATGATATATGAAAGTCCTGGCATGATTGATCTTATAAAACTTAGCCAGGCTTATCATAAGTTCAAGGTTGAGGCTTAGGCACATCATATGGAAGGCAGATGGCATTTTTATTCTCCTACGCCTCATTCCCTTGACTTGCCTCACAACACACTCTAAACTCATCCCTTATAGAGTTAGTGAAACTGCTGCCTTCAGAAAGATGGTTTCTTTTTCCTTTTTTTTTTTAAAACATCCCACTCAGCACATTCAAAAACAGAGACCTGGCCAGGCATCCCAGGATCCTCTGGGATCCATAAACATCAAAAAATTTAATTCTTCTACAGTAAGAATGATCTCACCGGGGGATGAGGTTGAAGCAGAGAGCAGTGGTGGGCTGTGGTAGCACAGTTTGACCATGTAAACAGCCTGGTGCCCTGAATCTGTGCTCTAGGCTCTTTCAGAGATGCCATCGGGGGATCCGCAATTACCCTGCTGGCAGAAAGGGCTACCCGAAAACCTACGGCTTAGAGGCATCCAGAAGTGATCAGAAATCCACAGGCTCAGCATTTCTAGAGACCACCATCTAAAAACTGACAGAACAGGAACTTCCAAGGATGGTCATCTGAAATCTAGAGTCGAGGAACTTCTGGATGTGGTCACCCAGAAATCTCAGCCCAAGAACTTTCCAGAGCTTATTTGTCTGGTAATTGCCAGCCTTATTTTCTGTGGATGGTTTCCATTGCGAGACAAATGAGTCTCAAATAGAACAGATTTGGCTGTGTGTTTGAGCAAGATGAGCTCTCACAGACAAAAAAAAATTTCTTCAGGTGACTTTATCTAAAACATTAAGAGAAGAAGTAGGTTACTGTGAGCTGAAACAAGATTAGCTCAAGGACTGTATGTGGTTTCGGGGTGTACCAAGGCTAGAGTTACAAATGTAACATATCTTTATGACCAGTTTGATGAATCACATTTTCCCTGCTTTTGTTTGCATATTTTGTTTAGTTTGCTTCATTTTTAATCAAGAAAAAAGTGAGATAATCTAAAGTTTTGAATTTCCTCTTTTTATAACAAGAAAGACCTCTTTCAAGTGCGCCATTCTCATTATATGCTGTCTCCATGAATTGTTGCTTGTGCCTTTAAGTCACAACCTATATCCATAACTTAATTCTGGAAACTAAATTCTGAGTGAGGACAGAGGCTGAGAAGTAAATCTTTGTTTAAGAAAGGTCACACAGGTTGGCAATGGGTAGGATCCTAGGAGAAGCAAGAGTTAAAAGCCAGTTGGGTTACTTGAAGATTGACTATCTCAGACACTGATAATTAGTCAAAAAAAAAAAACCCCAATGTTCTTTTATTAACTGGGAACACAGAATCAAGTCAATGTACACATATGTGTATATGTGTGTATATATGCATATATGTAAATTAGTTATAAATATATATATGACTGCATTTCCATGTCTGTCCTCCTGAATTCACACACAAAACCAAATTATTGTTAGTGTGACACATTGTAGCTTCATCATTCATTACATCATGAGGTTTACTTCAAAGCGCTTGGAGAAAAGATGCCACTATTCTACTTATCCAAAGAAGAACTGAATGAATACGGTCGTTCTTTTCCCTGAAGCTGCATCTCACACTGTAGCAGATGTGCCAGAATTTAGTCAAGTGCACCCTCTTCATAGGTAGTGAGCTGTAGTAGTAGATGTAGTAGTTTGATGTTACAAGATTAGTACTATGAATAAATGTTTTTCTATTGTTTTACAAGAGAATCACTGCGATAAATTCCTAAAAGTAAGGTTACGAGTCATAGTACAAATTACGTGATGTTGATAAATATTTGCCAAATATAAATGAATATGCAATTTTGTTAAATATTCGTCAAATTCTTTATTTTATGGATTGGGTCCTTTTAAAATTTTTCTACTGCAATATATAAAAAGGGCTATTTCTAAAAGCGAGGGAAGATTCTTCACACATATAATCCCAGCCTTTGAAGAGCAGAGGCAGGATGAAAAAAAGAGAGGAGGGAAGACAGGGAAAGAAGATTAGACAGACAGACAGATAGACAGACATGGCTATCTATTGTGACCTTCATCAGAGTGTGTGAACTCGTTTCAGCTGTGGTAGCATGCACAAACCTCGAGCCAGAAAGAATTCCAGCACGTGGAGGGGAGGTGCTCAGGATGGGCCACCCCTAGGTAAGGAACTATTGGCAGCTATGGCTGCTGGGAGGGGGAGAGTCAGTTTTCTTCACAGGTGTAGCTTCTAAGAGGCTGTCCATGCTCCAGTAGATGGTCCCATACCACATACATGCTAATAGGGCAGAACAGACTCAAGCAGTTTTAAAATACGCATAAACGAAATTGGGAGAGAATATTATAGGCGTTGTGAAATTCTAAAAAAATATATACACGTATATAGCATATATAGTGTAATTTTGTAATTCTTTGAGAGTCAATAAGAAAAGATATATAAAAATACTTTAGGATTACTATGAACATGAATATGATAAAGAGTACGCCATTACTTATGAGCTGTGACTGATAATTCATGCATGATGCAGATGTAAATGAAATGGCGTTTCAAGTACATTTACAGCTCTCTGGAGTTGTTTTTTATGTATTGCCTTGGCATCTATTCCATTATAAATGTTTTACTTTCAAAATATATCCTATATCCTAATATTTTAGAACATTCCACTGTGACCAATCCATCCCATGCCAAGACTAGACTCTAGACAGATTCCTAGCTGGGGTCTCTGCTCCTGGTCTGTCCAGCCTTCAGCTTCTAGTCATTTATCCACAAAAGCCAGAGTGATGGCTTAGACAAGCAACTCAGCTCTTCTTACTACACAGCCTAAACACTCTCCAGATTCCCCGTCACACTGGGCTAAAACCTCAGTCATCAGCCAGAAGAACACATGATTATGACCTGGTCTCTTGCTTCTCCTCTAACTAGGCTTCAGTTCACTCTCACCCTTGCTCACACTGCATGGCCTAATGGTCTTTCATGTTTCCTCAAAAACTCAAGTCCCATCCTGCCTGAGACCTTAGCACCATCCTCCTCTGGTTAGGGCTTCTGGGTCATGACTCTCTGTGGATTCAACCAGAGCTCTCCTCAAGCACATCATTAGCAAGAACTATGGACCACAGACAACAGCCCCTTTTCTCTCTGGCTGCTCACATTCTTGGCTTTGTCTCCTAAACATGATTTCTAGGGCCTGGCATAATCTGTACTTACTTGTTTATTTATCTCTTCCTCTAAGACTGTAAAACTCAATGGCAGATGGTGATTTGGTTTGTCCAAAGACAGCTCCCCCGGGCTTTGAACTACGAACAGTTATTAAAGTGGCCGAGTCCCAAGGGATGAATGCGATATGAAATGATGAAGTGATATATCGCCTTATTGATAGTTGGGTGTACTGTGAAATTTCTTTGTCGCTCCTGAGTTTAAAAGAATTCCTGAGGGAGACTGGGAAGAACATCAGACAAAGGCAGGAGCTAAAGTAAGGAATAACATAAAGACTTTCCCTCGGTGGATCAAAGGTAGGGGAGATGAAGGAGGGAGGAGCGCAAGTTGTAGTAGCCAAACTAGAAAAAAACCTTTAGGATTTCTAACAATGAGGAAGTGGGGTAGAGGTGGTTTGAGTGAGGTTTGCTGTAGAAAACTGGAGAGGACCTTCAGGGTTTGGTCATTGTATGAAATGGGAAGAAAAGGAAAGGGCAAAATAATTCTTGTTTTCACTGAATTCTGCAGTCTTTAATTTCTTTCTTTATTTCTTCCCTGATCCAGTGGTCATTGAGGAGAGGGTTGTTCAGTTTCCATGAATTTGTAGGTTTTCTCTTGTTTCTGCTGTTGTTGAAATCTAGCTTTGATTCACGGTGGTCTGATAAGATAAAGGGGTTGTTTCAAGCATATAAGGGAGGCTAGAGAAGAGACACATAGCAGAATACACCCTTTGCTCCGCCATTTCTGCCACCGGCCCTGCTCTGGAATGACTGCTCTTATCAGTGCGCTTTTCTGTTGTGATGAAAACATGCCAGCAAACAACTTAGAGCAGAAGTGTTTGTTTGGGCTCATGGTTTGGTTTCAGGCCTGCTCGGTGCATCACGGTGAAGAGGGCAGAACAAGCAGAAGAGAGTAGTTGATATGAGGCAGCTGCTGAAAAGAAGAAAGAGGACTTGCCTGTGGCTGGGGTCTCATTAACTAGGGTTCTTTAGTCCTTTTTATCCTATTACCTGTGACCCTATGGCCTACAGCTAAACTGTACCCCTTCAAAATTTCAGTCAAATCTCCTTGGGTGTGCCGACTGTTCCATGCTGTAGCCTTGACCACAACTTCTATGTGAAGAACACACACACAAACAAGAAGACAATATAAGGATGAAGAAAGTAACAGAGATGGGTGTTCCCAGTACAGAGAATAGCTATTTTATAGAAAAGTGGACATCTCATCTCCATTTCCAACCAAGCCTCCAGTGTGGGTGGTCAGAAAAGAGCCCTGCTGTGCTCTGTGTAGGCTTCAAGCCCTCTCTCCTCATATCAGGAGTCCTGACCCAGGACTCAAACTGGAGCGGATTACCATCTTCCCGTTAAGAGTCTCTTAGTACTTGTACCTGGATACCACACACTCTTTAATATGGCTGTGAGCAGCATTCCCTACTCGCCAGGCATACACTTCCTTTATTTTTGTTTTTGTTGTTGCTGTCATTGTTTACTTTTAAGACCAGGTCTCTCTCTGTAGCCCTGGCTGTCCTGGACTTGCTTTGTAGACCAGGCTGGCCTCAAACTCGCAGAGACCCTCCTGCCTCTGCCTCTGCCTCCCTGAGTGCTGGGATAATAAGTCAGCATCCACTTTCTTATGGCGTAGATACGAAATGCCTCCGCAAAGGGTCATGTGTCGAAGGCTTGATACCCAGGTGAGGCTGAGCTTTTAAGAAAGTCACTGTCTCGTAAGGACACTGACTTAATCAATGGGTGAATCCACTGGCAGACTCACACCCTGATAGAAACTAGGAGGCGGGGCCTAATTTGAACCGGCAGGTTGCTAGGGTGACGCTTGAAGGATAAAGGTGTCTCAACTCCAGTCCACCACTCTGTCTTTGCTTCCCAGTCACCATGAGTTGAGTGACTTTGTTCTGTGCTCTTTACCACAGGCCCAGAGGCAGTGGGGCAAGGTGACCATGGCATGAAAACTTCTGAGACCAGACCATTAGTGAAATGAAACCCATCCTTCAAGTTTCTTTTCTCATATATATTTTTCTCAGAAAAAAATAACAAATCTGAGTCACACATTTTCCAGGACTCTCACATGCTTGCTTCCATAACTCACCCCTATAATAGCAAGGAACACATCCCTCATTTTCAAACTCCTACTTTCTGACAGTTTAGATTCTTGATCAGATATTATTAGTTTATGCCCATAATGCTCATAATGAACTATTCAAAGAACAGTTAACATTTGTAGATGGGTAAAAATTAATTCACTTAAGCCATTTGTTCTTAATTATAAAAGCCACAATACACTTCATCACTGAACAAACCCATAATAGACATTTAGTAGTTGAAAAAAAATGAGCCAAATTGTACTGATCAATTTGTTACTATTTTGGGTTTACACTGATGTAAAAAGGCCATAAAGAGTTAATTGGTTTTTATAAATACTTCCAGTGAAGTTTCATTAGTTTTCTGTGCAAAGTCCCAGGTTGCAATAACTCCAGTTGATAAATTTGAATCAGAATAAAAGCCAAATCCAACAGGCAGGTTTTTTTTTTTCTCGCTTTCTCTCTAAATAGAAACTGAGGGGCTGCTGAGAGGGCTCAGCTGTTTAAGCACATTGAGCTCCAGCAAGTGACTTGCGTTCAGTTCCCACCACTAACGTGAACCAGTTTACAGCAACCCCTAATTCCAGTTTCAGGGTGTTAGTGCTGCCTTCTGACCTCTACATGTACTCACTCACACCCCCTGCACTCACACCTTCAACACACACACACACACACACACACACACACACACACACACTTAAAAACAAAACAAATCTTTTAAAAATACTGACAAAGAAATGAGAAAAGGGAAAGGGCGACAGAAATGGAAAGAAACTGGAGAAAAGGGGATTCGGAGTGTGAAAAGATGACTTTCTTTGTAAAAAAAAAAAGCCACTGTCATTATAGATGAAATAAATCCCTACAGGAGATTTACGGAGGAGTCTGCCTTGGATTAGAATTTGACAGCGGATAACGTAACGGAAGTCATGCAATTTCTGTGTCATTTGTAGCTGAGTTAATAGCATATGTTCCTGGAGGATTACGGCCAATGATTAAGGAAATCAGGTTTTGTTTGAATTTAATTTAGTCATATAAAGCTGCTACTATAATTTACAGCGTTGATATTTAATATTTAATAACCCAGATCTTAGAAGAACGCTAGGTAGGGCTGTATTATTATGCCTTGAAATATTATCCTCATAAGTCATTTATATTTGCCGGCTGATAAAGAGCTTCATCATCTAGATGGGTCCACGTGTGTCCACTGATAAAGCCGGAGTCCCTCTACAGTGGGCTGAATTGCCTGCATGTTTCTACTCCATCTTCCATGCCTGTAACGTACTGAACTGTGATTTCTCTGGCTGGTCAATCATCATAATAAAGAACTATGGCTGCCTCTACCTCTGCAGCCAGCTAAGACAGCTGCTCAACTCCGCTTTTCTCTCATATTTTATGTGTCTGTAGCTTCTAATAACTTAAAAATCATAGAATTTTTTCTGTAAATATGGATCCCTCAGTATGTTTTTTTTTCTGTTTTCTTTGTGTGTGTGTGTGTTTTCCTGTGAGCATCTATATCCTTGACTGATTTTCCTTCAGTTTTTTTTTAGAGGCTCTGTAGTAATGAATCCAATTTTTATTTCCTAAATGCATCTAGTATATTTTTTTCTCTGACTTAGAAAAATCAACCCTTAAGTATCTGATCCTTTTTGTTGATTTTTTTTCTTTGAAATAATCTTTCTTTTCTCAGCACTGGTGACTGAGCCCAGAATCATGTGTAAGCTGGCCACACGGTCTGTTATTGAGCCACATCCCACCCCTTAGGTGACGGTGTTGTGTCATGACAGGGACTAGATGTATTCCCAGGCTCTCCGCAAACTCCCAGTCATTCTGAAGCTGTTTCTGGAAAGCTACGTTTACAATCCACCCCTGGTTCAGATTAAGTCTTGTTTTCAAATATTGGCATTATTTCAATTGTGCTTCTGAGTAAATGTTTTGTCCCTCTCACCTACATCTTTTACTGTCCTTGCTCCTAGGAGCCCTTCTGACTTGTGTATGCTCTCACTTGCCTTCCCATCCTGGTTCAGAATTTCTTCGGAAACCGATCACATCAGCCCTTCAGAAGGTCCACAGCTACACTATCCAGCTTCAAAGACTCTAGAGTCTGACAAAAGGACTCGTTCAGGAGCACCTCATCTACCAACTTCTCTGCAATCCACAAGCAGTTAATGTACAGATATATATGGTTTTATATATATATATATATATATATATATATATATATATACAAAATACTTAAAATCAGCTAACATGAAAATTGAAATACAAGACATTTTAAGTAAATAAGCATACGCATGAGAAATAGTTTCCTTTGTGTTTCATGCTAATACTATAAGAGTTCTGAAGACATTTAATAAGAAGAATAGAGCTGATAATCACAGTACTTATCATTTGTAACACAGAAGGGCTAGATGTGTGCCTAAGTAGCAGAACTGACTCCATGCTTGATGCCTATGTGACCAAATAATTTAGTAACCTCTCTGAGACTGAAGCCATAAATTGATAATGTGGGACACTCTTAAGCAATTTATTTTTGTGTTTTCACATATATATAATGTATATTTATATATCATAATATATATTTATATATATTATACCTTGCTTAGAATTATGTCTCATATGCACTAGGCACCCAATACCACTGAAATCTTGCTGTCATGAAATTATTCTCTAAAATAAAGAACCATTTAGAAGTAATTAACAGGTCAAAACCAAAAATTAGCATAGGAAGCACAGTAGCTTACAAAATCTTTACCTTCTAACATGCTTTTTGTACTTTTGAACTTGAAAGTTCTTTGGCATCTTTTGGAGTCAACTCAAGTAGCACACATTGAGGTCATTAGTGTAGTATCTACAAGCACTCTTCCAGTACAAAAGCAGCCCATTTGAAGAGTTGAAAGAAACCTGTATCAAGCATATTTGAGATGCAAAGGAAGTTTTTGTGGTATCTGAATATAATGAACTGCTTCAAATCTTGCAAAGCTGAAAGCTCTAGGGATGTTAAATATTCCAGCTTTGGAGCTAGCAAAATCACATTTCGTGCCAAGGTAAAAGACAGAACCACAAAGCATAGCTATACTAGATCAAGACAGCCCACATCTCAAATAAGTCTTGTAAGTTTTTGAAGAAAAAGTCATTGAGGGCTTGCTGTATGGAAAATAGTGAGCCTTCCAGTGCCCTAGAGGGATGTGTAGCACACAAGAAAAGAAATCATGGGAACAATTTCAATCATCAATGTCTAGTACAAGGAAACAGTATTGTGAGGGTACTTCAGTGGCATCTAATGAATAATGAAATAAACTATAATACATCATGAAATAGAAAAGGAAATTCAAACTGACCAAAGAGAAAAGCTGTGTCTACTTAAAATAATATGGTTTCATTTGCTCAAATACTAGACAGCACAGAAAACGGAGAATTTAATAATATTTGTAGTGACTAATAGAAAATAAAATAACCTATGCTCACAGAGAATACAGTCTATATCCGTGTGTTTAGGAATATAGTATGTAGTTTTGTTTAGTGAGGTAGAGTGTGTCTACAATCCCACCTACTCAGCACCTAAGACACAAGAACAACTTGAACTCTGGAATCTTGGGTAAAATAGCAAACTCTTACTAAAAAAAGAGAAGGAAGAGGAGGAGGAAGGAGAGGAGGAGGAGCAAGGGGAAGAAGAGGAGGAGAAGGAAGGTGAGGAGGAGGAGTGGAGTTTGAAAATCATCGAGGGAGGTAAGAATAGGGAGCTGACACTGGTTATTCCTGGAACAATATTGCTGATAATAAGAACTAGAGCAATATAACCATAATCAAGTCCAGGTGTATTACATTATTTTCAATTACAAAGTATGTTTTAAATAACCAAACTGTTATAAAGACCTAAAAATTACAGGCATATAGATGTCAGAAAAACTTGGATGCAAGTCACATTTCTGCCATCCATTAGCTTCATGATCTTGAATAATCATTACCCTTACTTACTTTCCCCAGGGAAAATGCAGTTAACAGCATCTACATCCTGTACCCATAGACTTAAGACTAGATCAATGAAATAATATTCTAAAATATAAAGAACCATTAAAATGTAAATTGTTAATAATTCAGCTTTTCCTTAATTTTCCATTCACAGGATATTACTACTTAACATATTATTTATGAACAGCTCTAGTTGTTACAGAGGATCTTTGTCCAATGTATGAAAAAAGATCTAGCTATGACATTGGTCCTCTCCATAGCCCCAATGAATCATCAAATTAAACTTAATTTGCTGTCCAATGGTGTACTTCGAATACTTAATGATTGCTATTATAATAACTTTAAGTTTTCCATCCTATATAGCATAGCAGCAAATTCAAGGATTGAATAAGTCAACATTTAATGGGTTATGTCTGGTTCTGTAATCTACTCAAAATAAGATGTAGTTTCCAGACCCTGAAAATCCTGGCTGTTTTTCTGTACACTCTTAATTTATTAATATCATTCTGAAGATCTTATGCTTCTTCCTGCACAGACTGGCTTGCCCAGCCCACACACACCACACATTTACAAAAGAAGCCTGTCCCTACTCAGAGGGTATAAAGTACTGTCCTCAAGAAAGGCAGCCACCTCCAAAAACCCAACAAGTGAATGTTGATTAATTAAGCCAATGACAAGCAATTCTACCCATTGGGTATCTGATAAAGTCTTTGCCTCTGAGACACAGAAAGAAGTCTATCGGCTGATTATGTTTTAGATAACTTCCTATTCTTTTTTATTTTTAATGTAATTTATTTATTTTTATATCAATCACAAGTTAGGTACTTTGCATCCCATGCATAGCCCCCACCCTCATTCCCTCCCACTCTCCCCATCCCTCCCTCATCTCCTCCCCGCCCCCTCCAAGTCCACCTACAGGGGAGGACCTCCTCCCCTTCCATCCAACCCCAGATCATCTTGTCTCCTCAGGGCTCGCTGCAATGTTCTCCCCTGGGATCTAGCCAGGCTATTACTCCCTGGCGTGTATGGGGAAGGGTCAAAGAGCCAGCCATCGAGTTCATGACTGAAACAGTCCCTGTGTCCCCCTTACTAGGGTCTTCAGCTGGGCACCGAGCTACCATGGGCCACATCTGAGCAGGGGTTCTAGGCCATATCCATACATGGTCCTTGGTTGGAGAAACTGTCTCGTATAAGACCCCTGTGCCCTGCTCAGTTTGGTCTTTGTGGAGCTCTTGTTCTCCCCAAGTCTTGCTAACTTCCCCTGTTTTTATTATTACTTCCTACCTTGTGCCAAAGGCTTGGTTGTGAGTCTTAATATCTGCTTTGATATATTGCTATATTGATTTTTTCAGAGGCCCTCTTTGGTATGCTCCTGTCCTGTTGCTTGTTTTCTCTTTCATTCAATGTCCATCCTATTTGTTCATCTAAATGAGCATTGATCATACCAACCTGGGTCCTCCTTCTTGAATATCTTCCCTAGGTGTGTAGATTTCAGCATGACCTTCCTATCCTATAGGTCTATATAAGTGAGTATATACCATATGTTTCTTTCTGCTTTTGGGATATCTCACTTAGGATGATCGTTTCCAGGTCCCACCATTTGCCTGTGAATTTCATGATTTCCTCCTTTTTAATTGCCGAGTAGTATTCCATTTGAGATCAAAGACTAATGTTCACCTCCATCTTGCCTGTGGGATGTTTCTGTCAGACCTGGTGGGTGTTAAAAGTCCTAAGGACAACTTAAGATAAAATAGGAAAATCAGAATTATTGTAGAGCTAGTAATCTGATGACACTTCAGCTTTAGGCCATTGAGTTAAGCAATGATGTCCCCCCTTCTTCAGAAATGTCCATGTAAGGTAACAAGTCAGACCCATTCTGTTCCTGGTGACCCAGGAATCCTTCCCTTGGTCACCTTAAACAATAACAAAATTTTGACAATTTTCCATCTTACCTATCTTCAAGATGCTATGCTAATGTGTAGGAGGATGAAGGTAAGCCCCTTCCCCCAAGCCATAGCCAGTAACAAGTGGAATTTGTCAGAGTTGGAAAATAAGCCTACTCACACCTGCTAGGGTCGTTTCTGCTACCAAGTCCCAGTTTTCGGAATAAAGACACACCGACAATCTATGAGGTTACTTTTCTTTTGTGCTTTTTTTCCACCAAATCTGTCTTCATTGAATTTTGTTCCATCTTTTTAGTAAATTATACATGTCTAACACTTGATTGTACGCTCAGCTTCTTTGAGGAACCCAAATGGTTTTGTTACATGTGACTGAGAATAATTGTTCTACCGCAGAGCAGCTCTATCTAAGAACATTCTGGAAGGTTGCAAGTGTTCATATCTTCCTTCTCCATGATGGTAGCCATTAGGGCTGTGTACAGGGCATGTAAATACTGACCTCATGGAATTCAATTCTTCAGTCATTTTACCTTTAGTTCATTTAAATTTAAAGCATAGTAGGGATGGTGGGATGGTTTAGCAAGTAAAAACATTGGCCACCATACCAGGTGACCTGAGCTCATATCCAGAATACATATAGTAGTAGAGAAAAAGGCATCCCAGCAAGTCATCTGTCATATTTTTTTAACTTGACATAAACCCAGACATATCTGGCAAGAAGAAACCTTAGTTGAGGGATTGCTTTCATTACACTGTCCCATGAGCATGCCTGTGAAGCATTTTCTTGACTTCTGATTAGTGTAAAGAGGGCCTAGGCCACTATGAGCAGTATTGTTCTGAGAAAGATAGCTCTGAGCTATATAAAAAAGCCAACTGAGTAAGCCAAGGAAAGTAAGCAGTAAGCAGTGTCTCTCTGTGGTTTCTACTACATTCCCTACTTCCGGAGCTTGGCATGGTGGTGTGCCCTTTAATCTCAGCTTCCAGGAAGCAGAGGCCAACGGATCTTTGTGAGTCCCAGCTCAGCCTTGTCTCCATGAGAAGTTCCAGACCAACCATAGCTATACAATGAGACCCCGCCTTAAAAACAAAACAAGAAAAACAATTCCTGCTTCTGGGTTCCTGCCTTGAATTTCTGTCTTGTTGCTTTCTGCTGATTGACTCTGACCTGGACCAGGTAGCTAAAATAAAACCTGTCCTCTCCAAGCTGATTTTGGTAGTGGTGTTAATCACAGAAATAAAACTAGCATTTTGTCCTCTGACTTCTACATAAAATACCATCACATACTATTGTGTACCATTATGGTACCACACACACTACCACAACACCACACATACAAATACACCAATATAGAAGTGAATAAATAAACAAATAACTGTAAACAGAATGAGTGGCTTCATGTTGCCAATGGTTACCACACTGGACAGTGCAGCTCTAGATCTATTCCAGAAAGTACCGAGGAGCAAGACAAAGTCAGCACGTTCTCCACTTAGCATCAGAACTGCAGGCATGCACCGTGCACAGTAAGGAAGTATGCTAGATCTGGCTTTGTGACAAGTACAGGGGCAGGTTAAATGAACGAGACTCCTCCTTCCAAAACTCTAGTCTAGTCGGGAAAGCACAAAGATACACAAATGCATAAAAAGCAGAATACAGAGCAGCACAAACAAAGCAATGTTGGACATAAATAAAAGCACAAGTTCTGCTGTGGGGTACCAGGAAGAGTTCATTGTGGTAAGAGTATGAGCTCTACTCTGAATATGATACTCTGTCTTCAGGGGAGGCTGGGAAAGGGTTTATAGCAGAGCCACGGATGCATGCTAAACTGTGTCAATGAGAAACATAGGAGCAAATCAAAGTGAGGTAAAGCTGGGTCAATGACCAAACCGTTCAGTGAAGCCACAGATCTCTTGCTGAACCACGGGTGCTTGGATTGTGTTCTTCTGTAAGTAGCAGTCATCAGAGTTAGCATGTGTGCATGCGATGACGTGTCAGTACTTGTGTCATTGGTTAGGTTTGAGAAAGAAGAGAGACACAGACAGCAGCCATAAGTCCACAGAATTAGTCTAAGTACAGAATATTATCGAGAGCTGGAACTGGAGGGCAGTGGTGGAACAGTTGATTAGAAATAATCCTGACAGAGTCTTTCCCAGGAGTGTTAACAAACGAATCAAAACCATTCCTAATGTGCCTCACAGGTAAACAGGGCAGGTCCTGACCAAACACCAAAAGTAGACTATGTCAGAGAAAATTTGAAGCCTTCTAGAAGAGAACTTGCTAAGTGGCAGGTTTGGGGTGAGGATAGGGAGGGAAGTCATGAGTATTTTTGAGAGAAAGAGACACCCGGAAGACAGCTGGAGACATAAATACCAGCATTGATCAGCAGCAGCAGAAGATGCAAAAAGGATCAGAGAGGTGGCTCAGCACTTGAGAGTGCCTGTGGCTCTTATAGAGGGCTCCAGCATCTTACAGGAGTCGACAATTTCAGCTCCAGGTGTTCTAACTCCCTCCTCTGGTCCCCCAAAGGCCCTTGCCCTCACCTGTGCATTCCTACTCACAGACACAAACAAGTACATATAATTGAAAATAAAACTTTTCTAATGAAAGTGGCAACATGTGTCTGTTCTTTTGTGTTCGTGGCTGGGGTGGACCCAAGGCCTCCTGTGTGCTAGGCACGCTCCAACACAGAGCTATGCAGGCTGGTCTTGTGTATGCAGAGACAGTGAACAGGAGGAAGAATGAGGGAGAGTCATGTCTCACATTTTCCTTTGATCTCAGGGAAGATGACAGGCTTCAACAAAACTAAACGAATAAAAAGGAACCAAATTATTTTTATTGAAGAACCACATCATGCTTTCAGCTAATATGGAGAAAACGACTGTCATTTACTTTTGTTAAGGTCTCTTGTAGACTTGGGCTCATTATTCCAGTCTACTGAGTTCAGTCTTTTTGCTTTTCTTACTACAGACACAATCATTTGTTTGTGACTCCCTTTTTCATATTTTTTTAGCTTGAGAAAGTTGCCTATGACATACAGGAAAGGAGTAAGAAGAAATGTCAGTCATTTTCATAGAAGAGGAAATACTGTTTCTAAGACCATGCCCCAGATCCTGTGGTCCTAGCACGGCGCTCATTTGTCAGATCTGAGAATGTTGGCCACTGGCAGCTTGTGGGCGAGTCTTTCTCCAAGAACTATCCCAAACTTGTCCTTACGCCCTTCCCTTCTCTGAGGCGGTCTGCATCTATTAAATGTCTGCTGGTCTGGCACGGCACCTTTGTTGCAATGATGGTCAGTGTTGAAAAGGAGTACCAGATCCACAGGTCCCTGGGATGGTGTGACACCTCCGCTGCCCCTCAGTCCAGTTATACCGTCACGTCAAGGGTGTTGTACCCAGGCACATTCCTAAATGAGCCAAGTGATTGCACTCCCTACAAATCTCCACCTCGGGGCCTGACTTCCAGAGGAAACCAGCATAAAACGGGTTGCAAATCAGAGTCTCAATGGCCATTTTTATTTTGTAGCTAACTGAAACATTTTTTTAGACATTATTGGAAGCATCAGGATTCTTTTAACATTTGAAAAAGATTAATGAGGGTTGCCTTTTTAAAAGCTCTATTAATATAATCAGCTTGGCACTGCTGCAATAAGAAAGAGACAAATGAATAGATGAAAATAGATGTATCTGAAGCAAGTCTTACTATATACAGGAGTTTATTACATTATCAAAGCCATTGATATCACAGAACAGGATAAAGATTAATGATAGAACAAATCAAAGAGGAAAGGAGAGATTATTCAACAAATGGTGCTGGCATAACAAGAGGGGAAATGAATTTACTCTTTCTACCTGGTACTGAAACAAATCCCAGAGAAATTAAAACTGTTACTTCAATTTCACGAACTATCAGAGAAGCTAATTTAGACATTGGTCATAAGCTATTTTTCCCTTATCTTGATAGAAAGATGCCTCCATGTATTGTTGATGAGAATGTAAGCCATTACAGCCTTTAAAAGGCAATATGACATTTACTCTATAAGCATAAAATGTAGATATCTTTAATTATTTGAAATAATATGTATAAGTAATATTAAGAGTACTAGATAAGTTTATATGATAAAGTAAAATGTTGAGTTTATTTTACAAATATATTCAAGGAACAATAAACTCTAAATATATAAGGTTATGTAATCATCATTCAATTAATGATTTAAAATATTTTCAACCTTTTCTTGTTTCCCTGTGCCTTAACCTAGATTACACTCTCCAACTGAGTAAGTCTATGTTCAAGCTCTAACACAGTTAATGGAGGAGACAAATATTAGCTCAGTATTAACACAAATGATTATTCCTGAAAAAAAGATTACTCAACTGTCAGCAATAGGCTAAAAGTATGAAAAGCGTTTTTGTATACAATGGTAACACCAAGGGAGAGCATATCTAAACCAAATTTCATGTGAACAAGCAGCAGTTATCTGGGCAGAGGCTAGAAAGAGAGAGCAACCCAAGGAGGGAAGTTTCCTCCAGTTGTATTGAGAAACAGTTGTATTCAGAAAAATAAAAAGGTTGTGGTTTGCAGAAAAGGGGGGGGCAGAAATGGAGGATAAGCAGGAACCGGGTCGTGCAGAGCCTTATGATATAGCCAAGCACGTGCCTTTTCATCTAGCTACAGTGGGGAGCCTCTCAATGGCTTTCAACAACAGTGCATTTCAGTGACTTTTGAAGACTGTGGTTAAGGATGGTGGATTGGGGAAGAGGAAGTGCTGAAGACGGGAGACTGTTTACTCAGTTGCCACAAGACATAGTGATGCCTCAAGATGCATTTGGGAATGATTTTACCCGGCCAATGACCAATAGAATGAGAAGTTGGAAGGCAAGAAGGACAGCACACCACACTGGTAGCTGGTAGTTTACATCTGTCTACAGTTTGGGTGACAAGGAGGATTAAAGTCCAAATTAATTAAAATCCAAATGAAAATAGTAATGATAGTACCATGGGTATGCAAGAGCCAGTAACAGAGGGAGCAGCTTAGAGCTATTAAATAACACTGTGGTCTCACCTGCAATCTATTGTATTGTTTACTAGAAATAAAGGAAACAGTGGAGAAAATAGTCATTAATTTGTTTCCTGAGGTAATCTTCTACAATGAGAGATAGTAATTCCAGCTAAAACGAAAAAAGAAGCTAGAGGAAGTCTTACCATGATAATGAATAGAGATATTCTATCTATTAAAAATTCATTATTAGTGGTATATACAGTTTTTCATACTAATCCATAGTTTACAATGGAGTAAATAGAAATATTTAATAGATATTACAGTCAAGAAAATGGGAGCAAAATCCTTCTCTCCTTCTTGGGAATATGAATATTGTAATTAGTAGACAGCCAATAAAGACAGTCCGTGGAGGGTGAGGGGTACAAAAAGTGGCCAATGGGAAGTGACCAGAATTGGAGCTACTCTGGGCCTGACAGTGGGACAAGATTGCACATGTCATTAGATCTTTCATTTCCTCTGACTTGGACTTCATCTCCAGGATACTAGTCTACAGAAATGAGCTGGAGTGTAAAAAAAAAAAAAAATTAAAAAACAACTTCCTGCCTACAGGCTTTCCTCACAGCCATTATCTCTACATGAGATGGGAGACTACCAAGTGCGACAGTGAATGGCTTTACCAATTATGGCTTATCTGTGACCACCGTGTTGTCATTTACATTTTCACATAGCAATTATTAAGCTATGACTGCAAGTGAACTTGTGAATTTATGTCAGCTTCTTTAAACCATAACTCTGTCCATTGCCTAGCCCCTTATCCATACCAATGTTGGAACCTGAATTTCATTGCAGTCCACCCTGCACTTCAATCAAGCCAATCCTCCACAGATTTACTTGCACACAGTCTCCAGATTTGGACTCTCTCTCTCTCTCTCTCTCTCTCTCTCTCTCTCTCTCTCTCTCTCTCTCTCTCTCTGTGTGTGTGTGTGTGTGTGTGTGTGTCTCTCTCTCTCTCTCTCTCTTTCTCTCTCTCTCTCAGCCCTTCAACCACTGTATTCATGAACCCACAGAACACACTTACCTCAGACTGCTGAAATCAGTGACTCTGTGTATCCTAAGGAACACCTTCCAGAATAAAATTAAGCACAAACATGAAACAAAGATAGGCTGAAAAGCTATTAAGCGTCAAAAAGGTGAAGCTATATTGATGACTCTCGTAAAAATAACAGCCTCCTGCACGAAGGTTTCCAAAGGCGTTGACACCTTCTGTACCCAGTTCTGAGCCCTGTGTGTGATGGGTACCCTGAACATAATTTGGTAGTGGCTATATTTTCAGTGAGCTTTGCCTTTCCATGAGAAAGGTTTGAAAGACTAAGCTGCATACTTACTTGTATAGAAACTCACATTGTGTTTTCTATGGTTTACATCTGAACTGTATCCATTTTATTTCTAAAATGTCTAGAATGGAGAGGAAAAGAATGAAAAGATGGTAAACTCTGGAAAATGAGGTTGAGGTAGATGAAGGAAGATGTTTTCTAGTTATTCAACACTTCGTTTTTTTTAATATCATAGTTTTGTTATTTTGACACTGTATATAATTGATATATATTTTCCTCAGATCAAATTCATGAAACATATCACTGTGTCTTTCATTATGTTTCAAGGCTTTTAATTACACGGGATGAGAGAATATATAAATTGATACATGTACGTATGTCTATGGAGTTTACATATTTTTCCTGCTCAAATTCAGAATAAGAAAAAGGTGAGACCTGAGAGGTTAGGGTCAGATAGTCGGGGAGGAGGACTTCCTCTATCAGGGAGAGGGATGGGGGCGGGGAAGAGGGAAGGTGGGACTGGGAAGAGTTGAGGAAGGGGGCTACACCCGGGACACAAAGTAAATAACTTGAAAATAATAATAATAAAGTAAAAGTTCCCAGGGCTCCGAAGATGGCTCAGTGGGCCAAGACCAACTCTGTAACCAAGAGGACCTGATTCTAAATCTCTAGAACCCATTGAAAGCCAGACCTAGCAGTAGACCTCTGAACCTTCACCATTCCTGCAACAAATTGCACTTGTGATGTTCTTGTGACAATATTTCCACTTAAGTAAAGAGAAAGTGAAAAAGTATTTGCATAGCAGACACTAGGGCCAATTTAAACATCTGCCATTGATGCCTGGGTCAGTTTCAGCTTTGCCATATTTCTAAGTATATTTAATGATAATCAGGCAATGTACCTAACCAAGGGGCACTGCCAATATTTGGAGCAGCTGTCTGTTATCTTCTCAGGGATGCTGTAATTCTCAATATGTAAAAAGTAACCTAGGAAAAAATAAATCTGATGGTAACAGCAATGACTATAGGACTATGTGCTTTTTAAAAATTTGTCTTTCTGAATGACACTGCCCTTGATAAAACTGGAACATTTTTTCTAAATCAGAATGTCTTTGAGATAACATAATAATTTTGAAGGGGTTTTGAGTTGATCTATTATAGCTCCTAGAAGTGAAGATGCTTTGCAAAGTCCAGTGGGTTTTGAAAACTGCTCTAAAAAATCTTATGCTTAATATAAACTGTATATTACTTAGTACCTCATGGTAACTTGTGCTAACAGCCACACCTTTCCTAAATTTTGTGGAAAGATGACAATAAACTTCACCAAAGTCCTATGAGCAATTAACTCATTTCTTTTCTATTAAACTGTGAGCCTGAACTTGAACAAAGAATATCTATTGATGTTCATGCGTGAGTCTACAGTTTGGAACTGTAGGTATTAACAGTCAGGAAGGCTAGTAGGTTATTATTCTTTTGTTGCTGCAAATCATATCTGAAAGAACATTTCTGCTTAGCTTTCCTGTTATTCCCACAGCTCTACTATACTCGGGTGGTCACAATTAACACTCTTGTTGTTCCCACAGTGGCTTGCTGTGGAAGCCTTCTGACTTGTGCCACCATAATCAGCCCACGTATTTAATCATGTTCTTTCTCCACATTATGCTTTAAGGATGACCTACATATTTCCTTGTGAAGAATAAAATTAACTTCCATTGAAACCTTGAATATTATATTTTTTTCTCTGAATTATTTCCATGGAAATTACAGCTGTATTATTTTATTTTATTGCATCTATGGATTGCTATGCCATGAATGTAATTGGTGATGATAAATGTGATAGTCGTGCTGTTTCTGAAACTCCATAGAGTGAATAACACCTGTGTTATGAATTAAATGTGAGCAGAAGGATAAGAAAGTAAATTGAGAAGAACCCCATGAACAGGAAATTGTTTAGACTCCATAAATTCCTTCTAGCATAGGACCTTCCAGAAGGAAAAACATAAGCCAAGAGAAGCATCTTTTCTTTTAACTTATTTATATTGGTATATCCTATTTTTTGAATTATTTTATTTTTCTACTTAGTCTAGCATGGGAAGAAGTCATTATACACCAATAACTCTTTCAAGAATTTCATAATATCTCACTCAAACATCACAGACTTTAAAGATAAATTATATCAGCCTTGTGTTCTAGATGAAAAAGACAAGGCTTAGAGAATATAAATAACGTATGGGAATTAAATATTTACTGGGAAGAAAGAGTCAAGATTTAGGTATTTTAAAAAAATCTGCTTTTTGGCAGAACCCAAACTTCTTGTCTGCTTTGGAAGACAGGTTCAACTACAGTCTTTCAGTCTGGGTCCCATATTGGCCAATGTTCAGTAGGAGATCTTAAGGCATTCCTTGCCTCAATCACATGTTAGTTACTCCTCTGGTTAAGCCCACTTTTGTAGTGGGCATTCTGCAGTAGTCATCATTAAAGTTCTGGCATGTGGTTGTAAGAAAGAAAAAAAAAAGCTAAGCAGAAAGGACACTTTTTAAAGTGGGATCTAAGGCAATGAAGCCACATGTGATGGGGTAAGGACAGGACCAACTGGCTAGGCATGAATGAGGTGGACATGATCACAGGCTATCCAGAACAGCAAGGTGCTCAGTGTTCTCAGTGTTGTTTGAAAATTAGGTTTGTAGCAACTGCAAACGAGGCTACCTTTGTGTTTTGAGCTGGCTCAATTTGTCTGAGCACAAGTTGTCCCATTGAGGCCATGTCATAGGAAAGGGATGGGAAGCATGGACAGGGACCAGAGGTCCGCGAAGAAAATAATTAAAGAGTAAGACAAGAAATCCTTTAGGAAACATGTAGAAATCTAGGTTGTAATTTTTCCTGAGGAAAGCAAAGACATGAGCAAGAGAAGCCTTAATAACTACTCAAACATATAGAGAGAAAATGTCAAAGTTATCAAATAGTTGTCTCCCTTTGCAGCTAAAGGAGAGCCAAAGCATCTGTAGTCCTCAGAATGTGATGCCTTAAACATAACAAAGAGGCTAGTCTTTCTTTTTAAGATTTATTTATTATGTACACAATGTTCTGTCCGCTTGTATGCCTGCATGCAGAAAAGGGCACCAGATCTCATCAGAGATGGCTGTGAGCTACCATGTGGTTGCTAGGAATTGAATTCAGGACCTCTGGAAGAAAAGCCAGTGTTCTTAACCACTGAGCCTTTTCTTCAGCCCCAAGGAGGCTATTCTTACAACGTCCATCAGAAAGAATCTTTTATTTGAGACAGGCTTTCTGGTCACCTGGACAGGCCTTGAACCTCCTGTACAGCCAAGGATGGGTGGTGACCTTGAACATCTTTGATCCTCTGGCCTCAACCTCCCAAGAGCTGAGATAGAAGCAGTTTCTAAATTCATTTCTTAGGATTTGGAAGTAGGTAGAAACAAAAACCTTATTAAAATCAGAAGATAAAACTTACTCTTCTCTAACTATTTTGGGCACAATTGATATCAAAAGACATCCATTTGCCAACCAAAGACAGTACCACACAACACATTTGATGTGCCCTCTACTGGAAAGTTTTATATGGTAGCAAAGATGTGACCCTCGGCTCTCATGATAGATGGCTAACATCTGTGAAACCTCTTTTTAGGACAAATGTTTCTGAATTCTACACACTGTCATGCTATGTTTGCTTTCTTGTCCTATTTGGAAAACAGGTTCTATTAGATTCAATCAATGATGTGACTATATTTTAGGGAACTTAATTATTTATTGAAATGTAAATACTCATTTTAGCTAATAATCCATTTCTCTCTCTCTCTGTTTTTTTTTTTTAAGAAATAAGAGTATATGGCAACCAGGCCCTATTCTTCCTGGATTGGAGGGCTCCCCCAAAAGTGAGCTAGTAAGTGCCCCTTTCCAGTGCCCTGTCCCTCCAGTAACCTCCCAGTATATATCTCTAATTTGACTCATTTTTCCACATGTTTTCACATACAGCTGTTGGCATAAGCTCAAAGGAGCATAGAAAAAGCTACCCGTGAACATGTTAGCTAACAGGTTTTCTTATGGACTTTCATGCTTAACATTTTATTTAAAAGTGTACAGCCAGATTTGGGTTATCACGGTGTCTTTGAGCAATAATGTATAAAGAGACAAAGGAGTCACTCTTCCATTTTCTCCCCAAAGTGTTCTATAGCAAAACTTGGAATAAGGCACCAGGAACCATGTCACGTCACAGGGTCTATGACAGCTGCATCTTCCTGGAAGGGAATTTTTACTCAAAGATCAGCCATTCAAAATGTAATTTTCACAATCAAATGGCATAATGACATGTAGAATTCAAAAACATTTGTCAAAAAAAAAAGAAAAGAAAGAGAAATTTCATGGATGTTAGCCATCTCTAAGGGGAGCCAAGGTCCACATCCTTGGTACCACTGCTAAGCGTTTTGTCAGAAAAACCTGCAGAACGTTACTAGGTTTCTTCTGACTCGCCCCAAAGCTTCATCTGCTCCCAAGGCTCATCTCAGACATCTTGGAAACACAAGGCTATTTGTATAATGCACGGGCAGATCTTAAGATTATTCTTACCAACAGGAAGAAATTATTCATTGGTTTCGAGATACAGTTCCACTGAGGCCCCCCTTTCAGGGTGTCTTGACTCAGGACACATGGATTCTGCTCCATTAGGGGCCCCTTTTAGCATAATGTCTTAACATAGGACACACCCTAGTTCAAGTGTCTAAATTCTGCCACTGAATAGACTAGGCATGTGACCTTGAATGAGTAGTTTAATCTCTATATTCTCCTGTTTCATCACAAGCCCTTCATAAGATCATTAAGGCATTTGAAGGTGCCAAACTTTGTAAGGCATATGGAATAGCACCAAGGGTGCATGAGCTTCAACACCTACTGCAGGGACCACCAAAGTATTATTTTCCTAGCAGTTACTCTCCAGATGGAAGGAATATGAGTATTCTCACAAGGAACCTCGTATTCTTTCCTCAAGACAATAACCATACATTAAAGCTACAGCCCACCCTCCAATGATCAGCCTTCAGTTTTACATCATAAGTAAGATCAAAGGACCAAAAAAAAAAAAAAAAAGAACTTTGTATTCTTGCCTCAAAAGCCAACAGAAAATCTATGATGAGCAAAACCCTGCCAGACAACATTGATTCCAGAAGGTGAGAGACTTCATCTTCACATTTTATTTGAAGATCGGACTTTAAACAAAAGAACAAATATTTAAAGACTGAAGACAAGGTTTCACACAAGCCAGGCATTCTTCAAGTTCACTATGTGACCATGGATGTATTTCAACTTTTGATCCTCCTGTGTGTACCTCCTGAGTGCTGGCATGACAGACTTGGGCCACCACACCTGAATTCTGTAGGGCAAGGACAGAATTCAGGGCTTTATTCATGCAAGGCAAGCAGCCTTCTGACTGAGCTTTGCCTTCAGCCTGGAATTTAAGTCAGATCAATTATACATACTTACAGATTATTTTTTCTGAAAGAAGCTAAAAGCACAGGTCTGGTCTAAATAGTTTATCCAACTAGATGACAGAAATCTATTCCAAGAATAAGGAACCATGATGTACTTTATAATTGAAATGCAGTAAAAAAGCCAGCAATCCTGTATTCATTTTATCATTGCCTAGTTGTTTTGAAGTGTTTTTCCATTTTAAAGAATTCATTATTTTGTGATTCAAAAAATGGTCAATACTTCTATTAAATAAAATACAGATTTCCTTGGACATTCTGATCTCAGGACTTCTTGACAATCTTAAAAACTATTAAGAACATCAAGGAGATTTTGTTCCTGTAGATTATGCTAATATTTACATAATTAAAATTTTAAACTAAAAGATTAAAAATGTTTCCTTTGATGCTTTTAGTATAACATTAAACCAAATGCATGCTAAAATAAATCAAATACTCTTATGAAAAAAAAAGATTATTTCCCCAAATCTAATAATGAGTGTTCTTGACTCACAGGCTGGTAAGTCTCTGTCACATCTGAAGCTAAAGAATACAGATGAAATTTCCCTCCCTCTGTTGCCTTCAGTGTGTTGCATTTTGTTGTGTTGTGTGCACAGGAAGTGTGGTGTGAAAGCAATCTGGTCATCATAGATACATATTGTGGAAGCATATGAGTTTTTAAAATAGGTTCTTGCTGTTGAGAAACAAGGAAGATCTCGGACAGTCTAGGCTGGACTCTGTCTCTCTATGGGGATGAGTGATCCCCACCATTACTGATCTTTCTTTCTTCCACTTCCCAAGTGCATGGGACTTCGGGTATGCACCAGCATGCCCAGTTTTTGTGGTGTGGGGCATCAAACTCAGGGTCTCATGTGTGCTAAGCCAGAGCTCTAAATTTAGCTATATCCCCAGCCTTCACCAAGAATTTTACAGGCTAACTTCAGTGCAACAATTGAGAGTCTAGCAATTTAAAAAGTCTTGGAGTCTTTATTTATATGGTTTAAAGATCACCCTGGAGCTTAGGTTTTCTTCTGCACCAGGAGATATATAAATCATTGACCTTCAAGAGTTGGTATCCTTTGGTCTACCACTTAAACATGACAAGAGACAGTTTCTTTAAGTTAAATTGTGTGTGGATCTAGACACACTTTGGAGGAGCCATCGAAACATCTTAATGTCCGTCTCCCAGTTTCAATGGATTTTCACCCATGAACATTTTGTAGTTATCTCAATTTAGCCATTTGGAAAACCTTACTCATTAAATTATTTAAACAATTCAAATAAAGACACGGATATCAAATAGTATATGGATTATACCATCAAGTTTTGTCAGCCAAACTTTTCAGCTGTATGTGCTGATGCATGCCTATAGTGTCAGCACTTGATAGGCTGGTGAGTTCTAGCTCATCATGGATCACATGGTGAGACCCTGTCTCTGAAACAAACACGGCAAAACCTGAAAAGCCTTTAAGAATTGAGATGCCAAGCTCGAAAGAAAGAGAGAAAACTATCACTAGCTTTCTCTGAATGAGGTTCAGATTGAAGAAAGTGTCTAAATACCCACGTCAGAATAACCAGCCTTGTCCCCTATTGATTCAAGCAGGAAATGTGATCTGTGGAAAAGACAGCTGACTATGAAGGCTTGATAGCTACATGAATATGACGCTTTTTTTCTTGAGAAGAGTTACATAGCAGAAGGTGCTAGCCTGACATGGCACATTAGAAAAGCATCAATAAAACCCAAAGTTGAGGTTTCCAGCAACCAACAGTTTTAATTTGGATATTTTTGTTTGGTTTTGATTGTGGAAGTAAAAATCTCTTCCTGTGATTAAACTCTGACTCTGGGCTCTCCTGTTGCAGCCTGGAGTGCTGAGCTCATAGCTTCAAATAATACAAGCAGCATCTTAGTGTTTTTGAAAACAGTTTTTCCTTCCTGGTCTTGGGGGAGAAAAAGGTTTCAGGTTAAACTACAGACCACATTCTTGAGGATTTGTAAGGTTTGTTTTCAAGAGCATTCTATTCTTCACAGTGTGTTTGACATTTGCTCTTTCTACAAGCCTTTGAGCTCTCATTTTCCTCACTATAGCCATCCTTCCTCACGCTTGATGTGGCTCCTTAATTGATGGTGTAATGCATTGCTGCTGATCAGAATGTGGTCCATGGATCATCAGCATCAACATCACTTTGAAACTTGATAAAAATACAGGATTTCAGGCTGGAAAGATGGCTGGGCCATTCAGAACATTGGCTGTCCTTCTGGAGGACCCAGGGTTGGTTCCCAGAAACCACATGGCAGCTCACAAACATCTGTAACACCAATCCCAGGAAATCCAACAATCTTTTTTGACCTCTAAGTGCACCAGGTACACATGTGGCATGTTTAGGCAAAACACTCATATATGTAACATTTTAAAATAAAGACAAAAAATGGTACTTAAGAATCAAGGATTTCACATTGATGTGATGGCTCAGTGCATAAAATCATGTACTGTGCAAGCCTAACAAGGTGGGTTAAGTTCCTGGAACCCACATACAGATGGAAAAAGAAAGCCAACTGTGCAGTGCTTACCTCTGACCTCCAGATGTGCACGTGGCATGCCACATGCCCCCACATGTTACACACACATACACATGCACGTACACATACACCATGAGTGTACACACACACAAGTAAATAAATAACAAAACAAAACACAGGATTTGGGTCTCACTCAGGTTTTGCCATGTTTGTTTCTGAGACCGGGTGTCACTGTGTGGTCCATGCTGGCCTAGCACTCACCAGCTTGTCAAGTGCTGGGATTACAGATATGCATCACCACACATAGCTAAAGAGTTTTTCTGACAAAATTTGATCCTGTGTTAATCAATACACTTTTTGATATCTCTGTGTCATTATTTGAATAGTTTAAATACACAGTCTTTCTTATTGAACCCCAAAAGTCACTTTAACAAGATCCCCAGATGTCGTGGATGCTGGTATCCTGGAGACCTGGAATACTTTAGAAAATACATTATCTCTCCATTTCAGAAAATGTCCCACATCCAATATATAAAGTCAGAAGAGAGAGAGAGGAAGAGAGAGGAGGAGGTCAAGGAGATACTGATTCTGAATCCATGCTCTGAGTACCTCATGGCTTGGTGATTCCTGCCAGAAGTTACTCACCTTTATGATTTTCTTATAGAAATCAGAAAATCCTGGTTTTTTAGGTAAAACTAGTTCAAGTTGGCCTTCTGCTTCTTGGAACTCAACGAATTCTAACATAATATGGAGAGAGAGAGGAGAGATATTGAAGGATACATGTAAAATTTGTATTTGGTAAAGGTTTATTTTTTTTTAAATGACTGTGTGTGTGTATCTCTATGTGGGTTTGGGTCCAGGACTGGTTGCTTTCACAAATTACATTAAAATTAATTACACTGTAATCAGCCTAGTCCGTGTACTTCTTTTCCTATTGCTGTGATGAAACACCCAACCAAAGCAATGTAAGCAGAGAAGAGTTTATCTTGGCTCACTGTTGGAGGGGACACAGACTGTCATGTTGATAGGGGCATGAGACAGCTGGTGCTACTGCATCTGCAGTTGAGAAACAAGGAGAGACAAACATGGGTGCTTAGTTCACTGTGTCCTCCTGGACCTGAGGTAATGAGATGCTGGGTCCTCCATCCATGGAAATGCCCTCACAGGGCCATATGGAGGGGAGACTCCTGGTTGATCCCAAACCCAGGAACCTTAGCAATGAAGGTTAGCTATTATAAGCTGTAAGCATTCGAAAATACTTTTCATCTTCATGTTCCCAGCCTGGATATAGACCCCTATTTTACTGTGAATTCTTTATTAAAGAATTAATTATTAAATAAAGTATTAAAGCCAAGAAGAGCCAAAGCTAAGATCTTAGCCACTGCCCACATCACTGTCATTGCTTTGCCCATAACCTTTGTTAAACTAATTACACAGCAAAGACACTGCCTTTCTTCCTCTATGAAATTAGGATAGTGGGGGCTGTAGAGATGGCCCAGTAGTTAAGAACACTTGTTGCCTTTCAGAAGACCAGAATTCAGTTCCCAGCACCCACAAGGTGGCTCACAGCCAACCAGGGAATCACATGCCCTCCTCCAATCTCCATGGGTTCTGCAGGTACACTGTGCAAAGGCACATGAAGGCTGACTCTGACACACATAAAATAAAAATGAATCTTTAAAGCTAACACAGTGATGGCAGAAATAAGCAGAAAATGGACTTTTCTGGACACAAAATTGTGTGAATCTGATTCCCAGCAACCACTGTTGTGTTACACAACAAATGAACTTGGGGGCAGAATGGAGTGTCTAAATATGGATATGGTAAGATTGCCCTAGGTTCCTGGGGTGAGCCCAACCTAGTCAAGTGAGCAGCTGAGAAGGGAGATGAGACTAAGCTGCAATGCCTGAAAGGACTTGGTCTTCATTTATGGCTTCACAAATGGAGAGAGGAGACAGTTAGTGAGCACATTACGGTTAGCCTGTACCCATTGTGAAAAAAAACGTTTTCATAGTACCCAGGAAGGATAGGGCTCTAACAACATGAACAAAGGCGCAGAGAGGAACACAGCCCCAGAGCCTCCTAAGGCAGTAACACCCTGTCCAGCTTTGAATCCAGCTGTGGAGATGGAGCCGAGAGGCTGCCAAGCTAAGCTGAGCCCAGACTATTGACCTACAGAACTGTAACGTGGGAAATAGCTATGGTTTTAAACCACCTAGTTTTTGGTAATTAGCCTAGGAAAACGAATACGCATGTAATGTATTCACTTATGAATACATATGCACTTATAAATGAAAAATGTCAGGTAAAAATATGTGCTGTCATAATTCGATACTGTGATCTCATAGAGACTTTGTGTTATAGAATGTACTGAGCTAATGTCGCATCTATTACAAGAATGATAAGGGTGACAGGGGAAAGGGAAGCGATGCTTAGCTCATGAATTTAGTTCGCTTTTCAAATGCTTAACTTTCAGGCTGTCTCCAGGTCCCTAGAGACTTGGGCCTCCCTGAATACAGAAAGGTTTGATTAAAGCTCAAGTCCTTCTGAAAGCTTTTAATAGCTTTCTTTTTAAAAAAAAAATTATCCCAACTCTCTTTTCTGTGCTGTTTCCCCTAAATGCAAGAAAGCACAAAGATACTAAAGAAACAAAGGAGATAAAATTGAATCAGGGTCCCTTCTACCTTCTCCATTATTCAAAGCACTTAGTGAGTTATAAATGATTTAAGAATGATACAGCCAGGCTTCTTTGAGTAAATACTTTTCATCTTCCTGATTGCTAAGCAGGAGAAAGAAGAGTCCACATTCCCATTAGCTGAGACTTTGAACTATCTTTTGCCAAATAACATCTTTCTTCCTGTCTGGTCTATTTTTTAATATGGAGGCAAATCAAGAGAAAAACCATACAACTTCAATACTGCTTTTATTTAACAGTTGCATTATGCCAGCAAGGGACCAGGTATTGCATAAAATATAGACATAAGACTCTGATTACATGAACCATGAGGTAAGTGAAGCCAGTCAGTATCAGATACTATGAGGTTCCAACTGGAGCCTTAGCGTTTGCTCATAACTGCACGTAGCATTATGTAGGTCTAGACTTATAATGAGCTTCATAAACATTCGTCACTTATACTAGGCTCGAATTTGATTCCTCCTGTGTATAAAACAGGCGTAAGAAGATGGGTGAGCCAGCCATAAGCAAATGCTCACTCTAGCTCAGGACTGGGGATGACATAAAGATAGACCCAGGAATAGCTGGCACTTGTCATTTTTCAAAATATCCTGCAAGTATTTATTAGTCAACCATTCCACCATGCTGTAGGAAACAAAAATACTGTGTTTCTCCTGAAGAGCCTGCGAAATGGTAGCTTCAAATGCGATCATTTTTTCCCAGGAGTCTCCCATAAAATCTCAACTGGAGAGTAAAGAATTAGAGTTCTGTGAAGTCTGAAAATGTTTTCAACAAGTCTGGGGGTGGGGAAATGAATAGAGGTTGAGGGAGATGTGGTAATAGGGCATCTGAGGGGACATGGATATGGGCGGGGGTGGACTCCACTGAAACACGGTGTACACATGCACAAAATTCTCAAAGAATAAACTTAAATTTTAAAAGTTTGAAAGGGTGCAGGAAAGATGGTTCGCTAGCTAAGAGCACTCTTGGCTCTTGCCGTGGGAGAACTCAGGTTTGGTTCTCAACACCAACATGGCGGCTCACAATAGCCTGAGAACAGTTTCAGGGTGTCTGGAACCCTCCCTTCTAATCAGCTGGGGAAAAAAAGAAAACTCAGACACATAAAATAAAATAACTAAATGCCCAATCAAAGAAGGAAGGGGGTGACAAGTAGAAGGGAAAGCTGACAGCACCCTGAGTGAACTCTACTGGTCAGGAGTTTTCTTCAACCATTGTGTGTATTTTCTCGATTACTCTGGACCATTATTTCCTCAGATAGTTAACAAAGACATTTTCATAGGAACCATTGACCCTAGAGAGCTCATAGATACATCGTTCTGGTCCAGATAGTATTTAGTTTTATTGGACAGATTTAAGATGCAGTGTTCTGTCTGGCCCACACTCTGTTGAATATGATGCAAGGTGCTGGGCATCACTGGTTATTAAATATGCAGTCCACCATGGAGAGATTCTTTTTTTTACCCTCTCCCCCCCCAGAAAGAGCAGCTCTGGTGGTGGGACTATCTCAACACCAGGTGTCAGAATTGGGATTTGAGAACACCATACTATTTAGGCTTCCCACATGATCAGAACGCTGTTCTGTTTCCTTCTCATTTATTCTGCTTCATGCCCAGTCCTTCACTTCCTAGGAGCCTTCACCTCTGGTTTTCTTATTCAGAACTCAGAGCATCCAGGCTGAGTTTCTTGTCATTACCATGACAAGGTGAGCTTTCACTTCCAGAGCCGTGTGGGACACTAATGTCCCCCAGAAGTATCTCATGAAATGCCGTTCACACCCCATGCTCACCTGCCTTACGCTTTATGCTTCTTCAGGGCAATTACTGATCCTAAAATGACTTTTAGTATTTATTTAGTTTTTGGTTAAATACAACTGTCAAGGGTCTAGGTGCCAAAGTATCTAATTCAGAGCTCAAGACCTAAGAAGCATACAACAATATTTATTGGAAGAATTAAAAATTGTGTATATTCTCACATATTGTATGACTTTTCTTACCTTAATAACTGTATAATATTCCACTAAGATCTAAATGCTGAGCTAAACACAATTTTTATTAGTTTGAGGGATTGATGCTCCCACATTTAAAATTGAGGCCTAAAAAAAAAATCAGCCTGTAAGCAGATGGCAGTTTGCTGCCTACAGTGGAGCTGGTTCTGGTGACAGCTCTTTGAAACCTGGATGTGTCACAGCCTTCCCGGACCCTTCATGATTTAGTTCCCAAGTGTGGTTATCTGAGTTCTGGTCCTGCTTACAGCTGATGAAATGCAGAACCAACTTCAGGAAGCATGTTCTCTTTAAATGTTAAGCAGTTCCCACCCCTCCTGATGAAAAAAGAAAGTTTGTGCTTCCTTCATCCTCTGCCTCATCCCATGACATCTCCCTGGGAAGCTAATCACGGCTACAGTAATCGAATTATACTAATTTTGGACCACCGGCACATGCATTGATTTCAAGCAACCAAATACATGTGCTGAACTTCAAGCCTTTAAGAGCGATCACACAGCTCTGAGATTGAAAAACAGCTCTCAGGGGAGCTGGAGAAGTTCAGAGGCAAAGTATGGCTGTTCATGACTATTCTCAAATGAGTCAAATTATCTAGCAGATTCAAAGCGATGAGTTCTCCAAGCCATCCAGGACTGTGATGCGCCCCACCCCACCCCCAACCTCCTTTCTCACAAGATGAAGATTTAACTGTGAGAATATGTCTAGCCTATCCTAAATTCTGCCCTCAGTTTCCTGATAGCAACTCAGCATGGAAGCAAGTGATGGACAGATCGTGACCAGACTGTGTGTAGACTTGGCTAAGAATAGATTCTGATTTTTCTATTGCTAAGATTCCTGCCCATTCCACAGTGCGTACTGAAATATAGCTGTTTTTCCCCCTTTACAATTATAACACACAAGATAGTTAGGACTATTTCCCAGAGGCAGACAGTATTAATCTGCATACCTGAATGCTATTTCCACACATATCTCTCTACAGCATCTATATTTTTTCCATAAACACATAGTGTTTAAGAAAGCAATATTAATTACATGCACTTTAATACTGAAAGCACACATAACAAATTTTACCTAGAATGCATATTTTATTCATCTTGCTGAGAGGAAAGGTAGATGAAAGAAAAAGATGTATGCTTCAGTATCTGTTTAATAATGTGGCAGGTTGTGTGGGAAAACCTGTGGGGATGGAAAGTGAAGGCTGTAGTCATATCTGTTTGAAACAAATGAAACAGAAGAATTTGTGTTTAAAATACAAACAGTATCTCAGGAATTTGCCATAGCAAATATCAGCATTAATAACATTTTTCTGGAGGCTCACAAAAATATAATCAATTTTTCAGTTCATAAAATTTCCAAAAATTGAATTTACATTTGCTAAACCAATTAACAAATTCAAATTTACGCAGTGTTGGTGCTTCTAATTGGCAGCCGTGCATTTTTATGAGTCTTCCTGTTAATCTCTTATGGTAATCAAACTCACAAATTTAAAATTCATTGGTGTTCTTGATACATGGAACTAGTTAAAATTCTTAATTAAATTAGGGTGACTAAAAGAGAAGTCATTTTAAAAGTAAAATCATAAAGTGTTATGACTAATGTTGTACAAATTAGCATAAAGTAGTTTTGGGGAGAATCATTTGGAAGACTTTGTAATTCAGAACACCTGCCATTACTGCACTTGTTAAACTTCTATCAATTAATCATTACTCCCTTGAATAGCAGGAAAAATTGAATATTGTGAATATGAAGAGCGTGATTAATCGCAAATGGCAAATTGCTGACTGGTTCCATTATTACCTGTGCTTTAAGAATTTTTAGAAATAAATGTCTATTATGTATTGTATGAATACATAAATTATCCTAATGCACTCCATATTGGACGGCTTTCTGTCTTACTCATTCTGTAATAAATGTTTTCTCCAAGGTAGAAAGATGACTTGGAGAACACGATTTTGTAATAGGATATGATTATAGCTTCATCAAAAACGTTTAATGATCACATTATTTAGTCTTATTCTCTAAATGCACACTAGCCATATATTTTGTATTTCAAAGGGCTTGGGTGGAGAGAACAGTTGTTTTTGCCATAGTGGGGAAATCAATCCCCATTTGAAGTGTTTAGGATTAAGCAATACAGCACCATGGCTTCGAAATGTTAATTAATTCTCAATTTGGCCTGTGGTTCTCCAGCCTAAGCATTTAGATTGCAAAGGGCACTTCAGCTAAGACTCATTTTATTACAAGTTAAAATCTCAAAAAAATTGATTTAGAAATGTGTTTCTAAATCAATGCAGCAAGAGCAGAGTACCTAAAATCTTTGCTGAAATGTACTTTTCATTATCCGAAGATTCACACAGGGATCTCTAATGGTCCCTGAAAATTCAGAGATTATCAAGAAATGTGGCTTTAAGTACCTTGAAATTGCTACAGCTATTTATCTTAGCCAGCCCAAGACAAAACTATATGAGTAGTGGAAGGAAAGTGTTCCAGATAGAAGAACTACTTCAGCGGTGTTTTATAGTTCAGAAAACCAGAGGACGTGGGGCGAAATTAGCAAGAAGCGTGGGGAGCTCATGTGGGCAGATGACCGATACACTCAAACTTCACAAAATCCAAATCCGGTTAAAAGTATCTCAAAGAGGATACTACTCTTACTTTCTAGAAGGGAGGAGGAGTAGGAGGAGGAGGAGAAGAAGAAATCTAAGATATATCTTAAACAGTAGTTGTGGAACTCCCACCGTTCACTGTTGTTTGTCAAATATTGCATTAGGCTCTGTATTATTGACTGTTTTCATTGTTATAGTAAAACTGTAAGAAGCCACAGAAGAAATAAATGGCTTATTTTGGCTTAAGGGGTGTAAGGTCACATTACAGCTTCAGTTGCAAAGCAGAGAGAGATGAATGCCAGTGTTCTACTAAGCTTACCATTTTAACCAGTCTAGACCTCATCCCATGGATAATTCACCTTACGTTCACACTTGGTCTTCCTTCCTCAGTTAAACTTGCCTGGAAATACTCTCAGAAGCACATCAAGAACTGGAGATTGTTAATCCAGTCAAGTGAATGAAGAGGAGTAAACATTTCAGGCTCTGAGGATGTATATCTTCATGACTATGTAATCTTCAGGAACGTTGTGGTTTAAAATAGAGCTATGTTGGCATAGGAAGAGTGGTCCAGATTCTGTGATCTGGGTTTGGTCATTCTGTTTGAGAAGGGGCCTCTTTTTAATGGAGTTGCTTGATAAGTAACCCCGGGCCTCTGTCCGCTAGATTCCAGAGCATCCCCAGAGGTGTGACAGCTATAAATACCAAGAGATGCTGTCAGATATCACTGCTATTCAAATCATGGATGGCTACTGCATTGCTGCCTTCAGTTTCCACCTACAATTTATGTGGTAGATCAACCAGGTTTGGTTCCTAGTCAAGACATCCTTTTCAAGCAGTGGCAGTTACGATGCCTGCATTTAGGTGCTAGTTCTGCCCCTGGCTACCTCTCTGATTTTCATCTTCTCCAAAACTTAGCCTGTGAGATGACACATTCCACATTTATATTATTATTGTGGAGAATGAATGACATAATGTATGTAAGTATCACATAGTGCCCGGCCCATGACTAGCTAATGTGATTTTTTTTACTTATGTTTTTTTTTTGCATTGATGTTCAGTCAATATATTTTTTCTAAGTAAAATTAAGCACCTAAACACATCCTCAAGTTGCAACAAGACTCAAAAACAAATGATCACTTACCTGAAGAGGCTCTAAGCCAACAGTTCTCAATTGTCATAAACCTGTGACCCTTCATGTTGTGATGACCTCCAACCCTAAAATTATTTTCATTGCTATTCATAACAATAATTTTCCTACTCTTCTGGATCATAATGTAAATATCTATGCTTTCTAATGGTCTTAGATGACCCGGGTAAAAGGATCATTTGACCCACAAAGGGGTCATGACTCACAGATTACGAACCACTACTCTTTCTCCACATCCTCTCCAGCATGTGCTGTCACTTGAGTTTTTCATCTTAGCCATTCTGATGGGTATAAGGTGAAATCTCAGGTTTGTTTTGATTTACATTTCCCTGATGGCTAAAGAAGCTGAGCATTTCTTTAAGTGTTTCTCTGCCATTTGATATTCCTCTATTGAGAATTCTCTGTTTAGCTCTGTAGCCTATTTCTTTTTCAATTGGATTGCTTGGTTTGTTTGTTTTTTTAACTTCTTCAATTCTTTATATATTCTGGATGTTAGCCCTCTGTCAGGCATAGGGTTGGTGAAGATCCTTTCCTAGTCTGTAGGCTGTCATTTTGTTCTGATGACAGTGTCCTTTGCTTTACAGAAGTCTTTCAGTTTCATGAGGTCCCATTTATTGATTGTTGATCTTAGAGCCTGTGTTGTTGGTGTTCTGTTCAGCAAGTTATCTCTTATGCCAATGAGTTCAAGGCTCTTCTCTACTTTTTCTTCTAACAGGTTTAGTGTGTCTGGTTTTTATATTGAAGTCTTTAATGCACTTGGACTTTAGTTTGTACAGGGTGAT
This sequence comes from Pachyuromys duprasi, assembly GCA_028658305.1. Classification (NCBI taxonomy): domain Eukaryota; kingdom Metazoa; phylum Chordata; class Mammalia; order Rodentia; family Muridae; genus Pachyuromys; species Pachyuromys duprasi. Next base: position 42,847,644 of record CM053756.1, on the reverse strand, counting down.
TAGTATGGATCTATTTGCATTTTTCTACATGTAGATATCCAGTTAGATCAGCACCATTGTTGAAGATGCTGTCTTTTTTCCATTGTATGGTTTTGGCATCTTTGTAAAAAGTCAGATGTCCATAAATGTGTGGGTTGACTTTTGGATCTGAATGTAAACTTGTACAACCACTTTGGAAATCAATTTGGCACTTTCTCAGAAAATTAGGAATAGTGCTACCCAGCTCTACCACTCCTTGGCATAAATCCAAAATATGCTCAAGTATATAACAAAGTCTTTTGCTTAACCATGTTCGTAGCAGCTTTATTTGTAATAGCCAGAATCTGGAAACAACCCAGATGTCCTTCAACTGAGGAATGGATACAGAAATTGTGGTACATTTACACAATGGAATACTACTCAGCAATTAAAAACAAGGAAATCATGAAATTTTCAGGTAAATGGTGGGAACTAGAAATGATCATCATGAGATATCCCAGAAGCAGAAAGACGCACATAGTATATTCGACATATAATATAGGATAAACATACTAAAATCTGTACACTTAAAGAAGCTAAGCAAGAAGGAGGACCCTGGGTAAGATGCTCAATCCTCATTAAGAAAGGCAAACACCAGAATAGACATTGGAAGAGGGAGAAAACAGGAAACAGGACAGGAACTTACCACAGAGGGCCTCTGAAATACTGTACCCAGCAGGGTATTGAAGCAGATGCTGAGACTCCTAGCCAAACTTTGGGCAGAGTACAAGGTATCTTATAAAAGAAGGGGGAGATAGAAAGACCTGGAGGGGACAGGAGCTCCACAAGGAGAGCAATAGAACCAAAAAATCTGGGCATGCAGCTCCTTTGAGAGACTGATATTCCAACCAAAGACTATGTATGGAGATAAACTAGAACCCCTGCACAGTTGTAGCTCATGGCTGCTCAGTCTCCAAGTGGATTCCCTAGTAAGGGGAACAGGAGCTGTCTCTGACATGAACTCAGTGGCTCTTTGATCACCTCCCCCTGAGGGGGAGGGACAGCCTTACCAGGCCACAGAGGAAGATAATGCAGCCAGTCCTCATGAGACCTGATAGGCTAAGGTCAGATGGAAGGGGAGGAGGACCTCCCCTATCAGTGGACCGGGGAAGGAGCATGGGAGGAAAAGAGGGAGGAAGGAAAGAATTGGGAGAGGGTGAAGGAGGAGGCTACAGCTGAGATACAAAGTGAATAAATTATAATAAATTTAAAAAAAAGAATTTTTGAAAGCAAAAACTTAAAAAAGAAATAAAGTTCTAACTTAAAGCTTCAAAAAACTTAGAACCTACTCAGAAATGGTCTTTTACACAAATGACCATGAAAGGACAATAGATAAATGACCTCAGCTTCATACATATTCACTAGCTCACACATTCATCAAGAATGGTAATACTGTCCTATAAGCTGCTTTAATTCCTCCCAACACTGGTACTTTACTCCATAAATATTTTTCCTATGGAGGAACAGAATGAATGTCAGAATTTTTTTTAAAGTGAAATTTCTTCCAAATTGCCACTGACGTATTATGGAGGCTGTTGGAGTCAGTTCTGTAAGTAGGTCCTTCAATAAACAGAAAAGGTAACGATGATGTTTAATGCCTGGCATATATATGGCCCCAAATAGGTTTCAGAACATTTTCATTTACATTACCCTATCTCACAGCAATATATCATTAGCACTCATGTCCTCTGGGACCTCAGCAATTTAATTGCAACAGCTATACGATGGACTCTCCTCAGCCTAGGATGTAACAGTCTTACTAAATGAACTTGACCTGACAAGAATCTGCTTTAATAACACCAGATTGCTTTTATGATACCTCAGATTAAGTCATAAATATAAAACCCCTTAGACTCTGTGGCACAAAGTCACAGATCTAGATATTGCTCCGAGATTCTATTTAAGATTCTTTCTTCTGCGAAGGGAGGCAGCCCAATGGGGTGAGAAAATTTCACCAGGTTCTCATTTGGTGAGTCATTGATCAAATGAGAATTTCGAGCTGATGACTCCTTGACTTTCTGGTGGTAGTAATCCTCACAAAGACAGAACTTAAGCCTCACCTAGGCTCACCAGGCTTTCTTAGGCTCAGTGAAAATATTACATTTCTTATATGTACATTACATATACACTTTAGTTCTCCTTATTTAACCCAAGACAGTAACGAATACATAATTCAGCTAGCCAACATGGAAAGTGGGAATATAACACAGTTGACATCTCTGCATTGATCATTTCTTTGCTTTGATCTCCAAGTGGAACTTTCTTTCTTCACCTGCTGCTTTAGCATCTAATGTGCACGGGGACACTCATCTCACTTTTAGAGAAATTCTGCAGCTATCATTGAGTGAAAAGAAATTGCACATTTTCAAGCAATAAATGCATTTACCATAATCTTTTATTTATAGTTTATTCTCCCTTGATTGCATCAAAATGGAATATTTCCCATAAACTGCATGGGTGATATGCCACTTCACAGATATATACAATGTGACTTAATACTGTTTGTCTGTAGACACTTAAGAAATGGCTGGCAATATTGAGAATGTTGGTGGCTGCCTGCTAGGACTTTAAAAAGCCACCAACTATCATTTCATACTGGATCCTATGGACCATATTCATATCATTTGAGTGCTTGCAGAGTTCTTTATACAGAGAAGCTTTAATAATCTCCATGTAAAATGGAAGATGCACAGGTCAACCAACAGTGGTCAAGGAAGACTAAGGATGTAGGCAAGTGATGTGATTATGAGTGAAATATGAGCAGAAGTGAGACTTCCTAAGAATACTATCTGAGTCTTGAGGCACATCTCAGGATCAAGTTTGGATGGAAACAGAACATGGTCATTTATCAACTACCAAAGGACAAAAGACTATGCTTTTATCTGTTTCTCTTTATATTAGCATAGAGTAGGCAGTCTACTGACTTCTTGTTAAGCTGAATGAACACTGTCTTTAAAAAAATATCAACTCATCTCCTCAGCACTCATTAAAATCTAGAGAGGACTAGCTTCCAAAGGATCTCTGCTGACCCCACAGGAGCAACTTGGTTTATCCAGTTACTTAGCCATGGGTGCTAACTGGCTGCTGAATCTGCTTACAAAGCCTCTTAGAGTCATGATTGCTAATTGTAGCATTGCATTTGGGCCTCCCTACCATTAAGACAGGGAAATCACAGCCTTATATTTAAAGAATAAATTCCACAGTTTAACCAGTATTTAAGAAGTTAGTCTTAAATGGAGAGAAACACAGTACTTAGGATTACCTGGATAAGGGCTGCCTGGGCAATCTCAGGTTAAGTAGTTGGACAGAGGAAAAAGCTAATTTCCTTCCTTCCTTCCTTCTTTCCTTCCTTCCTTTCTTCCTTTCCCTCTTTCTTTTCACAATTGTATTAGTTCTTTGAGAATTCTGTTCAATGTATTTTTACATTGGGATAGATGCCTCCCAGATCTATCCCTCTTTCTCTACCCATCCCATATTTTGATTTCTCTTCCCCATCATCCTCTTTAATTTAATTAATTTGTGCTGCCCTTATATGTTTGGACGCATGGCCTTGCGCTGGAGTGCAACTGGCCCTACCAGAGGTCATACCCTTAAAGAAAAGCAGCCATCTGTCTCCCAGGAGTTATGAGTTGCCAAGAGCTCCTAAGCTAGGGCTCCGCCTCCCTTCTTGTAAATGAGATCACCTGTGAAGGCCTTCTCAGTCTGTCAGTGCCTCCTGAAAGGTCACCAGGAGAAGAGATATGCACAGATAAGAGAAGAGGATGGAGAAGAGGGAGCTCCATAGTCAAGAGGCTCACTTCTTTCAATGAAAGGAGATGGCCACAGTGAGGATTCTCCAAATAGCTGTCCACATCCCAGTAAGACAAGAAGTCAGTGGCCAACCAGAAATCGCATTCGCAAAAAACAAAAACAAAAACACCCTAATCCTTGATGACTCTTACACAACCATGGTATTCACATAGTTGAAAAACTTTGATCCCATCTCTTTTCAGGAGTCACCTGAAAAAGCCTAATCCTTCACGAAACCTTTCCAGGTTAAGTAGCTCAGCCTTCCTGATGTTGTCTCTCTCTTAGATACCCATGAAAGTCACTCGGTATTATGTGTAGAAATACCATAGATGCTCTGACACTTAAAAATAAGCTAAACATGATAATTCCCATTTAGAAATATTTTCTCTAAACAAAATGAGACCCAATTGGTCCATGCCTTAAGAACAGCTCTCACCACAAACAGCTTGAAGGTTCTGTGTCCTCTCTTCTCTACACGAGTTCCTAAAAGTGTACTGCTTCACACATCCAATAGTCTCACTGGTGGATGTTTCTGTACAGGTAAGGCTATACATCTGCCACTTGATTAAGGAACTTCATCAGTAAAACAGTGTGATTACTAACACGTTTTGCACCATAGATGGATAGCCTAGAGCATCCATTTCTTCCGGATATGTGAGCTTTGATCCGTTGTTTGTTGGGGGAGGAAATATTTCTAGGATGTTTTGCACTCTTTCTCCTGGAATGAAAGGATTTAACAGTAGGGAAAAGAAATGAGTCACTAACCAAGTTGGAGACAGCAGTCTGAAAGATAAGGGCCACATTTGAGCTACATCTCATGCACAGAGAGCATCTCCTGAGCCTGTGGAATTATCAGCTGTGGTAGGTGAGCTTATCCCTTTTCATAGGAAACTCAGCCACCTGTGTGAGTTATTTCCAGGCTTAGTCACTTCTTTGAAATTCATTGACACCAGTGCTTAACCTCTACTGAAGATACTCTTATGTAAATGAACTGGGACAACATAAATCCATTTCCGGTGTGTTTTTCCTTTATTCCACATGACATGAACAGGATCTCAGAATCATGAATTTATGCTGAGATTTATCACTACTCTGATGATCTTTTGAATTTATTTATCTTCATGACCCTCTACAGAGATAATCTTCCCTGGAGGGTTGAAAGGTAATATTGATGAGGAACTCAGTGTTTCCTTACCCAAAGCTATCTGGGAATGGATTGGCCATCACTTCCCACCAGGCCTCTATTTTAGCTATAGAAAAATTAATGTAAAAAGAATATTTATTATCAAGTGTCTTCACAGAGTAAACCTGGTGCTGCCAAATGGTGGATATAAATCCAGAGAAAATATGCTTGTCCTTAGATCAAATATTCTCACTCAGCATTTGTCATCTGGAGACATGTTTTAGAAGAATGCCTCACCGACTCAGGAAAAGATTCTCCACCCATCTTGCCTTCTTTGCAACAAGGGAATGATGACTTAGACCTTGTCTGCTCTTTACCCTTTGGTGTTGATTTCACAGTAAAGGATGGTCATCTAACTAAATCCCTGACCAGATTAGTATGAAAGATATTAAATAAAAGATAAAAGCTGATTTGAATTTGTAATTTGTACAAGTTTCACATCTTTCTATAATACAAAATCCTGGTTCTGCCAAGATGGTGTAAGCACATCCTTTCAAATTGTCCTCTTCTCCTCCTCCTCCTTCCTCTCCTCCTCCTCCTTCTTCTCAATGTACACCATGTGTGATCAAGCATAGGAATGATCAGTGGAAAGGGGGAATAAAGAAAGCTGACCACAACAGGACATCATCACTTCAGCATGGGGCTAAGATCCATGGGTTTCTTCTTGCCACCCACATGTCCAAGATAAGGCAATGAAGAAACCTTTAATCCCAAAATGCCAAGAGGCACAGATTAAATATGGTCCAGAACAAGCCTGCTCATCCCAAGACAAGAAACCATGGAATTGAAGCCTAACATTAGGAAACAGTCTTGACAACATTGGCTTCACTCCAGACAGACACTACAAGACGAGAGACCCCCCCCTTCCACCCATGGAGGGGGAATTGATTTAAAACCCCATCTCCTTACAGAATAAAACAGATAAGTAGTCCTTTGAGTCCACAACATCTGCTTGAAGACCATGGTGGTGGAGAGAGAATAGTCCACACCCCGCCAAGTAAATGTAGAGAGTACTCCAGATTCCTCGCCAGAGCAAACACACTGGATCACCACAAGAAGATAAGCCTCTACTGCCACTCAGCATGAATGAAAACTCCAGGAAGTTTGATTGGAATCAATGCCTACTAGCTTACTTTCTCCCTACATATCTTCAAGATGCAGTTGAACTCTGAACTTAAACAACCAAATAGCTTGGAGGAGGTAAAAGGAATCTGTAGGAAATGAAACATTGTGAAGTGAGTTGGTTTCTTTGCTTGTTCTGGAACCTGGGGCCACCAGTACCTCATAAGAATGGGTGCCTCCATGCTCCATGCTTGTTGGCCTCATGAGTCAGATTAAGGTATAGGAGACATGTAACACTCATAAAGACACTTAGGACTACCTACACCTTACCTTGCAACTTGACAATGTCATGGCCCACAGAATAAAGATGATTACAGAGGAGCCAGAGTCTCATGATACATCTGAAACATTTGAGCTGGTAAACACTTGAAATTATTTGTCATGTGAACAATCAAGAAAGCCACACCATGAGCAGGAAGAATAGTCAATTTTAGCTGTGTTTGTTGTTGTTGGTTTGGTTGGTTAGATTTTTTTGTTTGTTTGAGTTCCTATATCTACCACCCTTCTCCAAACCAACCTTTTCTAACCCCCAAACACTAGGTAGGTGAGAAAGATGGTTAGAAGGGAACGGGGGCATAGACCGCTTTAGACAACTTCCTGCTGATTACAGTGGATGATTTCTTTAGGCCAAGTACAATCTTTGTCACCAGAATACCACCAACTAGTAATGCAGCAACCCAGCAGACAGCAATCCAGAAATAACAAAAGCAGCAGCAGAAACCAGAAGCAGCATGGCAAGCAGCAGGGGAAGCAGCAGCCAGCTCTGCAGAGAGCCTTCAGCTCCTCTACAGGCTCCGGAATTTATAAGAGTCCCCAGAATTCCAAACGTAAACTATCCTCAGCTGGCAAAATTATGCCCCTCCTAGAGCATGAGACAAATCATAGTTAGCAACTCTGGACAATTAGAAGCAGCCCTATATTCCACACCTGGGATTAAAGCAAAAGTATATTCATATAACTGTATAAAATAAGAACAATTATGAGGACTCTCAGGTGGGAATTACATTTACAATGTCCAGTCCATATGTATTTGGCAACCTTGGAGAAAACTGCAAAGCTGTAACTATCTAGACTCCAGCGCCATCAGAGACATGAAAAGGCTAAATTTTGCTGGAGTCAACAGGAAGTGTACAGCAAGCAGCTTTCAAAATTATAGAAATGACAGCCACCCAAGGTTCTTCTCTCTGTATTGATGGGGCATTCAGACAACAGGCCCAGAGTATCTGACAGACTTTTCTATGAAGCAGGAATTTTGAAAGGATGGCCTACCTTGTCTCAGTAAAATTGGGCACTCAACTTCCCAGTATCCTGCTTGTCCACAGTTTGGAAAGCAAACTGTCAGCAATCAAGTTAAGGGGAAGTTTTTTACCCAGCAGCCAGCTTTGCCACATTTGAAGTAAACTCCACGTAGAGCAAAAAATATGTGTTGTTATCTCTGAACAACCGCAAGCTGCCATCCCTCCCCTCAATTTTGTTCCTGGTGGTAGCAAAAGATTGCCTGAGACATCTCTTTTTGACATGTACTCATTTGTCCAATGATATCACTTGCCACAGGGTCTGAAAACCTGGGGAGCTTGGGTGTTCTTTCAGAGGACCCAGAAAGAACTTGTTCAATTCTCCAGTGGAAAGTACCACATTTCTTACAGTTAATGCATGAGACATTTTGAGATCTGAGGCTTTTAGCATCTTGGTCATAATTTCTTTGCAAATGGATACATTTGCTGCAATTAAAGCACTGGACACTTCAATACTGGAAACCTCTAGATATAGCTTGTACTATGATATTGGCATAACACTCATGAGAGCCAATATCAGTCATGTCCCTTATCCACTCATCCATTAGCGTTGCCTGTGCCTTTAACAGTCTAATAACTCGGTTACATTCAGTATTCACATTCTCAAATGCCATGGTCTCTATCAACATCTGTTTTTTGTTTGTTTGTTTTGTTCTGTTTTTTAATAGCTGAAAACAGTGTACGCAAGAAATCTGTGAAATCTTCCCCAGAGCCTTGTACAATCTTAGTAAATGAGGTGGACCTTTGCCCGGGGTTCCTCAGCTCTGTTCCAAGCTCTTGAAGCCACCAAGCGACATTGTTCTATAACAGCATCATCAAATCAAATCTGTTCTTGTAAATCAGAGTCTGACCTTCATCAAGCAATTGATCTTTGAAAATATTCATTTCCCTTGCTCTATTTCATTGTGCAATATTAACACCTGCCTTCATCCATCACGTTAACCATTGTAACCACTGACTAGCCCCTAGCACAGTTGCTACCAGACATTTCTGATCTTGGGAAGTAACTCTATTTTGGGTAGCCCAGTTCCTTAGCATTTCTTTTACATAAGGGGAATGCATTCCTTAGGAGCCAGTAGCCTCTTTAAAATTTGTCACATCTATCATTTGTATAGGACACCACATTATCTCATCATAATCATGGTCAGCACCATTAGCAGGCATGTGCTGTACAATTCCTGGAAAACCTTAAAAATAAAAGACAAAGAAAAATTCTTCAAAGCAGCCAGAAAAAAAAATAGCACATTACTGATAAAGAAAATACCAGCTTCACATCTAAAACCAGAGAGGCCAGAAAAGAAGTAATGCATTTATTCAATGCTGGAAGAAAAGACCTAAACTACAAATTCTACATATGGTGACAAATAGTCTTTAAAAATAAGGGGAAAGCAGGACATTCTCAGAGGAAGAACAAAGGATTGATTGTTTCAGATGTACCTCTGGAGAATGGTTAAGGGAAATCAATCAGAACAGAAGGAGGCTTGAAAATTCAGGAGAAAAAATAACAGTGGAAAGAGTAGGAAGGTAAAGATAGTAGACACTCCCGTTTCTCAGGACTTGCTTGTGGTAGGTGATATATATGCAGAAACCATAACATCACCTAATGTGGGGGGAAACGTAAGCGAATAAACTATTTGACACAAATGCATTAAAAACGAGAGATCTGGGAGCTGCAGAGACAGTTCAGCAGCTCAGAGCACTCACTGTTCTTACAGAGGACTTTAGTTCAGCTGCCAGCACTCATATTAGGCAGCTTATAAGCACCTTGTAACTTTAGCTCCAGGGACCAAGCGCCCTCTTTTGGCCTTCTTGGGTACCTGCCCTCATTTACTCACATGCACATACCCTCACAAAACACAAATAAATGGAAATAACTTTTCCTTTGTCTTTCTATCTATCTATCTATCTATCTATCTATCTATCTATCTATCTATCTATCTATCTATCTATCTATCTACCTACCTACCTACCTATCTATCTATCTATCTATCTATCTATCTATCTATCTATCTATCTATCCTCCTTCCTTTCCTCCTTCCTTCCTTTCTTTTCTTTTTATTCTATAAATGTAAGACCTAAATGTAGACATTTAATACATCAGTTAAAGTAGCTGGAATCAAAATTAATATAAATAAATGCAGTGTCTTATTTTTACCAATTTGATTCTGTCAAATCTTAAAGAATGTTCAAACAATCTAAAGACATGTAGAAAAAGAAAACAAAGAAACAAAATGAAAAGAAATATTTTCGTTTATACATTTTTTTCCTTAAAAAATATGTATCAGGTATCCATACATATACCTGAATTCAACACAAAGGCCTAATTATAGGAAAGAACCTCAGACTTTAGGGTGTGGATTCACATACAGTGCATGAATAAATTACTGTTTTGAGGCTTCTCCCCAAGGTTGCTTTTTGGCTGCAGCATGGCGGTATTTATCTTAGTCAATATCCGATAGTACAGTGTGATCGCCTGTGAGGTTCAACAAAAATGAGACGGTCTCCAGTTTTCAAGAGCCACCCTTTGCTCTTTCAATATTATAAAATTAGTAGCTATTAGAGTCTTTTATATGAAAGTATTTCATAATATTCCTAATACAAAGGAAAATCTGAATGTATTAAATGAGAAGCCAGCTTCCTCAGGCTGAATCTCCTGAAACAGATGTTTAAAGGTACACTTATTTTTAATTTTTATTTTATGCTAATTATACAAAATAATGAGCTTCATTTCAATGTTTTCATAGCATACAATGTGTTTTAAAATATCCCCTCCACCCATTACCTTCCCACCCTTCCTAATCCATTCTTGTTCCCAACTAGCCTTCCTTCAGCTTCATGGTTCTCGTTTCTCTCTCTCTCTCTCTCTCTCTCTCTCTCTCTCTCTCTCTCTCTCTCTCTCTCTCTCTGTGTGTGTGTGTGTGTGTGTGCGCGTGCGTGCATGCGTGCGTGCGTGTGTGTGTGTGTGTGTGTGTGTGTGTATGACCCAATGAGCTTTGTTTCCAAGAGCATTGGCACCTTATCAGCGGCTACACCATTGAAATACTGTGCCTCTGTCCGCTATCAACCATTTCTGGACATAAATCCTCAGTGAGGGGCATGCCATTCCATTCCATGACAAATTGTGGTCAGACCCAATCTTGAGGTACAGTTGTTGGGGGATCCACATGAAGACAAAGCTGCACATCTGCTACATTTGAGCAGGGGGCTTAGGTCTCTATGAGGCCCCAGGGGTCCCAGTTAGTTGACTATGACTTCTTGTGGTGTCCTTGCCCCCTGAGGCTCCGTTAGTTGTCCTCTCCACTCTTCCATTGACTCCCCAAGCACTTTCTACTGCTTGGTTGTGGGTCTCTGCATCTGTTTCCATCAACTGCTGAGTTGTGATAGGCTCCTGTCTGTAAGCATAAGAGAGTATCATTAATAGTGTCAAGAATTGGTTCTCTCCATGGGATGGGTCTCAAGTAGTCTTTCATTGCCCATTCCCTCCATCTTGGCTTCATCTTTGTCCCTGCACAGCTTGTAGGCAGGATGAATTTTGGATCTAAGGTTTTGTATGTGATCTGGTGTCCTTATCCCTCCGTTGGAAATCCTGCCTGGCTACAGGAAGTGGCCTTCAGGCTCCATATGTTCTGCTGCTAGGAGTCTCAGCTAGGGTGACCTCCACAGACTTCCTGGGACCTCCGCTTTCACAGGTCTCTGGCAAGTCCCAGAGATGTCCCCAAACTCTGATTTCCATTCTCTTGCCAGGCCTTCTCTCACCCTCCTCCCTACATTTTGAGAATCATCTGATGTGTTGTCTTTTTACTGGCAACATTTAAAATTTTTAAAATAAACAAATGAACAAATAAATAACCTAGTAAAAATATACAAAATAATGGAAGACAGGGTCTTCTTTTATTTTTTTTTTTACTTCATACGTTACTTTATTTTTCCTTTTCATTCATCTGTTCTATTTTTAAAATTTTTAACATGCATTCAAAGGGTTGTAATCACACAAAAGTCAATGTTTCTGTCATATAATGCCATTAGCAAATTCTAATTTCTAGATACATGCATTCACACACACACACGCACACAAATATTCAGGCTCATGTGAACCAATACCATCACTGAGCATAGAAGCAACTTATTCACATTATTGTAATGGAGGGAGAATTATATTGAAACTAAAAATTAAACAACTCAAATGATTAAAACTGATAGCAATTTAATTTATAAATGTTAATATAAAAATATGTTTAAAATATTAGTTCATAAAATAAAATATATACCATAGCCAAAATTTATTGTAACCATGAAAGAATAGTTCAATATTTTCTCAAAAACTATTAATATAATTCAGACTGTAATAGATTTAAGGAAACAAAACCAAATATCTTTTGAGACACTTAAAAGGCATTAGAACTAGGCATGGTGACATACACCTTTAATCCCAGCACTCTGGGAGGCAGAGGCAGGTGGATCTCTGTGAATTCAAGGCCAGCCTGATCTACAAAGTGAGTCCAGGAAAACCAGGGCTACACAGAGAAACACTGCCACAAAGAATTTAAAAAGGCAATGGAAAATTTGACAGCAATTTCTTATTTAAAAAAGAAAGCCTTGTGAATTACAATTTAATGAATTATTCATTAAAGAGAAGATATGTGTGTGGACATGTATTCATTTGTACATGTGTGTGTATGTGCATGTGTGTAAGTGTGTTCATGTGTGTGCATGTGTAGAAAATATATCTGCATGTGCGTATATATGTGTTCATGTGTGTGTGTTTCTGTTTATGTGTGCTCATGTGTATGTTCATGGGTGGGTAAGTATATGTGTGTTCATTTGTGTGCTTGTGTATCTGTGTACTTTGTCATATTTATACTCAACTCAATGCTATCACTTTCTGTAAAAGAATAGAACAAGAATATGCATTCACATCTATTAAAATTAGGAATATTATAACTGGGAAAGTTTATCTGTATGTATCAATTGTGATAGTGCACTATAAAGAATATCAATGAAAACATGATTAGAGACAGTAAAAGAAAAACATAAAAATAAAATACAAGATATTCTATGTATATGTTTTTTTTCATAAATGCAAAGGTGCACTTCTTAACAGCTAAAACTGAGTCACTGAAGATAAAGAAATTAACTCTAGTGCATCTATACATACAGTCAGTCTAAAGAAACAAGATGTGGAATAGACTTGTCATCCCACTACCTGTCAAAATATGAGGCTATCTTCTAGCCCCCTTATTTAATTATTATAGATGGATGATCTGAAAATCAAAACACATGAATCTTCCAAGGACAATTTCACATTCCCTTTGCATAAACAAATTTTGACTTATCTTGATAATTTCTTCAAAAGAGTCTATGAGTAAAAAAATTTTTAAAAATAAATAAAAGAAAAATATAAAAGCAAAAAAAAGTTTTGATTGGATTACATCAAGTGTACAAATTAATTTGGAGAGAATCAACATCCAAACGCTCTCCAGTCTTCCAACCCATGCAGACTATTGCCCAAACTGCTTCTCTTCTTAACTTCATTCTCAATTCTTTCATAATTTTCAATGTGTAAGTATTTTAAAAACTAATAAAGTGAGGTCTAAACATATTGTGGTTCTTAATGTCATTGTAATTTTTCATTGCATGTATCTACAGTCATGGGTGTTTTGTCATGGTGGAATTATTTACCGTCACTTACTAGTTAGTGTTGCCTTATCGTAGACTCCTTAGAGTTTCTGTGTATGGGATAATGACATCTAAACTGTACAATTAGATTATAGATAACTAAAAAGTTGTTTTACTTTTTTTTCGGCACACACGTGTGTGTGTGTGTGTGTGTGTGTGTGTGCATTTTTTCCACATGTTATTGCACAAGCTATGAGTTCAATGACAACATAGGAAATTTTATCTGGGAAGTAAATGTTCTAGCCTTTTCTTCAGTATCTGTAGGGAATTTTCTAGTCTATCATTATCCAAAGGTTTCCTTCCCTTGCCTTAATATTTACATGGTGCTGAGCACTTTAACTAAATGACTGACACATTTTACAAACTGTTCATACTATGCCAATTGAGCCCATTATGTTATTTTCTATTAAAAAGAACCATATACACTGAAATTAAAAGCACAAATCAAACTACAATCTGGGATAACACTCCTTAATTCTCATATACTATCCGGTTTTCATGTGGCTTAATCTCAGTTTTCAATATTCATTTAGGAATTTTGTACCCACTTTCATGAGATAATGACCTTTTTCTTTGTTTTCTTAAACAGTCTTTATCTGTGTTCAGTCAGGCTGATGCTGTACTCAAAATCTCACTTTCTTCTCTGTCTTCCAAAATAATTTAAGTAATGTTGGCATTTTCCCCTTATTAGTCAATACGTTTTCTATGAAGACCTCAGGGTCTGGAGTTTCCTCTACAGTGAGCCTTTAATCAGTTATCCATTTCTTAACAGATATAGAACTATCCAAGTGTCCTTCTCTCTAGGGGACAACCTCACATCTGAGGCTTCTCAGGTCTCCCAGTTTGTTGATGTTCTCACGGTTGTTGGAAGATGTTTGCTTACTGTTGTTCTTTTATTATCTTTTGAGTAGTTTGACAATCAAAAGTGGCATCTCTTAACTTCATTCTTCATCAAGGTAATTTGATGTTTTTGTCTTCTCCCTTACTTCTTGACCCATCTCCTGGAAGTTTTCGAGTGTTTTGAGTCTTTCCAAAGGTTCAACTTGAAAAATCCTTTTTCTGCTTTCCTAACACTTTTTGTTTCTACCTTGTCAAACTCACTTGTTTTTTATTAGCTGTCTTGTCCAGCTTCTTGAATGAAAGGTTAGTTTATTAATAAGTTATTTTTCTGTTATAAGAATTAAAAGATAACACATTTCTGTGCATATAGTGCTTCAGTTGCCGCATCTCCTCCTGGAACAAATGTTAAAATGTAAACTTCTTCAATTTTCTTTTTGACTTCACTGTCTGGGATGTAATTAAACAGTAGATCGTGGTTTCTAAATACTTGAGATTTTTTTTCTCTAATTTTTCTCTTTGTTTAGTGCTCACATGATCAGAGAAAATAGTCACATGATTTCAATCCACTCAAATTCATTATTAGTGTCCAGTTCTTCTGTGGTCCTGAATGGTAGGCAGAAAGCCAACTCCCCTCTCATGAAGGCTTTCCCCCAATCGTCACAACTAAAGGGACTTTACAACGTGACCTGGGTTTATTTGTGAAGCTCAGTGCCTGTACTCATCTTGCTAATTTCTGGATACCTTGTCCATAAAACACAGTGATTTTCACCGTCTCCTTCAGTGCCTTTATGCTACTCCTCCCTCCAAGGCTTGCTAACACAGTGTGCTGCCAAACATAGGCTTCTGTTACTGGAAGAAGTCAAAATTTGTTCCTCACTATAGTTTCAATGCACTTTTGACTTACTATAAAATAAGCTTATTTTCATATGTTCAAAATCATTTCCATTTTTCTGCTAGGGATTTATCTCCATGCATTTCTGTTAATTTTTATAGCCTAAGTTTTACTGGTGTATTTTAGAATCCTAGTGCTAACCCTCTGCCTCTGATTAAGAACTAAAATTGTCTTCCCATTTATCACTAGTCTTTTCGTTTTGCTCCTGGTGTTTGGTTGCTGTGACTTTCTGGCCAGGAAAATATTTAAATGACTTTCAGCTCAATATTGTCATTGTACCTCTCCAGCAAAATACATTCTGGAGAGGGAAAGCATGAAACCAAAAAGTTAAAACCTTCCTGGAAGCTGAGAATCATTTGAGGTCATTTTAATTTTGGAAACATTTTATACATATCTTAACATAAAGTAAAAATGCCAAATGCCTGAAAAGATTTGGGATATAAAGCACACAATATAAATGCAGAATCGGAGGAAGGAAGAAAACTACTGTGATGTTGAATCTGAAGTGGAAATACCAACATAAACTCATTATCATAACATCAAAATGTCAGTATAAACCCAGATCTCCTGAGGTGCTCAGGGTCAGCTCACACATCTACAAGACAACTCCTACACCTAAGGCTCAGGGAATACTGTGGAAAAGAGAGCCGAAAGATTGTAAATGCTGAATGACCTGGCATTCTGCTGTGAGGTTGCAGCAGGTTGTGGCGGGGAAGAGATACCCATGAGATCTCAACCGTATGGCTGCCTGAACAAGACTTAAACAGTGACAATGCAAGTTGATATCCCAAAGCAGAGAGAGGTAATCTCACGGGGATCCACCCCCTAGCTGAAGAAATACAGCCAACTGATGAGTACCAAGAGAAAGGGAACAAGACTTTCCCAGGCATGAGCTCTCTGAACAGTTATCCTGAATCAAGTGGTCAGCTCTTTAAACATCTACACAGAAGTAACACTAAATGGACTCAGAATGTTGCGTTGATATATTTATTCACACATACGTGACAATAATAATCAAACAGAGGCCATGAATCTGAGAAGGAGGGGCCATGGAAGGGGATGAAGGGTAGAGAGGGATAAAGAAAATGATGTAAATACAGTATGTGCATATATGTATACCAATATTTAAATTCAATTTACTATTTAAATTAACATTTATTTTCAATTTATTTAAATTAATATTAATAAATATTTAAATAAATATATGATTTAAGCTTAATAAAAACTGTAAGTGTATTTATACTGAACTGTCTTCTTCCCTTGTCTACTCAAATGCCTAGTAACCACAATATACAATAAAGCTGAGTGACATTTATATTTTGTTTGTTAACCACGAAAAAAAAAAGTCATAAAAAGTTGGGAAAATGGTCAGTCTTAAATCTGCAGCATAGGGCATTCAACGCAAATCAGTAACGCCTCACTAATCCTAAGGCAAAGACTTAGTCAAAGTTACTGCAGAAGTATGCCAAGGCATTGAACAAAATAATTTATTTTATTTTATGTGCATGTATGAGTGCCTGCATATATGTATGTGCCACATGTGTTTGCCTGATGCCCACACAGGCCAGAAGAGGGCACTGGATCTTCTGGAACTGAAGTTACTACGGGTACTGTGGGCCGCTATGTGCATGCGGGAGCCGGACCCAGGCCCTCTGCGAGAACAGCAAGGGTTAATTGTGCAGCCAACTCTACAGTCCCATAAACCAAGGAGTATTCAAAGAGATAATTACCTTGATTATTTGAATGTAAAATTTTGACTACCAGTAGACATAAAGTACTTACAAAAGACAGAGAGGGTAAACCTAGGTAGCGCTTTTCAGAATGAAGGGAAGGGGAGAGACACTGGAGATGGCCAATGTTAAAAAAAAGAGAAATGATTCTATAACACGCTGCCAATCTGATCATGTGTCTGAGTGAATGGAGGCTCGAAACACTAATGCTAGGGAAAGAGTCATAATGAGGGCTCTTGGGCCAAACATCCATCCTGCTATGACTCCAATTCTTTACCCTGACAGCTGGTAATTACAGAGAAGAAGTCTAGCAAGATTGGAAAGGAAAGCCAATCTTCCCACAAAAATACATTAGTTGATAAACTTTGAGGAAAAACATACTAACAGTAATAGCATTGCAAAAGCACAGATTTCTTATCACCCTTCCTTCCTGTGAAATAAGCAGTTTGGACAAAGATCATTTGTAGAGGTTAAACAATATGGGTAGACGTCACTGGAATACACGATCCACACACTTGCTGTACAAAAATATAACTCCTAGATAACTCTTTAGACCAACGCTCTTGTTTCTAAAGACAGAGAATAAAGAAATTCATGGATCTCAATACTCAGCAATCAGATGTATTTGGAATGTGGGACTATCAATGAAAAAAAAATAGACTTGGAAGTTTTTGAAACTCTTTCATTATACGAGACTGGAATACAGGTGTAGAACAGGCAAAGACAAGGAGGTTATAAAAGATCAATACAATGAAGTATCCTGGCGAGAAGACCTGTTCTGTACAGACTGGATCATAGGCAGTTTCCCGATTACTATCCTGTGCTATTAGGGGAAGTTTGGTCAAATGCACATAGGCCCTCTCTGTATTATATGTCTGAAAAATTCGTGCATATTCACTGAATAAAATGTTTAAAATACAAGTGGAATGGAATCCAATACAGACATAAACAGAATGCTATGGAGGGGTTCATGAGATTGCTCGGTGGTTAAGGGCATGCACTGCTCATACAGAGGACCAGAGTCTGGTTCCCAGCACCCACATAGGGTAGGTCACAACCACCTCTAACTCCAGCTCCATAGAATCTGACCCTCCTGGTTTCTGCAGTGAGTGGCACTCACATGAACATACGCAGACACTTACACATAATTAAAGATAAAATGAATCTTTGTACAACCACTATGGAGTTTAATGCACATTGGATACTAGAGAGGAAAAAAAGCAAACATGAGCAAGCTATTACCTGTTGATGAACCTGGACTTAGGGGACTCATTTGTGCTCATTTTATCCTGTATGCTTGAAATGTTTCATAATTAAAACGATCCTGATTAGACAGCTTTATTATTTTTTATTTATGGGGTGTGGGGAGTGTGGGCAGATGCAGACCACACTTTGCCATGGAATGCAAACAGAGTCAGAGAAAACTAGATATTGTGGTTCTAATTCAGGTTGGCAGCCAGCGTCATTACCCCCTGACCTAACTTGAAGTCTGTTTATTAGACACTTTCTGAAAAAGTGCTGTGACCGGGAATCAGCAAAATAAGTAACGACAGACAAAAGGGAGGTATGTCAGCCTTACCTGTGAAATTTCTTCCAGTCGTGACAGTTGATAGGTTAACAGAACGCACAGCTTTCAGAGGCTGCCTTCAGTTTTCTTAGACGTATGAAAGACACAGTAGTGGTCAAAGCCACAAAACTACAGCAGTCCTTCAGTTGACAGAGGCCTCTGCTCAAATTATTATGCAGACAGTGGCCTCTTTTTATTTTGATCAACATCAGAAAGAACAGCAAGCTGCATGAGACTGTCAAGTAGCTTACACAGTTTTAATTGTGGGCGTCATGCACGGTTGAAGCCAGCTGGCGCATTGAACTCGGAGCTAAAGGAGAGAAAATGACCACACAGTAAGGACTCAATTGGCCTTTGCAGCTAGCATTTTGTCTCTTTACTGGAACATGTCTTGTGGCTGTTCGGAAAGATTGCTAAGCTTCATTCACTCCCTTTGCTCTTTAAAAATTTAAGATGATGTCTTTTAATGCAATTTTTACATAACTTCCTTGTAGACAAGTTCCTTTGTAATTTATTTTGAAATAGGGTGTTGTCAGGCAGATCAGTCTGGTCTAGAGTCAAGGCTCTTCCTGTGTGTGCCATCTAGGTGAGAGGGGTTTCCAGGTGAGCCACCTTGAATGAATTAATTCATTTCCTTAAACATTTCTTTTTTTTTTTCATTCTCATCAAAAATGTCGGCACTGTAAATTTTCATTTTATTTAAGCAGTAACGTGAACGCTCACTGAATGTTATCAACTGAGAATGTGAAACCTTATAAAGCAGAGATATAACAAAGGATCCATGGGTAGGGAGAGGTGGTAAAGCAGATGTCTCACTCCAAATGACATGCTGTTGGTCATCATTTGAGAATGGGGTCAACGCAATCTAGATGGCTTGGATGCCCTCATGGAATGAAGGGATGCAATGGAGGAAAGTGAGTAGAAGCTAGTGAGTGATCCGGACGCAAGAAGCAGTTCCTAGTGATGAGTTTGGTATATACAGATGAATATGGGGGGGAGGGTATCTAGATAGGACTCCTATTTTAACTTTGCAAGACGAGAAGGGTCACTGAAGCTCAACCTTCATAGATACTTCATAGATTGTATCTTCCAAACACTGCCACAGGATGTAAGTAACATGGTCAAAAATCACAGCCTTGTAAAACATGACACTGTGTGTGATTCCAATGTCGGTGAGCAATGGGTGACAAATGCCCCCCCCCCCAAGTCTCATCTGCCATTGTTCCTACAAAACTGAATTTCTCCTAGCATGTCTTTGATAATCTCAGCCAAAAAATACATGAAGGTAGAGACCTTGATCTCTGTATGATTCCAGCTAAGATGATGCCCTTGTGTATGCCTATTGAATGAATGATTGAATAAATGAATCCATTTATTTGACCAGTGATATTCTCCTGCCACAATCTCAAATATTAGTTCCTTACAGGCATCAACGATAAGAAGTGAACAGACCTCTAGAGATGACACATCACTGAGCTAAAGGCCAGAAGCAATGAGCTCTGGGATTTCTCAAGATGAAAATGGTGGTCTGCTCTCATCCCCTACCAGAGGTTGCATATTTACGTCTTTATTTATGTAAGTCCACAGATGTGTGTGTCCTAGACTTAAAGGTGTATTCATGTTCTATTAACTCTTCCAAAGCCTTGAACTGCTAAGAAAACATATTCCTTTTATCAGTAGGTTATTAAATATGAGGGTTGGACAGATCTGGTTATGCGGTACTCTGAGTCTTTCTGTGTGTGGTCACTTGCCAGTCACTGTCTCAACAAGAATTATCTTTCTTTTGAGACAGCTCTACGTGGCTCCTGCTCGCCTGGAATCACTGTGTAGACCAGGTTGGCCTCAAACTCAGAGAGATCTACATGCATCCACCTCTCAAGTGCTATAATTAAAAGTGTGTACCTCCATGCTGGGCAAGGACTAGAACATCATGAATGGTCTTTCCTATGGTTCTACATATGAACATCTGATGGCAGGACACTGTGAAATGCTCTAAACCCTTCTTGCTCTGCTCAGCAACAGAAAGCCCATCTTCCATGATAATAAAGCACCTTTAGCCCTTACATGTACTGACCCAGAGATCAGATAAATCTCCTGTCCCTGGGTTTCAGGTTACCCAAAGGCTTTGTTTCTACTTCAAACAATACTGCAAACAAACACCATAGTGTTTCTGTGCCAGTCTTTGCTGTTTTCAAGAGCGCGACGTTAGAGAAACTAAGTTTCATGTAAAGGTTATGAACATTATGTGGGTCTTGAAGCTACTGGAGTCTCTTGGGAGGGTCCGTGCCAGCTTGTTCCTCTCAAAGGTGTGGGACTGGAGTCACACAGGTTGCCTACCTTGCCCAACAAAACACTTGACCTTTGCCACTTTGATAGTCAAGACCCATCTCATCCTCAAAATAATTTGTTTTTATTTCATTGCTAATGAACACAAATGAACTTTTTCTACATGTTGAGTGATTATCTGTGCTTTTGTTGTCCATTTCCTTGATCACTTTTTTTCTTTCATAAAGGTCTTTTTCAATTCACTCATAAGTCCCATCAATACACTAACATTAACCCTTAGTTATGTAAAGTTTATGTATTCACCGGTTCTTTCCCTGAGAACAATGGGGACTCGGTGATAGTTTGGTTAACTCTCATGTGTGTTTGGTTAATTC
Organism: Pachyuromys duprasi; assembly: GCA_028658305.1. NCBI lineage: Eukaryota > Metazoa > Chordata > Mammalia > Rodentia > Muridae > Pachyuromys > Pachyuromys duprasi. The sequence goes on along the minus strand of CM053756.1, from coordinate 42,826,872 downwards.
TCATGTACATTCAAATACTGGCTTGTTAACACAAGCAAAAGTCCTTCGTCTGCATAGGTTATAATTAAGGCTTGATTGCCCTCATTAAAACGCTTGCCAGGATATAATTCCCAACGATGTATATTAATCTCAGAGAGGAACTGACTGTGTATTTGGAGATGAAACTTCAGGGAGGTCATTAAAGCTGAAAGAGCCGTAATGGAGGGGGCCCAATCCAATGGCTACTGTGGCTTTATAAAATCATGTAAGAGAGCTCTGAGCTTGGCGATTTCATTTCTCTCTCCATGCATTTTTCCTGCATCACTGTCTTAGGATCCTACATGCTCCAACCAGCAAGAAGACTGTCCTAGAATTTGCCTCTCTGACCCTGAACTCTCAAGTTTCTTAACCAAGAACCCGATAGACCTCTTTTCCATTACTGTCAGTGCTATTCAAACATAGCAATAAAAAGTGGCCTAGGGCAATTATATAAACCTTAGTCAATAAGAATTCATGTTATTTTATATTATGATTACTATTTAAATGTAAAGTCAATGTGGAATTAATTTTGATAAATATGAAATAAGGATACAATTTGGTTCTTCTCCCAAATGGTTAGTCAATTAGAACATACCAAAGACAATCAATTCTTTGTTCACTGTTATGTTTTTCTTATATGCAAAAATAAAGTACTATTCAGTGAAGTAATGTAAGACCAAGTAATAGATGAAAGATACCTCAACAGGGAGCTGAACACAGCAGGAAGACCTCTGAACATGGTACATCTACAGTGTTTCTAAAACTCCAAGCATTAAGCAATGCCGACATAATTACTGAAAGCTTAGATTAAAAATGAAATTAAACCATAAAATAAATTTACAGAGTTGTTTCTTATCTCCTGCTCTAGTTTCCAGTTCTCAGTTTACTTGAAATGACTTTCATGAAGCAGAGAAAATTGATTGGGAGGAAATTTTGCCAGTGTTCAGCTTGAGCAGGTAATTGAGTTTCTGACTTAAATCATATCTTATTAGCTTCCTTGAAATATTAATCAAGAAGAGTTGAACATCAAAAATATCTTCTGGGATAAAGGAATTCCCATTGTTGCTATTAATAACTACACAAATTTGAATTAATGGAAAAATCTTAACTTTTTATTACAGAAAATATTCAACATAATCACAAGTATAAAGAATAACATGATATACCACCCAACTTCAACAACCCAGATTAAGCATCAAGCATGAAACATCACCATCAAAAATAACGTCCTAAATTCTTCAACTATTTCTCAATCAGTGCTTGCAAATCCCCAAGACTATAGTATGGACTATAGCTATGGATCCTTATTGTCTGCCATTACTGGATGGTAAGACCATATTGCTGAAATCACTACTTCACTTTCTGTGAAGAACATAAAGAACTCAAGCTGAAGCTGACCTGAAATATCACCTTCCTGCTGTCTAGCTGCCATAGTGACAGAAGATGCTTTATACGCTGCTGGGAAGAAAAACCCATCAATGATAATACCCAGTGCTGAACACTGACTGTTCCAATACTAATGACCAGGAAAATATCCCCACTGGTGCAGTAGTAGCATGAAAGTTATAGGACCAACCAACCATTTTGTGATTGGATATTAGGCCTTCTCTGTAGAAGGAAATTCATTCCGGGCACAGTAAACTTGGTAAGAAAGCCCGTACTTTGGGAGATCATAGGCCTTGGAATTGGGAGAATGTATTATTGTTGTTCTGCTAAAACTGATATGTTGTCAAATTACCTTCTAAATATTTATGGTTATTCCCACAGAGTCATTTTTTCAAATGTTTACAAGGTTTCTGATCCAAATAAAGTGTATACATTGGGTTCACTGATAAATATTTTGTTTCTATATATATCCTTAAATTTCCTGGGATTTTACCTTTGTTTATCATTAGTTTGTCATGTTGAATTCTCCCAAAGAATTCTATTAATTGCCACTTTGTGAGATAAAGTAGCCTGACAAGATTGAGGTTATTTTTTTGCAGGGAAACTGAACCTAGCTGGTTTTGTGTATTCATAAAAGAGACGAATGCCTCTACCATCTACCCTAGATAGTGATCACTACCAAAAGCACTAATTCAACGCTGACAATTTCTAATTCCATCATTTATCTTACATTCATGAGCTGAAACCATTTAGAAGAAAAAGTGTGGCCTTATCAATTACTAGGATTTGCAACCCAGAGCTCACACAGGAGACCAGGAGAAATCTACAATTTTTCGCTTTCATTTTCCTGATAACGAGATCCTTTTTTTGCATTCAAAAATTACCATGAATTCTGATTTATGGATATTTGGTATTTTCAGTGTGACACTTCCAACTCGTTCATCCCATGAGGTATGATATCAAGGCAGCCGCTGTACCCTTTGGGAGAGAGGCTTTCTATCTGGTGTGAGACAGAGCATTCCTTTCTGAAAGATCCAGAATTCATTTTGTTTCTCTCACACTCCCTTTTCCTTTAGTGACAATGGCAACTCGGGAGCCCAGTGAAATGATTCTGTAGACAAAGATACTCGCCGCCTGACAAAGAAATTCAACTCCCAGAAGTCATATAGAGGCCGAAGAGAAATAGCTTCACCGAGTTGTCCACCAACTTCCACACATGCCCTGACGTGCATGAGTACATTTGTATTCACATGTTAGAGCACACACATTAATAATAACTAAATTACACTTTAAAATATTTTGTTTTTAATATTTTAATTTTAATTTTTATTAATTACACTTTATTCACTTTGTATCCCCCCATAAACCCCTCCCTCTACGCCTCCCAGCCCTCCCCTCCCTCCCTCTTCTCTATGCATGCACCTCCCTAAGTCTACTGATAGGGGAGGGGAGGTCTTCCTCTCCTTCCTTCTGATCCTAGGCTATCAGGTCTCATCAGGAGTGGCTGCATTGTCTTCCTTGGTGGCCTGGTAAGGCTGCTCCCCCCTCAGGGGGAGGTAATCATAGAGCAGGCCAATCAGTTCATGTTAGAGACAGTCCCTGTTCCCATTACTATGGAACCCACTTGGACACTGAATTGTCCAAGACATTTAAGACATTGCAGGACTTAAAATATTTTAAATCGAATGGTGTTTGTTATTATTTTATTGAGAATTTATTAAGGATTTATTGTAAAGTACAATGTACTTTAAAATTTTTAATTTTATTTTTATTAATTACAGTTTATTCACTTTGTTTCCCAGCTGTAGTCCCTTCCCCATCCCCTCCCAATCCCAACGTCCCTCCTCCTTCTCCTATGACCCTCCCCCACAATGTGCTTTTGATAAAATCCTCCCCATTTCCTCCTCTGTACCTACCACTTTTCCTCCCAAGTTCAGGTTGTCTCTCTCTCTCTCTCCACTATTGCTTCCTGTGTGTGCATGACCATAGGATCATCATGAATAGACTCCCTACAGAATGGGGAAAGATGTTTACCAACTGTACATCTAACAGAAGGTTAGTATTCAAAGCAGTGCTTCTCAGCTTGACCCCTTTGGGGTCACATATCAGATATTTACATTACGATTCATAACCAAATTACAGGAGAAATTACTGTAGCAAAATTACAGTTATGACATACCAATGAAAATAATTTTATGGTTGGTGTTTACTAGAGCATGAAAAATTGTATTTAAAACAAACAAACAAACAAACATCAAGAAAATAAGCCAATTAGAATTTTGGATATGAAACTTAACAAAGAATTGTTGAAAGAAGAATTGCAAATAGCTGAGAGGTAATTTTGTTTATGTTCAAAATCCTTAGCTATCAGGCAAATGCAAATTAAAACTACTTTGAGATTTTACCCTACCCCTATCAGAATGGACGAGACTCAAACTGCCAATGACAACAAATGGTGATTCGGGCAAAGAAGAACAATTATTCATTGCTGGTGGGAGTGGAAATATGTACAAATCGCTATGGAAAAATAACGTGGAAGAGCCTCAAAAAACTAGAAATAGATCTGCCCCATGATCTAGCTATGCCATCTCTGTGTACATTCCCAACAGAGACGCCTGCTCAACCCTGTTCATTGCTGCTTTAAGCACAATGGGAAAAATGACCTGTCAGGACCTCAGTATGGAACACTGATGGGGCTCAGCTAGGTTATACATTGTTTCTTGACTCTTGAGGCAGAAAATAATTGAGAGGCTACCATGTTGAAAGATACTTTGCTAAGTCACACTGACACCCCATTTCAAAGAAAGGACTGTAATTTTCACTTTGTATCTCCCTTCGCCCTTGGTAACAAGCTTCACTTTCACTGATACTTCTCTATACATTTGCTTATTCTTATACTATACAGAGCACTCCCTAGTTACATTATAACAAGAGAGTTACAATATACATAAACAATATCAACTAATTATAGCTGTTAACAGCAACTATGTTTATCTAAGAATTTCAGTAACTTTAATGAATCTTTTACAAAGAGATAGACTACTGGTAACATGGAACCAAACTGCTGAGTTTAAAGCAGCTTGGACTTGTTAGTGCTCTATGAGATGGAATCCAGAGGCTGTGGAGTGAGTTTCACGTGCTCCATTTGAAGGTACCACTTTTTAACTTTTATTTTATAATAATGCAAAAAAAAACCCTTAAGATCTCAAAACTAAATCCTCAAAACAAAATAAATGTGAAGTGAGCTAATGGTGGGTGTTCCCTACTCTACCTGTTCCTTCCCACCATTGGCAAACTGCTTTGCTTTTCAGCCACACCCCATTGTTTTGGTTACAAAAGTCCCTGCCCCCACAACTTTAGATTGGCATTAGCATCCATTCACAGCTTTGTCTTTACCTTGGAAAGCTGTCTAGGAGGGCATTCCGTAGAAGTGTACAGTTCTGCCTTTCATTCTGTCCTACAGCACACATTCTCTGCGTGACTCATTCCTTACTGGTCGCTTCTTCAACAGCCCTAGTCTTTCCTTCTTTTAATGCTAAAATTTAGTCTTGTTCATGATAGACCCCCATGAATGGTAGCTCCTGGATCAAAGGATAAATGCTTTTGTACTTTTTCTAAATATTGGATATTCTCTCTTCCTGGATTCATGCTATTTAATTCTTAACATCAGTATATAAATGTGTCTATTTACCCAAAGCCTTTTAATCCAAGAATGCTGTCAGACTGGATTCTGGCCCATCTAGCAGAACATTTAATTTGCATTTATCCTGTTATAAATGAGGTTAGGCATCATTTCAGATGGTTAGCAGCCATCTTAATTTCTATTTCTGTGGACTGTTCATATTGCTAGCATATTTTTTCACAGGTCGTTTTTTTCTTCTGTTTGTAGGAGGTTCTTTATATTTTGGGCAGTATTTTGCCCCATGTGTTATAAAATGCAAATATTTTTCCAAGTCTTAAGTTTGTGCTTGAATGTGTTTAATTGGCTATTAGAACTGCTACAATTTCTAAAACTAAATGTATTGTCTTCGTTGATCATCTTGATATTTAGCTGAATTTAGGATAGTTTTTCTGCATTTTATGTCAGAGATACACTCATAATTTCTTCTATTACTAATCTTTCTTTTTTAAGTACAATTCTCTTTTCCTCCATTTTTACCAAAGTGTGTTTCTAATCTGTAGGAAAACTGCTGCGGTATGTAATAGAAGTGCTGGGGAAATAACCTGTATGGAATGATGGAAGTAACGAGATTACAATACCCAATTCAACATTCTTATTTTCTAGAGATTTCTTGCATGTGATTGTTTGTGTGTATGTGTGTATGTGTAAGGTACCCAGGTAGGCAAGAAGAAGGTGTTGGATCCCCTGGAGCTGGTTTTAGAGGCCTTTGGGAGTGGCCAGATGTGGGTGCTGGGAACTAACCAGGGGTCCTCTATATAAGCACACTGTGTGCTTTTAACTGCTGAGCTATCTTTCCAGCACCCACATAAAGGTCCAGAATTTTAAAATTCTCTTTACTTTATCTATTTGCACATCATGTTTTCAAATAGGAAAGGTAAAAATGCTTGCTCATATTCTAATAATATTAACTTGGCATCATCCTAAATTTTATTATAAACTTAACAACTAAGCCAGGAAGTGATAGAGTTCTGTGGCTACAAAACTACAGGGATGGGAAAAGCAAGATGCTCTACTTAGGTAAGAATGCTTCAGTGTTTTTAAATGTAGTATCACACTCAGCTCCAAATATTAGCACTTCTGGTTTCTTGCTTCTGCCTTTAGCTATATAAGAGCCCAATGACAAACTTAAAAGCAAATTCCAACCACTGAAAATGCCCTGGAGCAAACCTGATGTGGCCATCACTAACACTGTGCTTTGGGTGGGGTGGCCCAGAACCAGCAAGTTGGTAAAAGGTATACCTAGAAAATCCAAATTCTGATTGAGGTGGAGACTCTTAGGGATACCAGTATATAAGCATGAAAAGATCTTCAGTATGCAAGTTAAAAAGTGACCTCACTTAATCAAGGAAAATATCCACATATATATTCAGAACGTCAGTGAGGTTGCCCGATCCAGGGGGCATGACACTACTTTAATTACAGTACCTTCTATATGTTTTACTATCTGAGGGAGGGCAATAAAGTGGGAAAAACTTAGTATTTTCTGTCCTCAGTTGCACCTCAGTAGATGTACATCCTGATTTGGCTGAATCATGGTTGCCATTCATAGCAGAAGCATTTAAGATTTGATGTGCTGTGAGGTGGAAAGATGGCTCAGCGGTTAAGGGTACTGGCTGCACCCGTAGTGGACCAAGACTTGACTCCCAGCACTCACAGCCATTTACACCTCTAGTTCTGTGCATCCAATGTCCTTTCCTGGCCTCTATAAACAGTGAAAAACATACATGCAGGCAAGACCCTAATACAAATAATTAATTCAACAAAATTTATAAAAATAGAGATGAATCATGTCATTACACATTTGTAATTTTTGAGACTCTGAAAGGGAGGGCTTGATTGTGCATCTACACAAAAACGATGCACTTCTCCATGATGTCCTCCAATCCCCAGGTCGTGGTACATCACAAAGACTAAACTACAGTTCCAGCTATAATTACAGCCATTACACTTGTTAATTGGATGATTTCAGATGGGAAATAATCTTACATTATCCGTGGGGTGTCATAGTGACAGGAGATTCACTGTTAGTGTGGCTTTATGGCAGAAAGATATCCAAACAGAGGGAATGTGGGAATGTCCTAAAAACTGACAAAAGCAAGGACATTCTTTATAGCCTCGGGAAAGATGACTGAGCTGCTGGCAGCCCAGCAAGAGCCACATTCAGAACTGTAAACCAATAAAGGTGTGTTGTTTAAGCCAGTGCATTTGTGGTTTGTTTCCATGGAAACCTAATACACCCTGGAAGTCTTTTCATTATTTTTTTTTAAACATCCCACAGATATACTGGGAAATAATTGTGTTAGATCAAGTTTTCAATTTGCATCAAGTCAAATTGCTTTCATTTATTATTATTATTATTAAAAGAAGTCCTAAAAATCCAGGCAACATGCTAGATTGGCCAGGCAAAATTAAGTGGTAATTGGGTATTTAAACATTTTTTTTCTATTCACCAATTTTGGTAAAGATCCTATCATAGAAAGAGCACATAGCTATCTCATCTACATTTTTGATGAGCAGGTGCACACATGCACACAAAAAAGTTGGATTTTATAAATTCCCAATAGTCCTCCCTTCCATAGATGTTGATGTTCTGATCCTATCTTTAACTGTGTTGTGCTACCAAGTTTGTCTTTATTTATTTTGTATGAACACCCACTGGAATCTCATTCAGTCATAAAGAGGAATGAACTTATGTCATTTGCAGAAAGGTGGTTAGAGCTGTCAGTATTCATGTGAGGAGGGTTAAGCTAGTCTCAAGGGAAAAAAAAAACAAAAGTTGTTTTCGCTCATTTGTGAATTGTAGATTTTATATAAAATCATGTATGTACATATGATCTGGAAGGAAGCGTGAAACTCCCCAGATAAATGAAAAAGACTAACATGCGAAGAAAGATTCAATGCATATTTTATAATTTCTATGAATATATCCTTATGAAATCCAGGACCATGTTTGTACACAATGGATATATTTCAATATTTTTAAGTAAAAGGAAAAAAAAACATGTATCACTCATAAGTGTCATTCATTAGTCCCTTAACTGTTGACTGATGTCTACAATGTTCCGGAAATGTTGTCCTGATTCAGGAAAGGCAGACATCTCCTCCTTTCTCCTTAGACGCAGGATGAGATCATAAGAACAACTGTCTCCCTTGCTATGATTATTAATGGATATGCATTATGTTTCTTGAGCACATTTGCAAGTCACTTTAAAGGCATCTGGGTGGCAAAGTTTCAGCAAAATACTTGAGGTCATATGTAGATCATATGGATCAGAGGATGGCAAGTCTGGATACATGGAGACTGGTCATGAAATTGTGGGATATAAATAAGTAAGAGATGCCTAGAAGGTAGGCAGCAGAGATGAACACAACTGTGTGGACTCTAGAAAAATGGGAGTAGATGTGAATTCATGAGAGCAAAGGGATGGAAACCACAGTGGGAAAGAGCCAAGATGGTCATGGCAGGAACAGACCTAGGGAACAGAGGAAGGAACAACAGCTTTGAGCAGAAAGATGATGCCAAGTGTGGAAGAGACTACCCGAGTCACCAGAATGGAGTGAGGACCACTCATGAACACTGGACAGAAAAATATGTGACAAGGTTTCTGTCCATGGGGTTTAGAAACAATTCTATGGTTGCCTTCTGGTTGAACTCAAAAGGATTGTGAGTCATTGAACTTCAAACCAGAATGTAAAATTTATGGCAAACCTGGAAAGGTCAGAGTATGAATGGAGACATTTTTGAGGAATGAGGGAGCTTTGGGGACTCTTTAGATCACACTGTAGAGTTGGAGGCTGATTTTATCAGCTTATGGGGTCACACAAATTTCTTTTTATCCCACATATGGGCCACAATGTGAATTATCTTTTATGAGGTGGAAATGTAGACAAATGCAAAGTACCTAAACTCTTCAGAGTGACTGGGTTCTCAGAGCATCTGTGGCCAAAGACCCCTTGTTGCTTTGGGTTATACAGATCATGCTAAAAATGCACCATCAAAGCCTAGCCTGAGATTTGCACAAATAAATGCTCCATACCTAAGTAACACACACACACACAATTTAAGAAAAAAGTACATTCCATCACCTTGCTTACTACTCTGAGGTACACCCATCTCAGGCTGAACTCTGAACCTTCCTTGTCCATAAAAAGAAAACATGATTCATGGTAAATCCCCCTAACTAAAAATAGATCTACCATGTGACCCAGCTTTTAAACTCTTGAGTATTTACATGAAGGACTGAAGGACATAAGGTTACTATGGCACAGAGATGTGCACACACCAGTGTTTGTGTCTGCACTCTTCATCATGCCTAAATTTTGAAAGCAACCTAAGTGTCCAACAACAGATGAACAAATAAAAAGTATACATTAATATAGACATGTACAATAGGAGGGCCTCTTAGGGGTAGAGCATTTCACTGTATACAGACACACACACACACACATGCATGCACATGCACTGGGATTTTCTCAGGCATAAAGGAGAAGAATGTTACACTGTTTGGGACACAACTGGAGATAAACTTATTGTAAAAACAAACTAGCATCAGAAAGACAATAAGATTTTTTTCTCTCATTTGCAAGTCCTACATTTTTATCTAGATGCAGAAGATCATATATGAATATGAGACAAGAGATAATTAAGGCCATTAGTAATGTTCTTTTTTTTATATTTATTATTTTTTTTAATTTATTTATTTTTATCTCAATCACAGGTTGGGTACTTTGAATTCCAGGTGTAGCCCCCTCCCCCATTCCCTCCCACCCTCCCACTCCCTCCCTCATCTCCTT
>CM053756.1:42676739-42816492 GCA_028658305.1 Pachyuromys duprasi | reverse complement strand
TCTCACCGTAGGAGTTCCGCTCACCTGGCACTCACAATGCTGGCGTTTTAGGTCCCAGAGTTCAGTCTCCTGGTCGCTGCGTTGTTTCTGCTCTCCTACTCCTCAGACACAGTGTTCTCTCGTGGCAGCCATCTTCCTTCTTCCATTAGTAATGTTCAATACCAAAAAGAAGAGGAAAATATGGTGATCCAGGCTCTGAATGAGTGAGTCAAGGGCACCAGCTTCAAAACAAATAGTGAGCTACAATCGTGGACTGAAAAGGCCCCTCCAAAGACATCAGAGAAAGAAAAAGGTAGAATAAGACTTGTAAAGGTTAGAGCAAAAACATATGGACGGTAGAAGGATCTTATGGAGATTTGTAGCGATGCAATGAAATAGTCAATAAAGCAAGGGGAGTGAGATTGCCCAGCACTGAGGAAGCTGAAAGCGGGTCCATGTCACACAAAAATTAATAGAAAAGACTTTACTTCTAGACATCTTGATGAAATTTAATAAGGTCAAAAATAGAGAAAAGTCCTAAAGCTCCCAAAACAAGAGAACATGCACTGAAAAGAAACAAAAATGATGCTTTAAGAAAGAAAGCATGGGGCAATGATGTATTAAGTCTAATTGTCAAAAGAAAATGTCTATGGTGGTAGAATTTTAATACTATTTAACTCTTAAAGAAGATTGAACATTGTTAAATATTGCTTAATTTCAATATTTTGTATATAGTTTGATGCTAACTAATGTTCTCAAACTTAGAAAAGATTGGCAAAAAGGTCAAGAGGTTTTTACAAAGCCTCCCTTTCAAATTTGTATCTACCTCTCTGTCCTTCTCTTCACTCATCTCTAGTCTTGTTTGAAGGGAAGACTCTGAAGGCTGCACTACAAGTGATAGAAGAAAAGCACCCCCTAGTTCCTCTATTGATAAGCACCAAGTTAACGGCGTGAGAAGATGAATGTAAGCATAGATTAGTAAAGGCTTATCTTCCTCCTGAAAAATAGGTAATACATAATTTTCATAAGTAGCTAATTATGAGACAATAGAGAGAGTGGGAGATGTGGGAAAGAACAAAAGTCATACACACAAGGATAGACCTACATGGCCAAGAAGCAAAGGTAATTCAGTGAATGGATAGTCCTTCCAATTAATGGTCTAGGGATCACCAAATGGCACAGGAAGAATAAATCTGGGCACAGTGTATACCTTTCATGCAAGCCAAACACAGTCTTATTATAAAATTCAGCAATCACAATTTGGTGTTTACCTAGATGAGTTAAAAACTTGTATCTATGCAAAATCCTACACATCAATGTTCATAACATTTTTGTTCATTGCTCCAAACAGAAACAACTATGCTATACTTCACTGGGTTTATAGGCAAATAAATTACATGCATCCATAAAATGTAATATTATTCAGTGATAAAAAAATAAATCAACTCTAAAGCCATGAGGAAAACAGCAATGCATCTTGCTGAATGTAAGATCTCAGTAAGAATCCAAATATTCCACAATTCCAAATATGACATTCTGCAAAAGGCAAGACTATGAAAACTGAGGTTTAAAAAAATAATAACCATCAGTGGTTTCTAGGTTTTGGTGAAGAGAGTAAGAAATGATTCAGGAATCTTTAGGTGGTGATTCTAAAACTATAGGAATATGGCTATCGTATAGTATTGCTTTTAATACTGAGTACATGTATGGTGGTTTGAGAGAGAGCGACCCCTGCCCCCATATATTTGAATGGTTGGTTCCTAGTTTGCGGAACTGCTTGGGAAGGATCAGGAGGTGTGACCTTGTTGGAGAAGGTGTGTTACTGAGGGTGGGCTTTGAGATTTCCACAGTTCATAAGAGGCCAAGTCTCTTTCTCTGCTGCCTACTTGCAAATTAGATGTAAGCACTCAGTTCCTACCTGCCTGCTGCCATGCTTCCTGCCGTGATGTTCATGAATTGACCCACTGAAACTATAAGCAAGCTCTCAATTAAGTGCTTTTTAATAATTAGTTGCCTTAGTCATGGTGCCTCTCCACAGAGCTATGAAAGTAACCAAGACAACATGTTACTGCATTATTTGTCAAAACCCACAAAATACATAGCAAAAGGAATGGGTAGCACTGAGTGATATAATATAGCTAGAAGCAATATCAATATTGGGTCATTAGTTTGAGTTATATGTGTGAGATATGTACTGGCTTGTGTGGGTATTTGTATGGGAAAGAATACACATGCACCTGTGTGAATTTATTAGTGAAAACCAGACATGGATGTCTGGTGTCCTCCTCAGTCAAGTCCCACCTATTTTATTTTTCTAATTTTTATTTATTTGGGTTGTGTATTGTGTTGGTGGGGGTGTGTGTGCCAGGACACATGAGGTCAGAAGACACCTCTGTGGAATCAGCTTTCCTTTGAGTTGCACAGCAAGCATCTGTACCCAGTAAGCCACTTTCATGGGCTATCTACGTTCATTTTCTTAGACAGGTTTTCTCAATGAACCCAAAATGTGTTGATTTGGCTAGACTGTCTGGCAAAGGGCTTTAGGGATCCTTTGGTCTCTGCCCACACCCCCTGCCAGTGCTAGGGATATAGGCACTTGCCGGGATTTTTACCTGGGTTCTGGGAATCTAAACTCAGGTTCTCATCCTTGCATAGAAGGCACTTTATCAACTGAGGCATCTCCCCAGTCCCTGGCTCATTAATTTTAACGCTATACATTAACACAACTCACTAGTGCAAGATGCCAATAATAGAATGGGCTGGGGGAGCTGTGGAGAGCTGAGCATATGGAGCACTACTATCTGTGAAGGTTTTCTGTAAACGTGAGGCTGTGCTTAAAAATAAATCTGCTGGCTGGTGTTTTAACTAAATTAAATAAATGGAAGAACATGTGAATCCAACTAACAGCATTACTGAACGTAAATGGTAATAGTGTGAGACTTCAAAATATAATCTGACCACATATTCCAACTGAAAATATGATGAGGGAGAAAGAAAATAGAATAGGATAACCATGATCAACTAAATCACACTGATGGTAGTCTTGATAATGGGGAATCCAGAAAATAAACAATTCTACCAGGACCAGTGTCTTCAGTAACTGGGATTCCCATAAAGGGAGAAAGAACATAAATACACAGTTTTTGTTTTTATAAAGAGGTTTAGTTAAAAAATAATTTCACCCATCATCCTGAATTCAAATAATAAGGACTGATTTCACATTTTTAACTTTATATCCTAAGACTATCTAAAAATTACCATCATCCTAATAGCTAATAATGTGCACCCCTGGTACCCAAATTATTGGCCTGGATATAATTGCATTTTGCTCTAAAAAGAATCAGGGACCCTTGGAGAAATGACTGATTCAAATTTAGGGCAAGAAATGTAAAAATGAGCATGAAGTGTTACATCAAAAGGAAAGAAGTCATCAAAATTTATTATAATTGTGTCAAAATGAGTTAGGAGCCAAATTGACATATCTAAGGATGGGGGAAAAATCTGAGCAGTGACAATGAAACTAATTCCAGTGGCTGGAGACTCATCAAATGCATGCAAAAGAAGAGAAAAAGAGAACAGAAGCAAGAAAAAATAACCTGTTGTTTGAGGATGTCAAGAAACCACCTGTTAGTCTGAGAAATGTTGAACATCCTTCTATTAACCGAGTACTGATCCTCTTTTTCCATGTGGATTGTGTCATAGAAACAAGTAGTAGATGATGGCTTCATGGAAGAATTCCCTTTAGGATGAAAACAAGCTTTGGCGAAATCAAAACAGTCTCATTTTGAAAGCCCCCAGTGGACCCAGGAACTGATCCTGGAAAAAAGATGAAGGCAGAAATATACAGTGCCTCTCACGGTTGGAAAACAAATCATCCCTTTTGAATAAACCTAAATTCACGTAATACTTTAGAGAGGATACAGTGAGAAATGGCTGTAATGACGCCCGTAGAATGCAAGCCGTGCAAACATCTGGAGAATAGCCAAACAGCTCAATCAGCAAGTCCAGACAGAAATAGATAACTATGAAACAGAGGCTATGGGGTTAAAAATTAAAAAAAAATAAGAGAAAACTTTGCAGTAAGTTGACTTTACTTGGACCTTATCTAGCTCAAAAAAGTGAATTATGAAAATGACTCGTGGCTCCCACGCTTACACTGTGTATTTGAGGGTATGATTGAATAGCTGGTATTTGTGTTTTGAAATTTCTTATCCTTGTGAGATAATTATTAACAAATTGATGAGAACAGAATGCTTATCTTCAGGATCTTATTTCAAGATACATAAGACAAAAAATAACAATTATAGATAGTAAATAACAACAACTAAAAAAATAACCAAGCAACATTTATTGACAGTCATGAGCTCATGTTGGATTTGGGATGCTTCCTGCATATTTTTTCCTGTGTATTTTGAAAATGTTTCAAAATTTGCATGGTCTTGGGTTTGTATTCACATTACTAATATATAATGAAGTCTCTGAGTAGTTCATTAAAATAAATCAATAACGTTTTCCCAGTGGTTTTTAAATATTTGCCCTCACAGTGGATGATGGGAATATTGGAAACGACAAGAATAGAAGCCAAACTTTTAAAATTTATAGGCCCAATAAAATATTTTACATAGTTATTAAATAAAGTTCAATTGAAAAGCAATCATTAAAAATCTACAAGTGAAACATACGAAGCTAATTCTGCTTCCATTTGATGCATAATCAGAAAGAATATATATTCCAAATGACTTTAAAACATAGTAATTTGATTTTATACTCTAAAATGGTATAGAATCTAAAACATAAATGCTTTTTATGATCATATATTTAATGATCATTAGGATATTATATTCTAGTGCCAATTTATTCACAACGTGTAACAGAGTAAGGAAAAATTGCTTTGTCACCAAGGACTGCGATTTTCAGGATAGGATATTTTTTTTTAAAGCTACAAATGTAAACATAATGAGAGTAGGTAATTGCAATTCTGAACTTGACCTGGAAATAATAACACAAATACACACTGTGGTTTAAACGTATAAAGCATATACACACACATCATACATATTCACAAGCACAATCACATATACAACAAATAACGCTCTTGTATTCTAACCAGGAAAATGCCCTAGCAACAATGACCATCCTCAACCACGCACGGACTTCCTGTTGATCTCCTTTAGAAATTCCGGGATTTAAATGGTACAAATCTGGTATTTGCATCTGAAGATCAGAAATCCAAAATTAGCTTGCCAGGGCTGGCTGCTTCTGGACAGGAAAGAGAAGCTCTCCCTGGTCCTTCCGTCTCTGGGACCAGCATGAAAGGGGTTTTCCCCCAACCTTTCAGTTCCGTGACACATTTGTGATCCTTCTCATATAAACGTCCTCTTAATAATAGCCTCTCTGTATAGTCCAGATCATTTTCATCATCTCAGCACTCTTCTCTCAGCCACACCTGCCATATTGGCACGCAGATACATGTGAGGGAACATGGTTCAAACGTTTGAGCCTGGCCTTTAGAGCCGGTGGCCGTCAGCGTTCTCTCACTGAGACAGAAATCCCTGAAATAAAAGAGTATTTTAAAGGAGAGGTTTGTCTTGGATCATGGTTTCAGAGGTTTTCAACCCAAGTTTTTCTCATTCCGCTGCTTTGGGAGTGGATTGGGGAGAATGCTCCCGTGTGGGGAGCGTGTGTTTGAGGCTTCTCTCAACTTGGCTGCTAGGAAGGAGAGAGAGGCGAGAAGTCAGGGGCTGACAGACAGCCTCCGAAAGGATTTTCTGGCACAAGGCTAACTTGGCAATCGGGAACCAAGGAAAATCTCAAGATCGGTTGCTGCCCAGATGAGCACACTCTCAATGTAAACCTTGCCTAAGAAACTATTCTTGAATGGTTAATAATAAAATGCTGACACACCTGGGCAGGTCGAATGGTTTAAGTGTGGTGGAGGTTTGAGGGCCCTGAGGACAGGAGGATCATGGGACAGAGAAGCAGAAAGGATTGGAGGAGAAAGGAGCAGGAAGCCCTGATGGGTTAGGTGGAGAGAAGCACATGGCCGGTTAGGTGTGGATGGAGGAAATTGGTCCAGATGAAGAGCATTGGCAAGTGTTTGGGGATTCTGGATGGGAGGTAGCCCAGATAGAGCAGATGGGACTGGGGGATTGGGAGATACAGTTAGCTTAGGAGGGAATGAAAACCTGTCATTCCCCAGGTGATATAAAGCTATTCTAAAACCTATCAGGTGCCTGCGTCTTTTATTGACTGTGATAGCGGGTTAGACAATACCGCCATGATAATTACAGGGCTAATAATAAATATTACTTAGCCTATACCATTAAATTGACCTTTCATTCACTGTAAAATAGTATAAGAGAAATAAGATGCCCACCCGGAGAGGTGACAGGGGGTGGGGTGGAGGAGGAGCAGCGACAAGGGGTAGTGGAGCTAAGTGTGTCAAGCGGCATGATTGGAGTATAAAAATACCACAAGAAAACCCATTGTTTTGGGTAATGAATGTATGCAAATAAAAAGTTTTAAGAAAAGAACGTGAAATCTAACTTGCAAATTAATCAAGGGAGTAGAAAATAACAATGAAATGAGAACAAATGGAAATTATTAAATAATTAAGCTGAAATAAATTTTAATGTAATAATAATTATAGTAATTTAATAAAAATCATCAATTTGAAGTCACAGGGATTTGGGGGAAATGATAGTGTAATTCCTGTAACAGATGCATTTAAAATAGAAGGCTGAAGCTGAATCAAAATTTAAAAAATTACAAAGCTACACGCAAGATATGTGAATATAAAGTCATGATAAAACTTTAACTCTTGTCAAAATAAAACTGAAGTAAAAGTTAGAGTAATATAGGCTAACTTAGTGATGTAACGGGGTCTTGTTTTGAAAAATAACAGCAGTGAATATCCTTCTCACATGCAGGACTGGAGTCATAAGTAAAAACCGAGAGAACCGGAGATCTTTTGTAAAAGCACATCTCTTTCAGAAATTTAACAGATGGAGATGTGTAATGGTGAAGGGCCCTTGATATTCTCGTGAGTTCTCTGACAGAATAATGAAGGTTATTGCCTGAATTATTCGTTATTCAGAAGAACCTATTGTTGGATACTTGGGAGAAAATTCTAATCTCTATGAGAGAATCTAAAAACTTACATATAATGTCTTTTTTAAAAAAAAATCAGTATTACCCAGACTATCGATTGTGATCCCAATATGATAACAACAGACAAAATTAAGACATATTCCAAAAATATCATAAATTTAAAAGTAATATATTGAGTGCAACCCATTGGATAATTATAAATAATACAGAGTTGCAAAGCGAAACTAATGTCTATGGTAATTCGTGGAATGAAGCTGACACAGAGGGGAAATCCACATATGTGTTTAGAAAAATATATGTAGGGATGAGTGACCTATGTTTTTCTGCCGTGGAACGGAAACATTTTCCTGACATCCACATAAAAAGTAACAGAATAAGCTTGAAGATCTTACTGGTTACTTTTACATTTCTCTAATAAACCATCATGATCAGAGCAACTTATAGAAGTGAGAGGTTTATTTGGGCTTACCGTTCCCAGAAGGTTGGAGTCCATCACCATCATGGAGGGAAGCATGTCAGCAGGCAGGCATGGCATGGAGGCTGGCGCAGCATCTGAGAGCTCACATCTTGACCACCAAAGAGGAGACTGAGAGAGATCATTGAGGATGGCAGCAGAATCTGAGAACTCAAAGCCTGCCCCCAGTTCACACACTTTCTCCAAGCGGGCCACACCTGTGAAGCTTCCTCCAAGGACTCAAATGCCAGAGACTGTGAGAAACCTCTCTCATTCAAACCACCAGAAGGACAAAAAGAGTGAGCATCATTTTAATAAATGAGGGAAATGATACATTTCACACACAAAGATAACGGAAGCATCCTAATAGTGGCAGACTCGCCCTCCGAAAGAGACAGAGAGGAGGTGAAAAAGAATCAGAAGGCAATTAGAAAACACTACAAGATGAGAAAGAAAAAAAAATCACACTATGAATTTTTTAAAGCTTCATGTACCTGGAAAATCATGAATAATTGATAAATTTCTGAATGCCTAAATGGTGTGGGGGGGGGAAGACAGGAAGTGGTAAGTGTTAACACTTATTTTGTAATCAAAGACATCATCCTTTCCCAAAACCACTGTATTCACTGTTACACATGGAAATTTTACCAAGCATGCAGCAAATCAGAAAGCATTACACCTTCCTTTATATATATATCTGCCTCCTGTCCTGTCTCAACCATCACCTTCAGAAAACAGGAATAACTTTTATCGATCACTTTACACAATAAATAAGGGTAGAGCAGGGATGTGACAGAGATTAGGGTAAATCTCATACACATATACTCCTGCATTTTCTTATTCCTGAGGCACCGTCAGGCATGTGCAGCTTGGCTAAGGAAGAATTCAAGAATGAATTATCATGTAATAAGGCTCCAGAATATTTCAAGTTAGATCTCCAAGTCAAAGGTGCCCAGAAAACTGTTATCTCCATTGAGAATGTGAGCCAGTTTCCTATATTCTGAATGAGCTTTTAGAGGCTCCTCAGCCTTTATGGGGTTACTCAACAAATAGAATAAATACAATACTAGATTGGCGAGCCTAGGGCTTCCTGGAACAAGCGCAGGTACTGACTTTAATCCGTGTAATAGTTACTACAACAAAACACACGACAGAAACATCTTACACACAAGGAAAGATTTACCTTGAGCTTGTGGTCTTTGTGAACCTCTGGAGTTCACGGCAGTAGGGGTGTATAGAAGACACTCCTTACGTCATGGCTGACTACATGCCAGTATTCAGAACTGAAGGCCAGGTCCCACTTCCTAAAGGTCCCGAACAACGGTGCCAACCGGGCAATGAAGTACCTAAACTATAAACGTGTGCGGATATTTTCACTCTCCTCCAGATAAACCAATACGTTTTAATTTTCTCTTGGTCTTCCTCAACTCAAAGCTGTTTCTCAGCTACTCAGAGCTCTGCTTATTGCTAGCTAATAAAAAAAAAAGTGAAGGTAAGAATGGCTGCAGTGTAATGGCTGGGTATAAAATTGCTCCCAGATCTTCATAGTGTAGCTAGGACATTCACAGTCTTTATCCAATCTGATGAATAACTAGTCATTCCTTGGATACTAGAATAATCTCCAGGAATGGTAATGAGGGGAGGGGGGGTTAACAGGAGAGACCCTGAGAACCAGATCCTCAAGCTCTGACCATTTGGAAACAGCTCCTTGGCTTTTGTCTCACTTGTGTCGGGATTCTGTCTAAGATTTCTGAAGAAAGACATTTCTAGGATTTTGATTTTTTTTTAAGAACATAGAAAAGACACTAATGAGACACACTAATGAGAGAGTGAGGGCTATTCAGACTTCCCATGGCTACCTCGGGGGATGGGCTGAGTTTCTTTATGACAGAAGGCCAGCATTCAAGGACTGCTACAGCACTACATCCACCGATGCTCTCAAGAGTTTTGTTTGCGCAGGTTACTCTTGAGAGCTATTTTAAAATGCCTCTGCAAATGCAAAGCTAGCATAAGCCTGTGTGTACATACACATACAACATGCCTACACACGCATACAAACATACATACACAAACAAATACATATACATAAAAATACCCAAACATACACACATACATGCCTACCCACCCGCACACTACAAACACACACACACACACACACACACACACACACACACACACACTATACACACTGCCTAAGTTAGGATTTTATTGCTGTGAAGAGACAGCATGCATGGCAACTCTTAGGGGGAAAAATGTTTAATTGGAGCTGACTTACAGTTTCAGAGGTTTAGTCCATGATCATGGCAGGAAACAAGGCAGCTTGAAGGCAGACATGATCCTGGAGAGGGAACTGAAAATTCTACATCTTTATCCACAGGCGGCCAGAAGACTATTCCACATTGTGTGTAGCTTGAGACCTCACAGCCCACCTACAACGTGACTTATTTCCTTCACCAAGGGCACATCTACTCTAACAAGGCCACGCCCCCTAATAGTGCCACTCCCTGTGGCCAAACATTGAAACACATGAATCTATGGGGGGCAAACTTGTTTAAATCACGATACATACCCACACCCACCCACATACATACATACACACACATAACACATACATACACATACATACCCACAGATATCTATACACATACATACACACGTATGCACACATACATATACAAATATGCACATATGCACACAAAGTCATTATCTCCCCTACCAGTATTAATCATGAACACTATTTTCCAGAAGTATAAGAGAGCCGTAACCATGGCAGATTGCAGGTTTTTTTCTTTTTCATTTTAAAATATCTTTTTCTGCTTACTTGTTCCTGTTCCCTGTGGTGAAGCAGGAAAACTTTAAAACACAGGTTGGAGTCCCTAAGCAAAGCATATCACCAGGGGATGTTTTTGTGTATAATGAGGGGTCTTCAGATCCACAGTCTTCGAGGAATCCAGGTATCTAGCTCACTGGTGTGCTATACTTCCTCACTGAATACGGGAATAAACATACCGGTCTTCAGCACAAACAATGGCCAGCTTCCAGTCTCTCCTTCTCAAATTCAAAGCATTCTTCATGACCAAATTCCTTTGATTTTCTTTTGTACGGTTTCAACTTAATACACATTAATTAAGATTTAAGGCTTGTAGATAATTTAATAAACATTTAATATGGAATGTTTGTCTTTGGAAAATAAATGTGTGTCATTTTACAAAGGGCTCCGTGTTTAGACAGAACGCTAGCCAGAAATATTGTTTTAATTTCTTCAAATGTTCGTGCTAGAGCAGTGTATTGGTGGAGGAAATGCTGAATCTAGTTCAAGTGAGAGACAGGCATGAAGGAGGAAAGAGAGAGAAGTAACAAGAAGACAAGATGGGAGGGAGAGAGAATCACGGGGTGAAGAGACTGGGAGGGGGAGGGGGAGATATGAATGCCATGCTGGATTCCAGTTCAAACCAGGACTTCAGCTGAGAGTATTCTGAAATCCCCACTGAGTTTTAAGGAGAGGGCAATGACAATTTGGGGAGCACAGTATCTGCTAAAGCACATTAGCGATCAGTAAACTTGAAGCTATTGAACATGGTGATCATGCTCAAGTTGGATTTCAGATGGACACACCTATCATTCTGAGGACTGTGGTTTGCCTGGATGTGTAGGCAGGTATTGTTGGAAATAAATGGTGTCCGGCTAAATAATGTTATTATTAGCCCCTACTATTTTTATGGTGGCATTATTTAACATGCTATCACAATCACATAAAAGACCAGACACCTGGTAGGTTTCATAGTTACCTTATAACACCTTAGGCAGGGCAGATGTTCCACCTACACTATCTCATTTCTTTCAGCCCAAATCCCATTCCATCTGCTTTAATCATTCTTATCTGGGCTACCTCTCACCCATAATCCCAAATACATGCAAATGTTCTTTATCTGGGCCATTTCCTCCATCCATAGCTTTCTTGGCGTCCTTCCTCCTGGCCCATGTGGTTCTCTCTTTTCCTAACCAATGATGACTTCTTCCTTCCGCCTCTCTTCCTGTCTGTCTATTTTCTTCCATGATTCTCCTGTCCCCCCAGCCCGGGAACCTTACCCATGCCTACCTCGTTCCACCCTGCCCAGGTGTAGGCCTTTTAATCAACCAATCAGAGCTAGTTGGGAAACATTCCTTCTTGGAACATAGTTACAGGAGATAGTTCAACACCATAACAATATCCACAGCAGGTCAGTAACCAGATCTCAAGGGCCTGAAATTTGAGCACATAGCACCAGACTGACTCCCAACAGGCAGGGTTGGAGATGGTTACCAGCTATACACCAAGAACAGCAGAGTCACAGCAGTGTTCAAGATACAGCTTCCTCCCACTGGGTGAGCAATAGGAAACTTATTTGTCAGGCTAAAAAAATGGATCAGAGGTTAGGAGTTTAAGTCTATGCTCCTGCTGAGGACCCAGGTTCAGTTCCTAGCACCCATGTCATTCAGTTCACAACTGCCTGTAACTCCAGCCCCAGGAGGTCCAGCGCCCTCTTCTGGCCTCCACAGGTCCTGCACTCACATGCACAGACCTACACAAAACACCCATAAATGCACATGATTGAAAAATAGCAATAAATGAAAAAGAATCAGAAACTTCCCCTCTCCCCCTCATCTAGTCCTAGCCCTGAGGCATGCTTTCTATAATTCGCCTACTGTGGCAAATCTTTGGTAAATCTATTTCTGTGTGAATGAACTAGTGTACAAGGAGTCAATGCATGTTCAGAAACTTAATAGCTTTCTTAAAATATTGTGTAAATATTTTTACACTTTGGATCTAAAGCAACAGTACACCAATATACAATTCTTTTCTTTCCTTCTACACACAAAAATAAAATGCTATTAGAATCTAAAATGCCCAATGGCCAACATCCACAAAACATATCTACCCCAGAAATCCAACTTAGCACATTAAGGACAAATGCCTACAAGAACAATGGCTTTGTGGCTGATTTTAATTTACACTTGTTAAGTGTACTTGTACCTCATGGCACACCGACCTATAAGATACTTTCCTGATTTAGTTTTGGTGTCTCATAGAATTAAGAGAAGGCAGAGGTGCCAGATTTAAAAAAAAAAAAAAAAACTGAATCTGTCCTATCAGAATGTTTTGTTTAGGAAAAGCGATAGCTGACATTTCTGTAATATTTACCAATGGACAGTTAACAAGTTATGGCATTTTTCTGGGAATTTCTAGACACCACGTATAATCCATTAGATGTATTTTTAAATGAACTTCTTGGGGGCTCCTTCTCCTCTTTCAGCTTGCCCCGGTTACCCAAGTCCATTGAACATTCTAGTGGAGATGTGATATGATGCTATAGAGCTGCATGCCCCAAGCTGTATAGTGGTAACCAAGAGACCACGTGAAGGTTACAGTTCATCCAGTAAGACTGGAGCTGACATAGGCCAAGAGAGAGAGACTGAGTCAGAACACGGTCCATATTCAAGGGGTCCATCAGAAGTCAGCACCAGTCAGCCCTGAAGAGAAGCAGGCGAGAAAAGGTGCAGAGCTGTTGGGCTGGTGGAGCTCACTCGGGCTTACCCTGAGAGTGACAGAGGAAGAAGCAGTCTAAGAAGATAAACCAGGGAAGATGATGCAGACAAAGTGAGCTGGGATTCCCCATCCCCTCCAGTGGAAGGCAGGGCCTGCCTCATGGGTGACTCATTGGCCAGGACTGCTTAAACTCATTTGCTGTCTGCACAAAGGCACAAAGGAGACATCAAACTTTCACTAGACAAAAAAAAAAGAAAATTAATCTAAAAAAACATAAAACCTGAATGTGCCCTTTAAAGTAAGCAAAGCATAGAGGATTTTTACTTCAGAATTAGACTTTTGTGTGTGTGTGTGTGTGTGTGTGTGTGTGTGTGTGTGTGTGTGTGTGAACCAGAGGTGCCACGGGGTGGGGGTAGCTGGGAGCCATTGTGCAGCCCAAGAGAGACAAAGAGCTCCATCTCAAACAAGAGGTGCAAGGTTTCCTTTTCGTCAGATTAAGACTACAGCCCCTCTCCAATATCCCTGCAGAGAGACCCTGCTTCCCATCAAAAGCCCCACTTTATCTTCCTAGGTAATTCCTTTCTCAGTTATTAAATTTGATGCCAATTACTCTTAATAACAAATTACTACAGGTTCAGGTAAGTGTTTGTTGAATTTGGAATAGCTTATGCAGAAGAAGACTAGACTCAAATCAATCACCCTAGGCCAGTGAAGAAACCACGAAGAGCTACTGCCTCTGTGCTTCAAAGACCTGGGTGCCGTGGTTTTTTTGTTTCGTTTGCTAACATTATTTTTTCACATGTTTATTCTCCATCGTTTCCTGTTGATGAATGTGCCTAATATGGAATTTTAGCCGCACAGCCAGCCATGTTCCCTTGCCCACAGGGTGCCAGGCAGCTGACTAGAAGGAGAAAATATCAGTTACAAATGAATATTTCAAAATACTTGTTTAGATGTGTGTAGAGAAAACATCTGCGGCTTGCAGTAGAGGAGGTGACAGAATTTTCCCATGTGATTTGCTAATCCTCAGGGCTCCCAAGCAAAACACAGTTTCTTGTTATCTATTATTTTAGTAGTTTCACAACAATGAAAAATGGGAGGTTGGTCTGGAAAACTAATATTAACATTATACAAGGATCCAAATTTTTAAAAAGCCTTTTTTAAAGCAAGCCACCTAATTTGTCTTCTCCCTTCTGAGTGGGAGAACATTCCAGTGTGATTATACAGTCTACAGAAACAAGCAATGAGCTTTCAATACCTGAACATACACACAGGGGCGCTATGTAAATGCAACCAAGTTTGATATGCTTGGCTGAGAGAGCGTGACACCTCCCTTAAATGCACATTCTTTTTGCCTCTCCCCACCCCCTCAAAAAAGAAAGAAACATTCTCTTTCATTTCAAAGAACAGCTCAGAGTGTCTCCAAGTTTGTATAAAAAATAATATAGTCCATTATAGTTATAAAAATTTTGAACTAAATTGAGAATGAGCTTTTGGATTCAAAGATAGTCAAAGAAAACAAAGAAAATCAGGCCCATATATTACGACTGCCATTTGGAAAATACACAACCTGCTTGTGGCACAGTATAGCACCTCATGCTATGAAGGATCTTCCTTCTGTGTCAGGGTATTTGCGAGATGAGTGTCTGGCATGCCAATGTTGCTCCCAGCTGTAGTCTGGGAAGCTGGCATCCCTCTTTAGGAAGCCATAAATCTTGCCACTGTTTATCAAGACCTAATAGGACCTCTGCCTAAAGGAGTGGCAGGCACATTCTGACTGGACTCTCTGACATCAGCTTGCGCGGTGTAGTTACATACTGTTACAGAGAACGATCCAAAAGTTGTAGCATGTGACAACTGTCATGGTACTGCCCCCTTCTTTGGGCAGCTTAATCGAATGCTGGTGCCTGGTAGAACAGAAAAGGCTGACCTCACTGGGCAGGGCGTGTGGAAAGGGGTGTATCCAAGGGAAAGCTGGAACCAAAGGTCTGCAGCTATGGCCAAACAGATCCCCAAAGCTTGGGATTAAAAATGCAATAAATTATGAAAAATTATGGCTTTGAGCTCAAGGGGATCTTTGAGCAATGATATTGCAACAGAAAGTGACTACAGCTAAGATGGGCAGACTGAAATTTAAAAAGAATGCCATTATCTGGAAAATGGATGCAACTTGAGACTGTCAGGCTAAAATACACCACGCTAAAAAAAAAAAAAATACAAATGTCACATGCTTTTCTTTGTGGATCGTAAATGTTATAAAGATGCATACAATCATATATGTATAGATGGCATAAAAGTAGACATAGAAAGGATAAGGAGGTGACAGGGCAAACAGAAGGGGAAAGGGAAAGTGAAATGGGTGGAGAGAAGATGCTCAAAATACATGACATATCTGCGTGAACATGTCCTTATAAAGCTCAGTAACAAACACATAGCAATCAAAAGGAAGGGTCAATAAGTCAAGATTTTAAAAATAGAATATAGACATGAATAATCTATTTGTTCTTGGGGAGCTGCACCCATGGAATCTGAACAATGTGGCTGCCTAAATAAGACCTACATGAGGAAAAAGGCAGCTGCCTATGTGGGTGGGGGAAGTTTCACAGGGTCCCACCCCTAAACGAAGAGCCATGGGCAATCAATTCTACTAAGAGTCTTTTCCAGGGATGACTCCTCCCCTCCCCCGTGGTTATCCAATCCCAACGGATCAGCACTTAGCACACGTACATTGAAGCGACACTAATGTGTGAATTTGAGGGGAGGAGGGGTGCCGGAGTTGTTGCATAAAGAGTGGAGAAGGGGGAAGTGATATAACTAGAGCCTTTGTATATAAAGTTCTCATTAAATGAATAAAATTGTTAAAAAATAATAATAAATTTTAAACTTGTATCTGGTCTGGATCTTGGGTTGCAAGAAAACCCACTACAAGTCAGATCGTAAGTGGATTCCCCTTAGATGGTAAGCAACCAGAAGACAAGGAGAAGAGGCTGGAAGGTGGGGGGGACACTTCCGGACAAAACAGTAATAGTTTACGTGGCTAGCTCTGCCAAGAGCAGCGTAAAGGAGAGTGGCCGTAAAAATCAATATGGAGAGAGAGAAAAAACTTAAGGACATCTTGAGAAAAATGAAAACGACCTCATTAAAACATTTGGGAGTAATTGTGAGAGCCACCTTGAAATAATCAGCATTAAGTGCAGCTTCAGAAAAAAAAATGTGTGGCATCTTGGCTCAGTTAACCCTTCCAATACCACATAGATGTGGATTCCAAGTTCACCTCAGTAAACCCCCTGAAGCCCTCTAAACTCATTTTAAATAGGAACCACTGGTATACAGGGGAAGAAACTCCAGCAAAATTGAAAGAGATATGAATTAGAGAAACCAAGCAAATTACATCTAAAAATCATAGAAACCAAAAAAGAGCCCCTAACAACACATCATAATCTTACATGAAAGGAACAGCTTGAAATAAAATGTCCGTAATCAGCTTAGGAAGGAGCTGTCTTACTGGATCAGGCTTTTTTGCTTTATTTGTTAAATGACTCCAGAAAACATACTGCAACAAAAAGGAGGTTTGAAAGACCTAGCCCCAGGTGTGTAGGATCCTGGGCCCTTCCTTTCCACCAGGACCCACTAGGAAACTGCCACAGGTCAAGACTTGAGCCAGCCCAGGAATGTCAGAAACCCTGGTTACCTTCTGTGTGTGGCTGGTTTGCCAATCTCCATTACCATCTCTCCAGTGACATGCTTAGAAGTCCACACCACCAGAGTGAGTCTGCCTTTTTCCTTGAGTGCTTAGAATGGAACTCGGGTCCTCATTCTAATATAGCAAGTACTCTTCCAATCTTTAAAGGGGTTTGTGAGTCAGAGGTAGTTTGCAGGTCCTTGTTTGAAAGAGCAACTGCTTTCACACAGGATGGCGAGGCCAGAAGCTCAGAGCAATAGTTGGGGGGATTTTATCACCTGTCACCTAGATTCTATAACTGCCTCAATTATACCCTCATATGCATAGGTACGTACATATGTAACATATGTAAACATATGCAAATAGGTGCATACATTGTATAGATACTTACAAAAACATGTGTGCAAATAGGTGCATAAATGTATGTTGGGGGTTGGTCTGATGCTTGTATATTGACTCTGGCTATTGTTCCTCAAGATCTGGTTACTGCCTGAGTACACCTATTTTTATCGTGTAAACTTACCTCATTGGTCAACTAAACGATCTATTCCTGGTCAGGGCAGAATGAGGTAGGCGTGGCTAAAGTTCTCAGGCTTTTGAGGACAGGGGAATCGTGAGAAAGAGATAGATGAGAAGACAGGAGGAAGACACCACGATTAGTTAGTATGGAGAAGAATCCACATGGGCTGGGAGGAAGGACTACAACAATGGCGTGAAAAAGCCCAGATGAAAAATACAAGCAAGTATCTTGGGATTATGGATGGAAGGTAGCCCAGATAGGAATGATTAATTAAGGCAGATGGCATTGGGTGGAGGCTGGGAGATGGGTGGTGAGGTTATTGATATAGTGTAGGTAGAAATATCTGCCCAGCCCAAGGTAATAAGGCAATTACAAAATCTAACAGTTGTCTGTGTCTTCTTATTTGTGATAGCTGATGAAATAATACTGCCACAATAATTACACAGCTGATAATAAACGTTATATAGTCCAACACTCATATTTATTTATAACAACACACGTTATTTATACATGCATTCATCATGTATGTGAATGCATCACATGTATTTATATAATAAATTGAATGCCTAAGTATTGGCTCTTTTTTTTAGTGTCAATGTAAATTGTTGGTTTCTAAAAATTTATTAGTCAATAAAATTCTTATAGGAGAAGGATACTCATTTTGAGAGGTATAATATTGTGTGAAGCATGAGTAATTATGGAATCTGTAATAAAATTTAGTGAGTTAATTTTTCAATAAAAAATAATTACCATTTTTAATGTTTTATTTGTGTGCGGGTGCTTGGCAAGAAATTTAAATGCAGAATGTAGCTTAAAGACAATTGTAGAGTTAATTAAACTATAATGGATTATATACCATATAAACAAATAACACATTAATAACAATATAATTTAAATGTATAAAGTATGTATTTTTATTTATTTGTTTATTTGCCTGCATGTATGTATATGTACCACATGTGTGCTTGCTGCCAGCAGAGGCCAGAAGAGGGAATCAGACCCCTTGGGACCAGAGTTACAGACAATTTGAGCTGTCGTGTGGATATCGAACGCATATCCTCTGATAGAGTAGTAAATATATGGGCTGCTGTGTGGACTCTCCAGCTCCCACATGAATTATGTTTTCACCTTGGTGGTAACTCTAAGAGGAAGAGGTTGGAAGAATTTCCAAATGGGAACCCAAGACCTAGAAATGTAATTTTAAAGATCAATTTGTGGAGTAGGGTGAGAGGCTCAAATTCTGAGCCATGGTCTTTATTCTCATCTTTTCTTCAAAAGGAATTAGGATCCTTCCGGAAAACGCTACCTTAAATATTTGCACGTGATGAGCTTATTGAATCTGTAGTATTAGAAGACAAAGAATTGCCAAAATACAAATTAATCAATTAATTAAAAAAAATGGCAGCAGGATGTTGGATGTAAGTCATTGGGACATAGCAACCACCTGAAAGAATTCCAAAGAGCTGTAGCAGAAACTTTTGAAGCGATAAATAAAATAGCATTGGGTCCAGTGAGGAAAACAGACATGGGTGGGGCTGGAGAAGTGGCTCAGCTTAGGGAAGTTCTTGTTGCTCTTCCGGAGGACCCAGAGGTTCAGTTCCCAGCATCTATGTTGAAAGACTCGCAACCATATGCAACTCCAGACTAGGAATCTAACAGCTTCTTCTGGCCTCTGCAAATGCTTGGTATACACACACAGACACTCATGTATACACATTAATGCTGTTTTAAAGATATGAGAGAGTCAACAGTGACACAAATTAATGACCAAAGAAACGAACAGAAAGAGATGTCTCCCTTGCAGAAGCATTCCAGATGTTAATGTCAATGCTCAACTCTCAAGAGGGGAGTGTGGCCCTCAGTCGTTCAGTGTAAAGAGATTTCCTTTCAAGGAGCACACCATGGGAAGGGAGGAAAGAAGAGCTTCACAGTAAAGAATCCTGCCAATAACTAAGCAATCACAAGTCACATAGCTGAAATGTACCCTTGATATGGTATCCTGAAAATGGGACCTTACTTCTGTGGGCTTTCTCTTTCAACTCATCATCCTAGTCATGAGGGAAGCATCAGAAATCTCAGTGTAGAGTCATCTCACTAGAACTGCCAAGATCACTGGAAAAAGGAAAGCTTGAGATTCTTTTGCATGAAATAGGAGACCATAGAGACATTGTCATGGAATCCACTGTGTGTTCTGATAGGATCCCAAAGCAATAGCTTACAGCAAAGGGACTCAAAAGGGATTGCAGCCAACTGTACAAAAGGTGGAAGTGTCCACAGTAACATCAAGACATAAGCTGGGGAAGGTAAAGTTGGGTATGAAGAGAGTCAGAGCGAGGGACTATGGTCCTCAAAGGGATTTCAGTGGTGGGATTGCATCTTTGTGCTCTGATTTCCAAATTACGCTTTCTAGACTAGACTTCTTAGCATCACCTCAGGTTAAGAGCAATGGTCTGGAAAGCTAACTAAGCATAGTGTTAGGTAGGAAACTGCAGACCCACCAGAGCAATCTGCTTGCATCTATCTCATAAACTGGGGTGAGTGGAAAAGCTGGGGCATCTCCTTTGAAATGGAGCATGTTGAATCTTCTTAGAATCAACATCTTTCCATATTTGCAAGAAATTGCAGATAGACATTACCTTCTGACTACACAGTGTTCTACAGAGTGAGGGGCATTATATCTATCCATCCATCCATTTATCTATCTATCTATCTATCTATCTATCTATCTATCTATCTATCTATCTATCTGTCTGTCTGTCTGTCTGTCTGTCTGTCTGCTTGTCATCTATTTATATATCTATCATCTATTATCTAACTTCCGTTTATCTATCATCCATCTGTTGTCTATCTGTCTGTCTATGTATGTATCTATCTATCATCTATTTGTTGGGTACTTCTTTCTGACTGTAGGCTCTAGATTCATGTGACCTCTTAGACAACATGTTGACTTTGGGGAACTAAGGAATATAGTCAAGGGGAACATGAAAGAGACACATTTTGTTTTGTTCATGCCACTGAGTACCTGAAGCTTTGGCCACCTGCAGCCCAATATACTTCTAGCACCTTTAAAACAAATGACTTATTTGGCAACATCAAGTGGGACCCAAAGGAGGCCTTTCTCTTCCCTCATGGACTGATAACATCTGATGTTATAAAACAGCTGTTCTGGATGGGATCTGTTTCTGAGACAAGAAGCGTTCTCATGTACCAGATCTCCAGACACAGTGGGTCTCAGTGCTTTGGGGAAATGTTTGTAACATACATCAAGAAAGAACAATCCCGTGGTAGCGTCTTAGGAGCATGAGAATCAGTAGGGGGAGCTCTGCCTGACACCATGGGATAAGTCTCCTTTTACTTCCCATACCCAGGGTCTAATCCTCTGCCAGAAGTTCTAAGAAGTAGAGGAGATCTTCTGCTAACATCAGGAGCATGTGCTGCAGTGCATCTCCATCAGGGACTCCCTGTGGAGTCAGTAGCAATAGCAGCCATTTTGGTGATGTTCTTCGCCATTTTGGTGATGATTATTCTGGAAAAAAATTTTTTAGTCTATGATGTTTATACATAATTTACACTATACACGTCCCCAATGTTTGTGAGCTTGCAATGGGAAGAGAAGTCCAAAGAAAAAAAGAGAGATTTCCATGACAGCAAAATGGAACCTGGAATTATTTTGAGTATTAAAAGAGAAATGACCCTGTTTGGAACCTCCTGATGAGGAAGTGGGGTATATCTGGTACACATGTAGAGTTTCATTTAACCCAACATTTTACTGGTAAAGTTTCTTTTTTATAAAGATCACTGATTTATGATGAATGAAACCTGGGAATTTTACAGTAGGCCAGTTCAAACCCCAGCCAGAAGCACAGAATCCCAGCTCTACCCTATGAGATGATATCATCACTATTTCGGTCCTCCTAAAGTCCCACTTCCTCTCACAGACAGACAGATCTCCCACACTTAGGTCCAGCTCCACTATTCTAGGGTAAGGTTGACATCGTGGACCATGTATGATGCAGTGAAGGTAACTCAGTCAGTGATCATATGACCAATAGCATTGCACAATGTGTGGTCACAGGATGATGATGTTCACATCCTGGTCTCCGGGGCCCTGACGCTATGTCGTCCCTTGAAGACAGAAGGGGCATTATAGATATGAGAAACCACAGACCTTAAGAAGAAAATACTGTCCTTAAAAGAAAGGAAGAAATAGACAGAGATATGACATGTGACCCTGTTGGCTTTAAGGATGGAAGAAGGACCCACAAGTCAGGATTTCTTAAAGGCATTTGGAAATTGCAGAGGTAAAAAAAATGGCGTTGCTCAGATTTTGAGGGAGAACAGCTTTCATTCCAATACCTTGATTTTAGGGCTTCTGATTTCTAAGATAAATATATATTTTTATATTTATATATACATATATATGCAAAATATTCTTGTTTTTTTCTTTTTCTGTTGAAATAAGATCCTAATACAATAGATAGAATCTATCAGCAATTCCTGGGAAGGGAATTTTTTTTGCCAGTTTAATCACCATTTTAAAGGAAAGAGTTTTTGCTCATGAGACAGTAAAAAGTCAAGTGAGATTAACAGCTAGGTGTCAGTGTTGAGTAGGATGGTGTCTTGTGGGTAAAACAACTTATTTAAGACTGCTGCTAAACACAAGTTCTTCCATGAAGCCATCTTCTGAAGAAATTCCTCAAGTCACTAAGAGGAAAACTCAGCCTTCCTAAAGATATATGTGGCCCTCACATATATAGGGCATTCACTGATCCTTGTATCCAAGGAGTAAGGGGCAAGTTCCCTCCTTACTAAGTGGTTAGAAAATGACTTTCAGCTTGAGCTTTAGAAGTCTTAGAGTTGAGGCAGCCTAACTCTCGGGAAAAGAGTCTTTAGGGGTGTCCATGAGGTGTAGTCACATATTGAAGAAAAAGGGGCCGCAAAGTTTGGATATTTAGCTTTCCTCTTCTGGACTCTTGGAATTATTTGAATGCATATATGACTTGTAAAGTCACAGAAATATAAGAAACAAGCCTGGAAGTTGGTTGAGTAATGCCAAAGTAGAGCAAAGAAGGCTTTAAAGCAAAGATATTCTAATTGGCAGAAGTTCATTAGTGCGAATTAATGAATTCACAGAGATTCCAGAGAGCAACATCCAAATACATGCCCACTTATATGTCAGCCTGGCTGACATCCTGGTGATTCTCTGCCACTGAAGGTCATCCATAAACATGTACACCTCCAAATCCTGTCAATCAAGTTGTATCAGTGCTTATAACCCTCCCAAGAATTCCTGGATGATCGCCATGCCTGGCACAGACTCTGAGGATGACAAAACCCCGAAAAAGGAAACACAGTTCATCACATTTTTTTCCACTTTATTTCAACTGTCAAATTGACATGTAACTTTTATGAGGTTAAAAACCAGGAAGCAGATGAGGAGGTCAAGTTGTTAAGAACAGAAAGGAGTGTCTGGTTCTTTTCCTTTGGCATTGCTTCACCGTGGTTTTCTCTGATGACCGTGTTTGCTAAAATGTAAGCAAAGCAGTCACAGCTCAGAACAAGTAGCCAAAATCACAGAACAGCCAGCTGTGGCATGGATTCAGAGAAAACTTCTCTGAACACCTCATGATGCCTGCAAGCTACATGCAAATGTCCAGTTCAAACTGCATCTGGGACCTGCTGTGTTTCCCACCAAAATGATTTTGTTGTTGTTGTTGTTTTGTTTGTGTTTTTTTAAATATACAGTGATTGGCATGTGTCTGACCATGAACCAGAGACCATCTTCAGCTTTTCGGTAGACATCCCTCTCTCCTATGTATATTTTCTGTTTCTGTTTGTCTGAGAAGCCCTAACAATGCATCTGAAGAGACGGAGGACTCTCCCTGAACATTTCCTAGGGCTCTTCGAGAAGAATTGGCCTCTTCTGATGCCATCTTCTGAATCCATGGAGCTGTGTCAGTGGGATCATTAGGTTTGCCCCACCCAACCCCAACAAGGCCCCTAGAATTCCACGAAGATTCTACGGACTCGGCAAAATCTTATGTGGTTAGTATTCATTCCTATCCATCAGGATATATTAAATAGTTTCAGTCACAAGTAACAAAACCATCCACTCAACAAGAGCTTAAAGAGATTAAGGGGCTTTTCCCTGTCTAGAGACCATACATCCATGGCTAGCTATTGTGTCCTGGTATCATTTAGCATCCAAGCTCATCCTTGCTGTCTGTAAGGGGCCACGCCTAAGCTGTATCATCCATAGATAGATACGCGGTGAACCAATATGGCCTGTCAACTCTACGCTGAACTGAAATGGCCAGTCTACATGAAACACTCCACCTATATTCCCGGGAAGCCTAAGACTGGAGGCGAGAACTTGCCACTCGGGTCATCATTTCTGTTAGGTGTAACAAGTTGTATGGGGACTTGATCTGGGCTTTCTCTTTGTGTCTGATTGGACAGATTTAGGTCAGGTGGCCTTTTTGTTATAATGCAGTGGAAGCTGTAAACTGTATTTTTTAAGCAGTGTCCATTGCCCCCCCCCCCGAGTGAAAGCAGAGCTCATGGAGTTTTTTGAAATAGAAATCTAAGACATGAGATTGATTCACTAACCCAAGCGACAACCTTCCCTGCCGTGGACTCCCTTTGTAAACTTCGTATACTTTGTAAGAAAGTGTCCAGGCTTCCCCATCTAAATCACTCCAACAGCCAGGCTCCTCTGCTTCAAGTTTTGCCTCTGGAATCTCCCTACACCTTTCCCGGGTGCCCCCTCTTCAGCTCTTCAGCTCCCTCGGGTGGTCTCTGAGAGGGGTACCGGGATCTTCAGTTTGCGCTGCTGACCTCTCTACACCTCTGGCCTGACGTTCATCGGTAACTCCAGTGCTGGCGTTGCTAAAACAGGCAAAACCCAGGGACCCACCGGCCCTGCTGGTCCAGCTGAGCTCACCAGCTCCAGGTTCATGGAGGAGATTCTGCCTCAAAAACGAAGTGGCTGAACTGGAGAAATTGTTCAGTGGTGAGGATCACAAACTGCTCTTACGGAGAAGTGCAATTCTGTTCCCAGTGCCCATGTTGCTCACGATGCTCACAATTAAAATGCCAGGAGATTTGATGCTCTGGCCTCTTTGTGCACCTACACTCAGGGGAACTCAACACACACACACACAAACACAATTAAAATTCAAAAATAAATCTTTAAAAAAATTAAGTGGAGAACAATAGTGGGAGACACTTGAAGTTGACCTCTGAGCCCCACACATGCATACATGCACTCAACATACACACATACATACGTATGGACATATACATGTATATACAACACACATTTATTATTAATTATTTACATGAAAACAAGAGTGCAGTTATTCATTTAAAGGATTCTATTTCAAATAAATTTATTTATTTTTAAAAAGTAGAAATTCTCTATATAGGAAAATTAAGGGGTTTGTTACACTGGCCACAAATTATAATTATTCTCTGGATCATTCATTTGTCAATTAATTATTCCTTTTATCAGATTCTCTTTCCCCAACCCTACAAACTCCCCTAAAAGCCCAGCTAAATTCTGTCCTGTTTTGAACTCTACGGCAAGAGAGCCCTAAACTATCAGTGCTTACTGGTTGCTTGCTGAGGGCTCTGGAAAGCGGTTCCCAAAATTGTTGTCCCAAGCACTGAACAAATATGACAATACATTACACGTTAAACTGAAAAGCATTCATCCAGAAGTTTTCGAAAGACTACCCAGCCCACTGGAAAGCCATCCAAATGAGGCTATTCTTAGCTGAGGAGGATATTGCAGTCAGGGTTTGAAAAGCTATTATCTTATATTATTTTATATTTTCTCTCTCATAACAGAGGAGTTTTAAGGTAACTTCCTTGGGGTTGGAAAGATGGCTCAGTAGTTAAAAGTACCTCTTGCTCTTGCAAAGGACCCAGGTTCAGTTCCCAGCAACCACATGGCTGCTCACTACTATCATTAAATGCCATTCTAGAGGCTCCAACCACTCTTCTGGCCTACGTGGGCACCAGCCATAAAGTGGATGGCACAGACGTACATGCAGGCCAAATGGCACACACACATAACAAAAAATACATTAATTAAAAGAGAATGACATCACTTGCTACAACACCAAGGACCAACCGATGACCTGACTCACCCTTTAGTGATACACCTGATCACCTGTACACACATGAACAGACACACACTTTACCTTTCTCTGCTTCGTTTTGCTCTTCGTAGCCTAACTGCCTGACACTCACATGCTTGTCCACCCCGTGAGAAATGTCTTTTATAACTGTTGAAAGAGGGAGGTCGACATGCCTGATTTCGGTTAATTGGTCCAACCAATTAAACTTCCCCCTGCACCCAGCCAGGAGCAATCTCTCCAGAGCTCAGCGAGCCTGATCCATGAGTCCCAGCCTCTCTGCTGCAGAGACAGACACTTGAGAAGGGCGGCAGAAATGTCTCGAGCCTCCGCGTTATCGGCATTTATGCTCAGAATGACTATGCCGCTGTAGGGGAGATAGGACCGCCATCATTTGAAAGGCAGAAAGGCATGCTCTAAAATAATCCTTTCGTCGGGTCTGAGGAAGGGGAGTCAGGAGTCGTGACAGCTGTGTGGGACACCTTGAGTGTTCTCAGGCGAGTAGACTCCACGCAGTGAAGTGGAAGGAGTCCTTTCTCCACCTCAAGCAATGGCATCCGGGTACCTGACATGATAAGCTCTCTCTGAATCTATGTTCCCTCAGAGTACCTGAGACAAAACTGATGAATGCGTATGGCCGGAATGCACTCGTCTATTCTTATTTCAAAATCTCTCCATGGTAAGAGCCTCATGTCACTGCCAAATAGTTCACTGTATTAACGTTTCTTTCCTCATGAATTGAATTAACACACAAAGGGCTTGTGGCCAAGTTACTTCTCTCTTGATGGGCTTTTTTTTTTTTAATGTTTTCTTACTTTCCAAGAAGAGTGCTGTGTGTTATTCAATCTTACAATCATAATTCCAAACATGTGCTCTGTAATCATTTAGACCTATTAGATCAATTGGCCTATTCAGTAAATTATAAAAATGCTTGGTTCTTACACTGACATGTTGTTTTATGCTTTACTCCTCCTTCGAGCCACTTATTTGCACAGCCAAGCGAATGAGACCAAGCTGACTGGAGACCTCTTGAATCTGGGTGGGTTTGCGGTTTCTCACTAACATACCAAAAACCTAGGATCGTCAGGTTGTATGAACATGAAAATGATAATTCTGTGAGCCTGTTAAATTTGTTAAGATCACACAGCCACCACAAAACTAAATATTT
Organism: Pachyuromys duprasi; assembly: GCA_028658305.1. Taxonomy (NCBI): domain Eukaryota; kingdom Metazoa; phylum Chordata; class Mammalia; order Rodentia; family Muridae; genus Pachyuromys; species Pachyuromys duprasi. Next base: position 42,789,911 of record CM053756.1, on the reverse strand, counting down.
GAGGTACTGAGGGATGGTACAATCATTATTCCAGTGACGTCAAGTAAACATCTTTAGCATGCGTATCAACTTATATTCTTTACCTTTTCCCGTGTCCATCATTTTACCTATGAATGAGAACTCCCAGAGTAACCTGATTAGGGTAAATTCAGCACATTTTAGTTTAATTTTCTCCAATTCAAACAACACTTACACAATGAGGGAGGCAGCTAACAATTCAGAGGAACAAACCATTAAATTAAAATTCCTAACTTGATTGTTTGACTCACACTGGGCTAAATTTACTTCCTCCATCACACTGTGGGAATTCGCTCTGTGGGAGATTTTTCTAGCTACACTTTTTTTTTTAAAGAAAACCTTTTCTGTTCCCTTTCCTTTTTTTTCTCTAAAGGGTGAATTGCCTGTCACTGTACCTTTAATGATAAGAAGAAAGAAATAAAACGGGGCTCCAGGAGAAAACAATGAGGCAATAATTTTGAAATTAAAATACAACACATGATATATCAATATAATTGTCCTGCTTGTGTGAAGATAACTCTACTTTGATGATGTTATTTTCTGAACATGCAGAACCTAATAAAATCTGGAGGGCAGAATTGATGAGAATTTCAGTATTAGATATTATGGAAAGAACACACTAAAATAGCCAACAAAATTACTGAAAAAAAATGGTAGTGGCAAATTATTTATCTAAACAATGCAGAAAGATTAATAGAGACCTCCCAACATTAAAATAAATTAGTTACTTAGAGCACTTGACTTCTCCTGACAAAGAAAAATGTGAGCTTGACACACAGTTTGACCTTGAGCAGGTATGCCTCAGATTTTTTTTTTTTGCTGGTTTCCTTTCCTTCTTGAATGTGTGTGTGCCTGTGTGTAAGTCTGCCCGCATGTGTGAGTGTGTATGTGTGTGGCAGCAAAAGTGTAAGTGTGTGCATGCCTGTGGAAGTCAGAGCTTCAGATGTCTTTTTCAACCTCTTCCCATCTTAATTGTGAACAAATGTCTTACACTGAGCTGGGAGCTCAATGACTCTACTAGACTGGATGGTCAAGAAAACCAAGAAATCATCACCCTCTCCTGGCACTAGGATTATGTGCCCCTGTGGCTTGCAGTGGCCTCTTATTTGGATGCTAGGGATCTGAACTTAGATCTTTATGCTTGAAAGGCTGGTCACTTACTGAACTACCCACTTCCCAGCTCTTCACATTCATTTATTAATCCTGGAGAAACTCTTGGGGATGGAGGCATGTTTGTAGTTAAGAGCACTTACAATGAGCTAGACGCTGTGGCACACACCTGTAATCCCAGAAACTTAGGGAGGCAAAGGCAAACAGATCTCTGTGAGTTGGAGGCCAGCCTGCTCAACAAAGCAAATCCAAGACAGCCGAGACTACACAAAAACCTGTCTCAAGAAAGGAAGAAAGAAGAAAGAAAGGAAGGAAGGGAGAAAGAAAGAAAGAAAGAAAGAAAGAAAGAAAGAAAGAAAGAAAGAAAGAAAGAAAGAAAGAAAGAAAGAAAGAAAGAAAGAAAATGAGCCTAGGTATGGCATCAACACCCACATTGTGGGTCACAGCCATCTGTAAACTCTTGTTCCTGACTTTCTGATGCCCTCTTCTGGCCTCCTTCAGCCACTGCCCTCATGCAATACACATACAAACATGCAATTACACACTCATACACACAGATAAAAAGCAAATATATATTTTGAAAGCAAACTTCCTTAATAAATTTCTCTGATTTCTGCAGTAGTGTTGACAAGTGTTCACCTTCCTTCTCTTCTACCTTCCTCATTACTTTGCAGTGAAATTATTAATTATAAAATAGGAATGTTTGGTTAGGTTCAGTTTAGGAACTGATCACATAGATATTAATCTTCAAGACAGTCTACCAACGAACCTTGTAAAGAACAAGGGAACAACTGAGGGATGTCTCTACCCTTCTTTCGACAGCACAGTAGGGCTTCCCACTCACTTTTGCACCCTCTGGGCTTATTTTCTTGTCCATGGATCTAAAATGAAAACAGCGGCAACTGTGGTCTTGACCTTGCTCTACAGAGTTGCTGGGGAGCTTGAGGTGATACACAGCTCTTGAGCACATGAAGGACGTTCAGCACACAAGTCCCACTGTTCTCCGCATCATCACAAATGCCAGAGATAGACTATCCTTTGAGATCACTACTGGGATACAACAGAACTGAACATTCTATTGCCAATCTGAATGTTACAGATTAGTATTAGGTAGGAGGTGTTTGGTACAAGAAATTCTTCTATTTCCCTCTGAATAATAAAGTACTCAAACAAATAAGAACTAATTGTCTTGTGTGAAAGCAATGCACCTTGATTGCATAGTAATAAAAAGGGAATTTGCAAGCTGTTGGTCTGTTATAAAGAATAAAAGGGAAGGAAGAAAATAATTTTCTTTCTATCTCTTGACAGCTCCCTGGGTTTTGAATTCTTTTTCTAGCTAATTAATCTCCTCTCTCACTTCTAAGCCCACAACTTTTCAAATGTCTTTTATATTTTTGGTAACTGTGATTCTTCCCTATCGCCTCCCCAACACACACACACAAACACACACACGTATACATGCACACAAATATATATATATATATATATATATATATATATATATATACACACACACACACACACACACAATCATACACACATACACACACACACTTGGGAGTCACCGAGCTACAGGTATTCTTGCAGCACCTGTCAGATGCTGATATATTATTGCCAGAAATTTCTTTGGCCTCAGCCTGCCCTGGAAAATCTCAACCCAGAACTATGAGTGGATAGAGCAGATATATTTTATGACCCTATTAGCAGACAGAATTTACATAGTAGTCTGAGGTATTAAATAAAATAAATTTCAGCCGATAGCTCAGTAAGCAAAGATTGCCTGAGTGTGTGTCAAGTGGGGGAAGAAACAGAGCAGGAGGGAGGCCACTGTAGCAGGATGGACAATGGTCATGAAAGATCCTCAGTGACCTCTTAATGCTATGTGTCTATACTAGAGATATCCATCATAAAGTAGGCAATGTCAGCTTCTTTCCTGGGGGATATTCCTCCTTTAGTTCTGTATTTGCAACTGCAAATCCTTTATGCATTTCCTTTTTGTATCATTGGTCCTTTGAAGGCTAAAGGGCTCAAGTGGAATCTAGCATTAAGGATAAGAATATTATATATGTGTGTGTATGTATGTATATGTATGTAGCCAGCATTTGCTACTTTGTGGGTTCATCTTCCATCCTTTCCATCCCCCCCTTTTTGGGAGGCCTTTCCACCCCCTAACCCTAAACAGGAGCGAAAAGCAGATAGAGGGGAAAGAGGGTGACGTCATCATTAGACTACTTTCCTGATTAGGGGCATGGAGTTCCTTGGGGTAAGCTTGAAGTTTGCCATCTTCACAATACTTTATTTCTTCTTCTTCTTCTTCTTCTTCTTCTTCTTATTATTATTATTATTATTATTATTATTATTATTATTTCTTTGCACGTGAAAGAAAGAAACTTCAGCCAACAGCATCCAGCCACCAACCACCAAGCCACACTACCTCTTTGGGATCTAACATTTCCATGCCCTCTGAAGAGTCCTCAGAATTCCAAACTTTACACAGTTGCAGAAACTATCTGCTGTCAGAAAAATCACACTTCTGCTAGAGCCCAAAGCAAATCATAGTCCCCGCTATGAAGCAGCCCCGTATCCCCACTCCTGGGATTAAAACAGAAACAAATTCCCATAATATTTCTTTAAAATATCAAAACTTACAAAATCTCACCACATATGTATATATATGTATATGTATGTATATATGTGTGTATGTGGTTATGTATATATATGATTATGCTATGTATATGTGTATGCATATATTATACTATATTATATATGTGTGTATATATAGAGTATATATATAGTATACTATATGTAATAGCATATATGTAATAGCATATAGTATGCTATATGTAATATAGTATGGTATATATAGTATAATATAGTATACTACATACATATACATATAGTATACTATATACATACACATATTTACATACATTTATACCTATACTCACATACACATATGTATGTATATTGTGTAAATATGTGTATGTGTATAGATACATATATGTACATATATGCACACATGCATATGTGTACAGAGACATATACATGTATATATGTATACACACACACACATATATATACACACATATATATATATATAATGCATAAGAGAGGAGCAACTCGGAGACGGAAGAAATTCACAACATAACTAACTCTACTAACATAACTAACTCTATGTAAAAAGGAAAAGAGAAGAACCAGTCACAGGTAAAGAAAACACAATCTCCAGCCTCAAGAAATTCTGGAGAAACTGAAGGATCATTGATAGGCCAGCCTAGTTCTACATTAGCACCACGGAACAATTCGCTCCAGTGGGTTGCTAGGCCATGTGAACAATGCAATTGCTCAGCATGCTAAATGCTCTGTAACCTCAAGCTGCTTGTTAGTGCTGTGTATGTTCAGACTCCAGCTCCGAACTTCAGCTCAGGGAAGCTCTCAGAACCACAAGGAAAGATCTGGCATAGGAGAATTATTTATTTATTGAGTGAGTGTTTAGATGTCTGCCAGAACTAGGAGATTGGGTAGTGAAGCCTATTATGTTCCAGTAAGTTTTAACTTTAAGAAATGTTTAATTGTTTATTTACATATTCTTCGCAGTGCTGAGACTTGAACCCAGGACCTCGGGCATGTTAGGCAAGCACTATGCCACTAAGTTACATCTCCAGTCAATAAAGTTTAATTATGACTGTAATTCCCAGAGGTCGGTTTTACCGTTTAACTCTTCTGTACCTTGTCCAATGACAAACAATGCAAATAACACAGAGAGTTAAAAAAAAATTCCCTCTAACTATTGAAAGTTCATCCTGAGCAGTTTTTCGGATAGTGTGTTTGTCTTTTGAACAGATGTCCCAATTTTACTCGATGACAAAACTTGATGTTGAAGCAGATCGTCTGTTCTCAACACCTCATAGCTGGTTATGTGAACACTAAGCTTAGAATTCTTGCCTATTTTATAACCATGGATATCGTCCCCTCGTTATTTTCTACTGTGGTGCTTTTCTAACCAAAAGCCTGCACAAGAGCCCTCCTGCTATGACAAAGCACGCCTCTGTTTACCAAATCTCACGTACATGGCGTTGTGTATATAAAAGGATTTTTTAAATCCATATTCACTATTTAAATTTAGAAATTAAATTTTTGGAATTATGCACTGGTAAGAGGAAAGTGTATTTTCTTTTATCACAGTGATAAGAAAAAGAAATTAAATATGAATTTTTCACCAGGGAAAGGGATAAATAAACCAACCTGATACCACCTTGAGAAGAAGGAAAGGTGGCCTACAGAGAAGTGTCAAAGACAAGCAGGCTTTACTGAGAATCATTTTTCCTGGCTTAAAGTCTCCTAAATCCAAATCTGGAAACCGTCAAGGGCATTCAAATGTGCTCAGCCAGTCCACTGCAATAAAGACAATGAATGGGCTCCAGAACTTTCTATCTGTTACTTAACTCAGTGTGAGAAATCTTAGCATTTTGTTTCTGTATTAGATCACTTGAAAGCTGAATCCAAAGTTCAAGAGCAACAAAAAGGAATAAATCAGTGAAAAATGAATGCCTTTCTCCTCAAAGACTCCAGTAATATGAAATTACCAGAGCTGGCTGAGCTTGGATAGACTGAATAGGTGAAGATGTGTGTACATTACAGATGGTGTGGCATGCTGCCAGGGATGCCTGGGGGAGAACTTAAAGTCTGGCTCTCCTAGAGCAGAGAGATAAAATAGCCCAAATAGAAAGCCTTCAGTTTGAATCAAAGAAAAAGGAATGAAAATGTAAACTCATTGAAAACAAAAAGAAAACTCTAAGGACTTATGTACCCCAATAGAAACTAAGGGAATAACCGAATACCTTTGGGGGAAAAAATAGTGTTTCTTATCGAATCATCACAGTAAAAGTTCGTGGGAAAAATAAATTGGCAGACAATGCCCCCATACAGGCTAAGAATCTGAGACCATGTTCACAGGCAAACTAGAGTGGAATAGATGAATCAGGGCTTTTTTTTTTTTTTTTTACTTGTAAAATTTGCAAGAGCTGGTCTCCATTTTGAAGGAGTGTAAAATGAATTAGTCTAAGGATTGATGATTTAGTTCATGGAGCAATTTGGAATTTTATTTGTGTTAGAACAAAAATGACACTTAAAATCTACTTTCCTTGATTTATTGAGTAGCTCAGAAGAGCCATGGAGAGAGGGGTTAAGCCTGGTCAAGGTCCCTTTGCTGAAAAAAAAAGTTAATATCTAGGAGGATTAATTCTAGTCAAGTGATTTTTCCCCCAACATTATAGTTAATTTCTGGGCCTAGTACTTTCCCTGGGCAGACACATGTAAAAAGAAACAGAAAACAGAACTTGAGCTTAATTTAGTTGCAAAAGAAAATAAAAAATGTGAAATTCCTTGAAATGCTTCAAGGCATATTCTATCATCTTCCCTTCAGGATATCTATTGGACATCTGTGACACAATATAAACTTCGTTTTTACTCATTTGCTCCTGATTCCATTCAAGAGTAATGTTGAAGTGATATTTGACTACCATCAGTCATGCAGATCTACAAGGTAATCTACTAATTTAGTTGGGCAAAAATACATAATGCATATGAATTAGGATTTGTGGTTATATGTGTCAAATTACATATTTACCTATTTCCTTGGATGAGATATTTTCCATCTTTTCCACTTCTGACCTCATTGCTATTATCAAGCTCCTTGACATGTTTGGAGAGATTGTTACACATGTTTAATTTCACAAAGATTATCCTCCAGTGAGGAAAGTATTTTATTCTTCCTCTCATTGCTATAAAGCTTAAATATTCTTTTCATAAGTCTGACTCCTTGTCATCAGATAATCTATTTTAAATGAATTTTCCTTCTCTGGGTTCCAAAATGCAAATTGAGGCAGGAACTCAAGAAAATTTTTTAGACTGCCTTTTGCAAGGAAGATATAGCTCCATTTTGCTAACCATAAGAGCCAAAAATAACAAGTGTTTACTCATCTGTGTGTCCTTTGTCTAAATGCTGTTTGGACAGCTGGTGAGAGGCATCTTATTTCTAGAGCTAGACCCAAATCAGTTTCCCCTTTCTGTCTTATTTGGTTTTCTCCTATGCCAGTTTTCTATCATTGGACTTCTAAAATGGAACAGCCATATCTACAAGATGACATCCTGGGCACAATGATTCTGCTAAGTAGCAAAGACATGGTAGTCCAATGTGTTTTCAGTGCCAGGGTGGAGTGCCTAATCCTTCTGATATGATCCTTGCTAGTCTCTTGATATTATTAGCCTTCTGTTGCTTCTAGTGGCATGACCTTTGTTCAGGGGAGAAAAGAAAATTTCTTCTTCCTAATGAAGAAAGCGAGCAGAATTCAAAAAATGTAAGATTGCACAAATGGTCATGATCCCTGAGTTCATGGCTCCAGAGCTTGACTTTATTCTTGGTTTCTCCAAGTAACAGCCCATGAAGAAGCAAAGTGCTTTGAATTTTCAGTCTCATCTCACTGAGAAAGTTGCTGAATGATGGATGAATGCACCTAGACTGTGTCCAGCATACCCAATGCATCTTTGTTTCACATGGGTATAAATAATCTGTGTGTGGTCTCCTGGCACAGATACAAAGCCCTTTGAATTGTCCATTTAAAATTGTCCCTGAGATCCACTTCTGAAGTATTTCTTTAGCCATGGTCTACAAAGACACCTGCCCTCTATAGGTGCCATGTACTATAGAGGACACTCAGTCTCTCTCTATTCTTAAAATTTCCTGCATGGTATTGATGGAGTGTTTGACAGATCAGTTAATAAGTTATCCATTTATCCATCCATCCATGTATCCATTGATTCATTTGTTTAACCATGTTTGATCTGTGTCTAGTCTTTTTAAATTTCTAATAAGATATAAAAAGTTGGGGAAATCACATCATCTCCAAAGAACTTCACATGGTTCCCATTATCCACCCCCAAGATAATTAGTTGATAATGTTTTTGAGATGGAAGAGAACATACTCCATAGAGAAACTAGGAGCTGTTGACATTCGAAACAGAAACTGTCACAAAACGTAGCCCTCTAGACAAACATAACAATGTTCAGATGCTGTGTCAACGGTTTCTAGTGTTCCTTAACACTACCCAGGAACACATGCTTAGAACACACTGCTCCAGACCAGACATCCCCTCATTCTATTTCAATGATGGTTCTCACACTTCTCATGTCTCACTATTCAAAGCACTGGACCCATCACTGTTGTAAGACTGGCACATGCATGATATTTGCATACACTGCGCTGTGGTCACAGTCACAGCCCATTACCCTCTCTCATCTCCTAGTCTGACTCCTGTTTTGACCCCCCTCATCCAGCTAGTCTTCCTTCTACCCACATGATGCATCCCTTTGTTTCTTTTCAGAACTTAAGCAGGCCATCACAGCTGCTGAGGGTTCATGATTGCAATGTTCATGACATATCCAAGAGAAAGCATCCAATTATACTCCCGAGTTCTTCAGCCCCTCATTTTTTGTTACATGTGCGCGTGTGCTCACACACACACACACACACATCATTTTCTAAAGCTATACCAGTTAAGTTCATCACTCAATTTCAAGGCAAAATATACACCCTTAATAACTACACAACTACTCAGTAAACATAGTAACAGTTACAGTTATAATGGGAGAACAATGCTGCTATTTTCTTGTATAACCTGGAAAAGCATGAATTTTGTGTCAGAAAGAGTTCTACAAGCTCTTAAATATTACTTTAAAGCCTCTGTTTCTACTTCAATGAAAAACAGTATAATTTTTCCTCAGAGAGGGTTGAAAGGCAAAGAAAAGTCAAGAGAAAAAGACACTGCTGAAAGGAGCAGATGATGCCCTGGAATGTTTGCTTGGTGAGCTTCATCATCTGGCCACGGCAATGCCTCCATCTTTGTGACCTTGGCCTTGACTGTCACCTGTGGCCTGGGTGGAAGGGAAGGAGTCCTGGTTGAATAATCCTTCCTGAAATCTATCAATATCCCAATGCTTGGATTCATGGAGTCTTGGATCTAAATTGAGGCCTCCATATACTGCAGTTCCTGCTTTATTAATCTCTCTGACCTCCGGGCTCAGGCACCTCTAAAACTGGGCATGAACATTTTGGGAACTGGAAGAAACCTGCAGGTTCTGCACGTGACAACCGTGCAGGTGGAAAAGTCTTCCTGCCTAGCAACTCCCAGGAAAGGATAATTTTCCTCTAGCCCATCGGATGACTTTAATATCCATGAGACAAATCAAATCTGATACATGAAGGCAAACATCTTCCTCGATGTAAGGACCTCAGGGAGCCATGTATTTGATGACACCTATTTATTTATTTATCTGCTTATTTAAATTTCGGGTACAATGAAGTGATAGGAAGTTTGGAATATTGTTACCATTTATAAATGCACTATGAAATGTTTATAGGTAAAATAATACAGTGTCTTGGTTTTGCTTTAGAGAACTCAGAGATTAAGAAAGTGGTAATGAACACATTACAGCAGAAAGGAAAGGATGGCAGAGGAGTGTACTGTGGGGACTCAGACATGTTGCTTGAAGGTTTATTATCTTGTTCTCTCATTTCTGTCTCTGAAGATTTTATTTTAAAAAGGTTGGATTTTGTTTGTTTGTTTGGTCGGTTGGTTGGTTTTTTGTTTGTTTGTTTGGTTGGTTGGGTTTTGCTATAAAGAAGTCAGGAAAATGGAAGCAATCTAGATGTCCATCAACTGGGGGATGGATGATTTGTGGTTTGTCCACGCAGTGAAAAGTTACTCGGTGATGAAAAGAAATGGAACAGTGAAATATGCAACACTGTGGAGATCTTGAAAACCTTATGTTACTTATGCTACTTTATGAGTGAGGTCAAACACAAGGGAACATTTAGCAGATGTGGAAAACGTAAAAGTGTCCCAAATAGGTAAGTCACTAAAATCGGAACACAGGTTATTCATTCCTGGAAGGTGGGAAGAACGTGGAAACTGGGGGTGAAGGGTAAAGGACTTTGATTTTTTAAGCAGGAGAATGAATCAGTTTCAAGATGATTGGACAATGGCTGCAATAGCTCTGATGCTCATAGTCATTAGACAACGCCCTTTAAAATGAAGCAAGTGGGGACTAGAGAGATGGCTCAGTGGTTTAAGAACATGTATTGTTCTTGAAGAGGACCTGGGTTCCTGAGTTCAATGTCCAGCACCCACACCAGGTAGCTCACAAGTATCTGTAACTCTAGCTTCAGGGGCCGCTTCTCACCTCCCCAGGTACATACATAAGACCTATATCCATACACAGACACATACATATACCTTAGTGAGCTTCATCATCTGGCCACAGCAATGCCTCCATCTCTGTGACCTTGGCCTTGACTGTCATCTGTGGCCTGGGTGGAAGGGAAGGAGTCCTGGTAGAATAATCCTTCCTGAAATCTATCAATACCCCAATGCTTGGATTCATGGAGTCTTGGATCTAAATTGAGTCCTCCATATACTGCAGTTCCTGCTTTATAAATAACAATTAAAAATATGCGGGGCAGACATAAATATGAACAGCAACTGAGTACTAGATGCCACTACACAAGTATTATTATTTTTGATCAAGGGAGCAATGATATTGTAAATACGAAAAGAAACTTCTTGTTTTTGTAAAAGTGTGCCAAAGTATATAAGGAAAAATCATAGTGTTTGTTGCTGCTTTGAAATTACCTTTAAAAACAGATAAAGCAACGTGGCATAATCTAAAGTGCTATTGTCTAAGTGTTTTGGGACTCAGTATATATTTCTTTCTATGTATGCATTAGTTTTTTTAAAAAATAAGATTAAGAAACAAAAAAATTTAAAAAGAAATAAGATATTTGTTATTAAAATGTTTGCTCTCACTGTCTCCCACAGAATGCAAATGATATGTTAATACAGAATTGTACTCTGTCAAACATCTGGCTAGAAAATTACTCCAAGACTTCTCAGAATCCTTACTACCTGCGGACATAAACTCCATTTCCAAAACTGAAGATACATTGTGTTCTAATATTTTTATTACATAATATAAACAGTAGGGAGGAGAGATTATTCTGTAAAATATGACATCATTTTTTGATACTGTAGTCTCTCTTCTACCAGCAACCTAGCCTTGTGCCAGAAGTAAATTTTTCAATTAGAGACAAAAACAAAACAAAAAAAAAACCAAAAAGCCCAGATGATAATCTAGTTCCATTTTTTTATTAAAATTTTCAACCTTGCGTTTTCTTTCAAAGGAGTCTATGGTTCAAATCAAGCCATAAGCCAGATCCATGGAGTGAAGTCTGAGTCACATTAAGCGCTGAAGACTTGGAGATGTCATTCTGTGAGCAATACTTCGTGTTCAGACTCCCACATCCTTCTGCGACCCTCGCCCCTTACTACTCAGCCTTTAGGTGGAGGAATCACGTGGTTGGAGCAGCTCGGTTCTGATGTAGAAACTAACTGAGAAAACATGTGCTGTATCCTAAAGACATCAAGTCCTGGATTTATTAAAATTTTCTTCGAGATGTTTCCAAAGATAGATATAAATAATTCAACGTGAACATGAAGAGTTGGTATTATCTAAACTAGATCATTCTGGGAAATAATCACTGAGGCCCTCTGGGAGCACCACTGTATTACAGCGTGAAAGTACAAACTTCTTAACATTTTTATGTATTTATTTTTATGTGCACGAGTGTTTTTTGTCTGCCTATAATGTATGCGCACCATGTGTGAGCCGTGCTCAGAAAAATCAAAAGAATAGGTGTTATATGTGGTTGTGAGCCATCGTGGGAGTGCTGGGAATGAAACACAGGTCCTCTGGGAGAACAGCCCGTGCTCTTAGCCACTGAGCCGACTCTCCACCGTCTGCTTGGTAGGAAATCAGCGAGAACTAGCAAAATTACAAAGATGATATGTATAAATTACTTAATATGGCTTTTGTGACACCTCTAAACGATAACCATCGTTGGAGTGACTTTTTTTTTCAAACTTACAGGTTAACTTTACCTATCTCAAGAAAGGGGTTGTTCTACTAGAAGCGTTTGGGGCACTGGATGATCTGTGATCATCAGCGTCACACACAGTGTTCTTTATAGAGTAGTGGCCCAAAAGCTGTTGACTGTGTTTATTGTTAGGGATGAAGGATAAATGAAGTGGCTAGAGTTTTCTAAAACTGCAGAAGTCTCCTGGGAGTGTCTGAGATGCCCGTGCCAACGAAACAGAGCATGAGCACGTTTCTACAGAGCTCACCGTACCCCCCAAAAGAGCATCGTGACCGCTCCGTGTTACCCTGGCATCGGGATTTCTTTGAGTCTGATTATTTTCTTAAACCACATTCCAATAAGCCCAAAGTGTCCTGTGGGGAAAAATAATTACTCAATTGCTAGTGGCTGGCAGATTTCCCAATTTTGGAGAAAAGGACTTTAAGCCTGCCTTGGCATTCCTCACTTGAATACGGGGTAAGTCAGAAGTGGGCCGTGATTAAAATGAAGGCATTTTATGCGCTGGCATTTCCAGTCTGCATTTTCTAAATTACGCTCTTTTTTGGTTTTCTTTAATAGAAGGTTTAGTTCTTGGATTTTCCTCTCCACATGAATAAGAATTTAAATTTCATCTCTTCTGAGAAAAAATATTGAAGTTCTCTGCACTCCCTTCCCTCCAAAGTGACACACGATCTGCCCATGACGTCATCGCTGCTCCTTTTCAGACTGTTTAGAAACATCTTAAGTAGAGAAGACTGGTCCCCTCAAAATGAACCTTTTCATTTTAGATGTTTAAAACTATAAAGATTGAACAAGTAAAAATTAGTTTTAAAATCAGAGGCACAAGAGAAATGATTTGCTTTGAATTTACACAAAGAAGACTTAGAATGAACTGATTTGAATTGTACTCTCCAGGGGCTTCAAGACATATTTCTGAGATGATTTTTAATATAGGTAAATTAAAGAATTTTTCTTTATGTGCTTATGTATTTATTTTGTGTGCACATGTTTGTGTGCTGGCATATGTGTGTGTAGAGGCCAGGGGTCACTGTCAGATGCATTTTTTAATCTAACTTATTTTTTGCATTTTTGTATTTTAAAAATATTTATTAATTTTTACTTATGTGTATGACTATTTTTGCCCAGATATATGCATGTGTATCATGAGAGTTCCTAGTGCCTTCCAAGGTGAGGTGTGGGTGTCAGCTCTCTTAGAACTGGAGTTACAGATGGTTGTGAGCCGCCACGTGGGTGCTGAAGAACAAACCTGGGTTCTCTGCAATAGCAGTATGTGTTTCTGACCAGAGAGCAATGTGTATATTCCCTCCTTTTTGGGGGGTGGGGGGACCAGGGTCTCTCACAAAACATGAGGTTTACCAATTCAGATAGATTGGCTAGCCAACAAGCCATAGTGCTTTTCCTGTCTCTGCCTCTCCAGAACTGGGATTCCAGGCACACACCATTGTGGCCAGACTTTTTACTTCAGTGCCAGGAGAATGAACTCAAGTCTTCATATACTTGTATGGCAAGCCCTTTACCAACTAAGCCAGGAACCCACGGGGAGCCACATATCATATATTTACATTAGGATTCGTAACAGTCACAAAATTACAGTTATAAAGCAGCAATAACATAAATTTATGGTTGGGGGTCACCACATGAGGAACTGTATTAAAGGTTCTCAGCATTAGGAAGATTGAGAACCGCTAAGGTAAGCTATCTCATGAGCCCAGAACTATCATCATCATCTTCATCATCATCATCATCATCATCATCATCACAATTTGAGTATAAAAGCATCTTAAGGTCAGCCACATCTTAATCAAATACAGAGGCAGCACAATGGTGTGGGGATCTATTTAGATTGGTTTCATTTCTAACATCGGTCCCAGAGTTTATCAAATACAGAGGCTACCACAACCCCTTTGTCCTTAGGACTCTGTTTTGGCAACAAGACATATTACAGGAACATCACAACCGCTATAAACCACAAGCACTGTGAAGGAAGTTCTTGATAGTGAAACACTCTCGGATACCCAAACTTCCCAGAACAGATTCGGGTCAGGATGAAAACTACATCTGGATGCAATTGTAAAAAAAAAAAATACAACGAAGAAATCTGAGTCATGTCAGATGTAACATGTGTAACTGTAACAGTGGCTGGCATCGGAAACTTGGGGAAAGAAACAAAATTAAAAAAAAGAAAAGCAGAAATGGCACATGGTGAAGAATGACTGTTATAAGGCAAGGTATATTCACTGAAGGGAAACAAAAAGATACTAAGGTCAAGATGTTGGCAGAGTCAGGAATGTAAACAGTCCTATTGATGCAACTCTGCAGGCCCAATAAACTTAAAACATTTTATTGTAACTACAATAGAGATGTATATTTCCTAATTCCATCCTTTTGCCTGCAAATTTCATGTTGTCCTTGTTTTTTAATAGCTGAGTAGTACTCCATTGTATAGATGTATCCCAGTTTCTTTATCCATTCTTCAGTTAAATAACATTTAGGTTGTTTCCAGTTTCTGGCTTTTGTGACTCAAGCTGCTATGAACATAGTTGAACAAGTGTCCTTGTGGTATGGTGGATCTTCTTTGGATATAGGCCCAGGAGAGGTATATCTGGGTCTTGAGGTAGAACTATCCCGAATTGTCTGAGAAAGCGCCAGATTGATTTCCAAAATTGTTGCACAAGTTTGCACTCCTACCAGCAATGAAGGAGTGTTGCTCTTGCTCCATAGCCTCGACAGCATGTGCTATCAAGTTTTTTATCTTAGCCTTTCTGATGGGGGTAAGAAGGAATCTCAGAATTGTTTTGATTTCCATTTCCCTGATTTCTAAGGACATTTAACATTATTTTAAGTGCTTCTTGGCCATTCGATATTCCTCTTTTGAGAATTCTCTGTATAGCTCTGTACCCCATTTTTTATTGAGTTGTTTGGTTTGTTGGCATCTAATTTCTTGAGTGGATACGGATATTAGTCTTCTGTCATATGTAGCTTTGGTGAGGATCTTTTCCCATTCTGAAGGCTGCCGTTTTGTCCTATGCTGTTCTTTGCTTTACAGAAGCTTTTCAGTTTCATGAGGTCCCATTTATTAATTGTTTATCATCGTGCCTGAGCTGTTGGTGTTCTGTTCAGGAAGTTGCCTCCTGTGCCAATGCATTCAAAGCTATTTTCCTCTCTCTTCTCTATTGTGTAGAACTAGAAAATATTATCCTAAATTAGATAACCCAGGCTCAGGCTCAAAAGAACACACATAGTATATACTCACTTATTAAGTATATATTAGCCATAAACTACAGGATAACTACGCTACAATCCACAGATCCAAAGAGATGGGCCCAAGGGAGGGTTCTTGAATATCACACTGAAGGGTAAATAAAGCAGATGTCAGAGGTGAATGGAAAGATGGTTGAGAGGGGAACAGGAGGGATCAAGTGTGGGGAGGACCAAGGGAGAAAGAATTGGAATTAGGGAAGAGCAGCTCTAGAATGAGCCAGAAACGTAGGACAAGCAAACTCCCAAGGAATCTGAGGGTGACCCTTGCTCAGACTCCCAGCAACAAGGGATATGGAACATGAAATGGCCACCTCCTATAACCAGGCAAGACTTCAAGGGGACACCAACCCACCTTCAACCCAAAATTTGTCCTGCCTACAAGATGAGCAGGGCTAAAATGGTGCAGAAATTGGGGGGATGATCAACCAATGAGTGATCCAACTTGAGACCCATCCTATGAGAAAGAGCCAGCGCTGACACCATTAACCATGTTCTCCTATACTTGCTGCCAGGAGCCTAGCAGAACTGTCCTCTGAGAGGCTTCACCCAGCAACTGATAGAAAGAGATGCAGAGACCAACGGCCAAACATTAAGCGGATCTGGAGGATTCTTGTTGAAGAGGAGGAAGAAGGATTGAAGGAGCCAGAGAAGTCAAGGACACCACAAGAAAACCTACAAAATCAACTAACCTGGGCCTGTAGGGATTCAGGACACTGAAACAACAACCATAGAGCATGCGTAGGATGTACCTAAGCCCCACATATAAGTAACAGATGTTCAACTTGGTCTTCATGAGGGTCCCTTCATAACTGGAGCTGGGGCTGTCTCTGACGCTGTTGCTTCCTTTTTGATCCCTTTCCCTTACTTGGGTTGCCATGTCTAGCCTCAACAGGAGAAGAGGCACCTAATCCTACTGCAACGTTATATGCCAAGGTGGGTTGATATACATGAGGCCTTCCCTTCTTTGAGGAGAGGGGGAGAAGGGAATAGGGGTAAGTGAGTTAAGAATGAGGGACTGGGTGGAGAAGAGGGAAGGGAAGCTGTGACTGGGCTGTAACATAAATAAATAAGTAAATTGTAAGTAAGTTATTTTCATTGACTTACTTATAGACAGGATCTCACTGTGCAGCCCTGGCTTTCCTGAGACTTGCTACATATCCCCTGGTCCTCAAACCAGGAGTGATCCTTCTGCTTCTGTCTTCTGAATGCTAGGATGTTTATAGGTGTGTGTCACCATGCCCAGTTATTTTTAACTTTTAATTAAAATCCTATGACAGAGTGAAAAAAAAAAAGGAAATGTGTATTTCCATAGAAGACTAGTGATAAGCATCACTGAGTTAATAGTCCTTTTTCCAAAGTTCAGGTAGACTTATGTTATCTGTTATGCATGTTTTTGTATTTTGTTTCCAGCAAAGATGTTTTGAGGTAGTTATGGCTGCTAAATGTTACCAAGTTGAGAACATCTCACTAGCAGATTTTTAATATTTGTTAAATTTTCCTCTTTTTACTAGCTTAACAATATCGAAAACATCCCCAGGGCCAATTATATTTTTGGAGGTGTCTACCAAGCCAGCGCCTCAGAGCTCTGTGAAAACCAGGAAACAGTAAAGCTTGTGAAAATAATCACCACTCCTACCATTGACTGAAAGACACGTGACCCCGTATACTAAGGGGATTTCCTTCTATACTAAAATTTAAACAATTAACCTGAAACTAAAAGATGAGTAATTCAAGCAAAGTTATGGATCTGGCCCAGAAGTTGAGCTCAGAATGAGGAAGGTCTTGGGTATCAACAACCCCTCCATGCTGCTCTGATGTGATAGGTACAAGCTGGGTCCTGAAATTTCATATGCACAAAACATGCATGTACATATAACGGCTGGGACATATCTCAGAGATATTTCAGAGCAGAGAATCCATTCTCTGAGTCTCATAAAATCCCTGGACCTCCAAAGGATGAAAATCTCCAACCAAAAATCTAATAGTAGATCCTCACTGAACATTGTGCTTGAGAAAGAAGAGAAAGAAGCGGACATTTTCATCTAATTCTTCTGCTCATTCTCATCTGCCTATGACACAGGGGCACAATGCTCCAGATATGACTTGACTCTTCTACATCACAGCAGAGTTAGGCTCTTCTGTTTGTGCAGGGTGAAGGAGAGATTCAGAGGGAGGAGACACACCGTGAGAGGAAAGAGCACTACCAAAAGATGAACATCAGCTCAGGTTTCCAGTCTGGAATCCCTTCCCTCTGAGCTGGGAACCACTCCATAAGGCACAGATTCAGTGTGTTCAGGCATTTTGCTGTCTCTTCAAGGTATCAAGTTCCCTTTACTTCTGATACTCAGAAAATGCAAGAAACCCTGACATATTCTAAAGAAGTATCACAGCATCCAGAGAAACTGTTCCTACTCTTTCTTCTGCCTAACAAAGAGGGAAGGACTTGGATTTCCATTGTAATAACCATGATTTCCTTGGTTGTTGTTTCAAATTTTATTCTTAATTAAAAAAAAAAAAGAGAAAGAACTCAATCCGAATACTTCTGAAGGAGCAGAATGACTCTGAAATAACTGGTGATGCCTCCTTCAATCTCTCAGAATACCATTTCTCTTCCCTTATTAACAAAGGGCCCAACTTTTCAAAAACATCAACTGCCAAAATTGAACAACAATCTTAAGATATTCTTAATTTGTTTATTTGCTTAGCCTTGCATTTTATCATCCTTTCTAAAGTGTTTATTACACATGTATGTTTATTACTATGTCTTTTAGCAAAATAACAGTAATATATTTTCCCTAGGATCTATAGCTTGCCTAATCGTACGTTCTTGGCCATGATAATGGTAAGCCTTAAGTCTAATCAGTGGTTGGTTAACCCCACAGTGTCTGTGCCTCTGTTGCACCAGTGAGCTTGTCTTGCCAAGCCAGTCACTATGGTGGCTCACAGGCTCATAGCTTGGGAAGACTGATGATTACTCTTCTCCTCCCGTAGCATGCATCCCTCAGCCCTCATCAGAGATGCTTTTCTTTGCAGTAGACAGTGATTAACATGAAGACCCTATCCCAACTGGCCAAGGTGAAGAGACTATGAGACTACAGAATTCCCACCGCTAAATGTGATATCTATATCCATACCTTCTCCTCCTAAGGCTCAAAGATCATTGCAGAAGATGGAGTGGATGACTACAAGGAAAGAGTGACTTCCAGACACAAAAAGACAGCTCCACATATGAACTCACAGTGGTTGTGAAGCACACACAAGGCTAGGGAAAGTTCATGCCAGGCCAGAATCCCAGTATTGAGAGGGAACATGATCAAGCCCCATCCTTAACTGATGGGCTATTGGTAATTGATAGCTTCAGGGTGAGGACGAGTCTGTTATCTTCAAGAGTGTAGCCCTTTGATAAATTAACCATGCTCCAACAGAAGACCACATATCCAAAAATACACAGACAATACAAATTGGACTGGATGTTCATAATTTTCACTTTTCCAAATACAAGTGAGAATTTAATGGTTTTGTTCCACTTATTATCACATAATTATTCTTTTTATAAAAAACATTGCTTACTTTTGATTTATGTGTGAGTATTCTGCCCGCATGTAGGTGGTATACCAAGTGCATTCAATACCCAACGCGGCCAGAAGAGGGCATAGAATCCTCTGAAACTGGAGTCACAGACAGCTGTGAGTTGCCAAGTGGGTGCTGGGGCCTGAACTTGGTTCCTATACCAGAGCAGCATGGGCTTTTAACTGTCAGACAATCTCCCTAGCCCCTTTTCTCTCGTTGCTAAGGCAAGGGATCACCATTCCTTGCAATACTGCCAGAAACTCCCAGAGTCACTGCACAATAAAGCAAAACACAGAGCATGAACATGACATGAAGGCCATGTCCTCATCACCGACTGGCTCACTCCTGGCTGTGTTAATAAAGAGGCAGAGACGTTATTTTGCAGAACCTACACGAGGACACAGTCATGGAAGAAGCGAAGTGGTCAACAGGATAGCGCTCTGGGAGCTTTTAACGGAAGTTTCTCTACCACCTTTCTCATCCTTTCCATGGTACCGAATGACAGGTGTGAGCCTAAAGCAAATGTTCAGGTCTGTGGTCCTATGCGTGCTATGACCATCTGCCGGTTTTTCTTTTTGTCTTCCAGCCAGTTTGAGTGAATAAATCCCTATGAGGGTGCTGCAAAGAATTTGGAAACCTGTGGCCAAAGGTGTTTCTTCTTGTCCTGTTGTGAACATGGCAACCTTCAGACTCCTCCCGATGTTGCCATTCCAGATTCCCACATTGGGAAGATAGAAAGATTGGCTCTTAAGCAGCAAGCCCATGCCAGGGGGTCCCTCTCATCACAAGATGGTAGAAGCATGATTCACAGTTATCATTTTTGGCACATCATTTCCCACATTTCTTCAATGGGAGGATGTTTGTCACTTAGACTCATGCCTTTTACAGATTCTTGGCTTTGCCTTTAACAAATGCACTTTCAGCGTGGGAGGGGGAAGCAGACTAATTTAAATCGTAAAGAAATTCTAATCATTATTTTTTTAAAAAATAAGACTCCCCTTTAAGCTGCCTTTAGGTGATACCCCCAAATCTCCTTCTTTTGTACCCCCCCCTCCCCAGTCTTGACATGATTTCTCTGTGTCAGGCATCTGGTTATATAAACTTCCTTTGCTCAAGTCTCATGTTTCTAGGACTGTTTACAGAGACAGATAAAAGAAATGACTGCCCCCCTCTGTTCTTTTGCCCATATGGCATAGATATGTGTAGGAATGCTAGTCACACGTCCCTTGGGCAGAGAAGAAAGGAAGAGGGAGAAAATTATCCATGGCAGGGAAAGAGCAGGCTGGAACAGGAGAGCAAAAATGTAAAGAAAATTCTTGCATAAACCTTGTTCTTAAGCATGACTAAAAATTAAGTGGTTTTTTTCCCACCTCTTAAGTAAAAGCCTTCTACTGATAATGGAGGCTTCTACTGTGCAGAGGGAAGGCATGATTTCTAATAAGCAGCATTGAAATCCAATCATCAAACAGGCGTTTATTATACATTTAGTATATACAAGACTGTCAATAATGTTGTGTCCTGTACGTAAACGTCTTCACTTCCTCTAAACTATAGCTGTTTTGTCCGTTAACAGCCTGGTCTCGTTTAGTAAATCCCATGTTCCCTATTTGTTTTAGGCTAGCGGAGCAGCACTTTTCAAGTTTGCTGTTAGCCATGGAGATTTTCCCCGGGTACCTGTGCACTGGGTAGTGATCTGGGGCACATATTTGTCAATCTGAACAATGTACCTCTTTCTAAGTCTATTTAAAAGCAAACTGAATTAGTGTATAAGTCAAGAGTGCCATGCCAAACATCCAACATATGTGGGCAGCTTTCCCCTCTGAAGGTTTCTCTCGGGGATAGCCACACTTTTACATAGTGGCACATGTATCTTGGTAGTAACCAACAGATCTCATTGTACTTAGGCTCACTCAAGAAGGAGGAAACCTAGCCAATTTCCTAGGGCTAGTGAAGTCATAGATCTTGTAGGAAACCTACAACTACCATTTTACCAAGCCATCATAACCCTTAACTACATTCTAATACTTATCGTTATATCCACAGATAAGTATAGTTCTCACCCCTCATTAAAAGTTATATGTTTTTTTAATTTTTAAAAGATTTGTTTATTTATTATGTATGCTATGTTCTGCATGCACACCAGAAGACACCAGATAGTTGGGAGCCACCATGTTGTTGCTGGGACTTGAACTTAGGACCTCTGGAAAAACAGCCAATGCTTTTAACCTCTGAGCCATCTCTCCAGCACAAGTTATATATTTATTACTGGGAAAAGTGAGTCTTGAATTTCACTTATATTTTCCACAATACTGGCGACAGAAATTTAAAAGGTATATCCTCGTAGATGTGATTCCCTCTTTTTCTAGATGTTATTCTTTCTGAGAAGCTGAGATTACTTGATTCCTTTTTCAGCTGGGATATGAAAGTCACCTTCATTCAGCTTTACTGCTGGTATTATCAGGGATTTGTCCAACAAGAAAGCCCACTGACAAAGAAAGGATAAATCTTTCTGGGTTTGAGTATATGTATATTGAATACAATCAAATTTTAAATCATATTAAATATACGCACACTGAAAGAGCAGGCAAATGGAGCTGCAGAGTAAGAGATAGGAAAGGACCAGTTGATGGAAGAAAAACCCACATAGGTCTCCACCACTGTCCCAGCATCGTAACGTAAGCACATCGCTGTAAGGATTACCTAAGAAGATGCTTGTAAAGTGTTTATATGAGCCAACACAACAGCATGTCGTCAGCTCCATATGGATTATCATTACTATTAGAATTTGGGTGTTTCTCATGCTCCTGGGAAATCCTGGGAGAGTTTTAAGTGAACAAGGTAGCATAGGGATCGGCAAACAAACATAAAATCATATATATATATATATATATATATATATATATTTGTACATATATATATATATATATATATATATTTGTACATATATATATGCGTGAAGGACATGATGTTAAATTGTGACAGGTAGGGGCTGGAGAGATGGTTCAGAGGTTAAGAGCACTTCCTGCTCCTACAGAGGACCCCGGTTCAAGTCCCACATGGTGGCTCACAACTGTCTAACTCCATGGCTGGGAGATCCATCCCACAACCTATGCAGAGGATGATCATATCTGTGCATGCAGACAAAATGCACATACACATAAAACAAAAATAAATACATCTTATCTTCTGACAGGCTAGAGGGCAAGAACCTGGACAAGAAGAGACGGATGTTCTTTTCAGAAGCATAACCCAGGAGGCTCAGTTCCCATCCACCGTGTAGTTTTCTGAACTGGTGATGATCAAGCATTAGAAGTTTCTGGTCTCAAGACAGGTCCGGGTTGGAAATTGCATTTCCTAGCTGAGTGGTCCCATCCAGTGCCTTGAACAGCAAAAAATAAAAATAAAAAATAAAATAACATAAATGTAAAGCAAGCAAGCAAACCACTGGGAGATACTGAAATATAAAATCACTATCCAATCTTCGATGTCTCATTGCAGTGAGCCCAAGCTTTTCACAGTTCCAGAATGTTTTACTATGACTAGAACAAAAGAATTTTGATGAGAACTGATGAAATATTATCCAGGGCTCTTTTCATGCCCTTGTACATACAAGCTTTGAAGATAACTAGCTGATGTACAAGTTATATATATATATATATATATATATATATATATATATATAGTGTGTGTGTGTGTGTGTGTGATCACTGTTGGATGGACCCCACCAATAAGAGTCAGCACTTATCCCTCACAAGCTTTCAGCTGTCTGTCTCCTCACTCAGTCTTACAAGTTCTGTCACTTATGTCAGCTGCCACGGTCCCCACTCCCAGATGGAGAAAAACAAAATTGAAGAGAATTGAGAGAATTTCCAAAAGCCACTATTAATATTAATTGTCTGCTAGTCACTCATTAGCAAGCCATCTGAAGGAGCTTGGACTGCAAAGGTCCCTTCGGAGTGATAAAATGAGATGCAAATATTTTCAATCAGTGCTCGGTTGGAGTAAACATGCACCAAGCAAAACCAAAATAAAACAAAAGAGCATACACAGGAGTGTAACCCTCGAGATTCGTGGTTTTATCTGGTTTGGATACATGCCATTAAAGAATGAATATAAAAAGGAAGTCAAGCCATAGGTGAAACCCTCATCCAGGGGAGTTTCATTTTCGAAGTGAAAAATTTTTTTGTTTCTAGAAAGTCCCATCTCGCCGGGCACCGCGGCTCACACCTGTAATCCCAGCACTCAGGCAGACGGAGGCAGATCTCTGTGAGTTTGAGGACAGCCTGGTCTACAAAGCAAGGAGTACCACCTTTTGAGCCCAGCTCATTCAGAAATCCAGACATCTGATCACAGAATCAAGTAGGTGAGTGGCAAACTCAAGGCAAACCCATCACCTCTTAAGTCTCCTCTAAGTTCATATCCCTCTGCCTCTGGGAAGTAAGAAGGAATAAACATTTTTAAAGTAAACCAGAATACAATACTAATATTGTATCTTTGTTCGTGAAGGTCTTAAGTGGAAACAAATAAATGCATAGGTTTTTTTTTTTGTTTGTTTGCTTGCTTGCTTTTTTTTTATTGCCATGGAGGCAGACATTTTAAAAATACTGTAGAACAGCCTGTTGTCTGTTTTATAAATAATGTTTTATTGGAAAGATGGTCTATCCATTCAGTGATTGGTTTTCACAGTATCACAATATATACAGTCTAAAGTACAAAACCTACTTATTTTCTGGTTTTACAGGGGAAAGGTTTACTGGCTCGTGCTGTATAACATGCTTTAAACCCAGAGGGAATTGTATCCTGGTTAAAAATGTGGATTTGGAAGGGAGTACTCAGTGTGTAATTCCAGTTCCTCTACCCAATAATGAAAGATTTCAACAAAGTCTTTGGTTTCTCTTGCAGGTGTCTTCCACCAAAACAGGAAGACGAGCAGCATCTCCTCAGAAAAGGGCTGTAAACACTAACTGAGATGCTACTTCTAGACAGAGTATTTCTTGGCATAATCACTGTTACCATTGCCAGCAATGGCAATGGATTCCAGCATGGCAATGGATTCCCGAGCTGAACTCCAGAAGATAGGCTTCAAATGGCACTAAACACGCTTGTAAGAATGTCTAAGATTTGTCGCTGAGCTGTTCAAGGAGACTCTTGACTCATTTCTAGTGACAACTGATAGGCTGGCATAAATGACAGCTAAAGGGCAACCGTTTCCCACCATTCCCTTGCTCGATTCCCAGGCCGTGGCTCTTGATTCCCATAGCTCCTGTCAACATGTGTCCAACACGGTCTACACAGATGCTCAGGCTTGAATATTTGATCCTGAGGCTTGTCAGTCTTCCTGTTCTCGTTCTTCATCCTAGCTCCCTTATTATTTTTTTAAGTCACAGCATCCATTCCTTCTTTTTGGTTTTGTAGAACCCAAAAAATCCTAGAGGAAAGTGCTAGAGAAAAAGAAGAAGAAAAAAAGCCCTCACTTGGCCACTAAGCCAGTGATACACAAAGGTCAATGCACTGATGTCCCCAGCTAGTCAACTTACAACGCAGGTGCAGGGGCCGGAAAGACAGCTCAGCAGTCAAGGGCTCTGGCTGCTTTTCTAAAGGACCCAAGTTCAATTCCCAGCACCCACACAGTGGTTCATCAAGGTCTGAAACTCCAGTCCTAGAGATCTGATGCCCTCTTCTGGTCTCCACGGGCATGACACACATTTGATGTACGGATAACGACATTCAGGCAAAACATCCATACTCACAAAATAAAATGAAAATTTTATAAAAATGTAGGTTTGGCAGATAGCCCAGGGCTGGAATGCACATGGTGGAACTACATTAGTAGAAAGCAACAGAATTCTCTCATAGGCCAAGTGGCTCATGATTTGCAAAACGCTACCCAGCCCATCCCCTTCCCTGTGCTACTCAAAAGAATGGCTCTCCCAGCTCAGTCCTGGCACATATGTTGGTTCTCCATGAAAAAGTGGTTTCTACGTATCAGAAACTAGAGAGATTGGGAATAGATTCAAGATTTTTATGGACTTTCACGAGTCCCAAATGTATGGAGTAAGAGGACTTGGTGAAAAGAGAGAATTTTAACACCTGCATGGAGGGACAGAATAGATTGGGGGGGGGGATGTGTAATGATGCAGCCTATGTACCAGACAGCAAAGTTTGCGAGGCTTCTCAGCTGTATTTGGTCCTTGCAAACATGAGGGTCCTTGCAGATCAATTTAAGCTCTCTGGACTATCTCTGCTTTAGTCATTACTAGTGGGTTGTTTGGTTTTTTTTTTTTTTCCTTTTTCTTTTTCCTTAATCTTCTTCCTCTGACTTTGCCAATTTAACTCTGTAACTCTGAGTTTGAGGAAAAAAAAAAAAAAACAACTCACCGAATTAAAGGCTGGTTCTGAAAATCGTTACGTTTGCCACCCACTCCTCAGCAAGGTAAAGAACTTATCAGCAGTCTGCTGAGGGCGTACAACTCTGCCAAGATTTACTTCCTGTTTCCACTCGGGTTGGCTTGGCATTATTTTCCCGTGTTCCAAAATTGCATGTCAGGATTTATTTGAAAACATAATAATTTGGAAATGGATATCTTGCTAATTAGAGCATCTGTCTCCAGCGACGGCTCTTTTCTCCTCAGCTCAGTGCTGATTTACAGTGATCAGCTCACCTCCGCAGATCCCGCACGGTGTTCAGGAACAGCTCCGGGCCCCATTCTGCCTCCGGAATAACATAAAGTCATCGGGGGTTACGCTAGCGTTCTGCCGCCTATGAGTTATCACCAGGCTTTGTTCCCTATCAGTTTGGTTTCTTGCCAAAGAGTTGATTTACATCGCCCGGCTTCCAGCCTATGTCACTGCCAAACTCTCACACTCACAATGAGTGATTAGGCATTTCGTAGAAAAGATCAGGCATGCCACTTAATCACGCGTGTTACACAGTTCCCTGCTTCTTTAGCCTTCCCCGTGGCTTCCTTTTCTTAAGTGGGGTATGGATCTATGTCACCAAAGCAAAGATTTTGCAGGTAACTACTGATTTCTTTTTTTTTTTAATTTGTAAATCTTCCATTTCTACAACGCAAAACATCCCTGCCACCTGATTTTTAAAAAAAGTGCATGCTACTATTCTAATGATTGGAAGTTTTAGCTAAACATCTGCACAGAACAAACCTGATTTTGTTTCTGATCATCACTAGTATGCAGATTTCATTGTGTTCAGCAGGACACACACAGGCTATATCTTACTCTTAGGGGACTGGTTCCTCTACTTTTCTTGACTTGAGAAAACACAGTCTTGACCCTGAAAATTAGAGAGTTTCTCACATACCTCTTCCGGCATTTCTTTTCACACAACAGACCCTCACCCAGCTCGCTAACTGACAGCCATTCAGTGCTCCCTGGTCACTTTAAGGATGAGGACTTAGAACTGGAAAGGCAGTCTCCAGATTAGTATTTACAGCTACCCCTTCTTCCTCAATAAAATGCTAAGTCTCATTTGTGACAACCTCCACTCTATAATGTACCTTTTCTGAAGGTACATTAAAGCAGTCTGAAAGCACTAGACATTTGCGGACCCCCCTCCAGTTCACAGAGCAGAACCTCGGTCTCTAGCGTAATGAGTTCCACAGAAAGGCCTCCAGAGGACTGTTAGATGGCCAGGGTGGGGCCACAGGATGAGACTTGGTGCCTGCGGAGCAGTGGTTCTCTACTTCCTAATGCTGCAACCCTTTAATACAATTCCTCAGATTGTTTTAACCTCCAATCACAAAATTATTTTAGTTGCTACTTTTATTTTAGTTTAATTTTTATTTTTTATATTACTTACAGTTTATTCACTTTGCATCCCAGCTGTAGCCCCCTCCCTCATTCCTACCCTCTGTCCCTCATCTCCTCCCATGCCCCTCTCCAAGTCCACTGATAAGGGAGGTCCTCCTCCCCTTCCATCTGTCCCTAGCTTATCAGGTCTCATCAGGACTAGCTGCATTGTCCTCCTCTGGCCTGGTAAAGCTGCTCTCCCCTCAGGGGGGGAGGTGGTCAAAGAGCCAGCCACTGAATTCATGTCAGAGGCAGTCCCTGTTCCCCTTACTAGGGAATCCACTTGGATACTGAGCTGCCATGGGCTACATCTGAGCAGGGGTTCTAGGTTATCTCCATGAATAGTCCTTGGTTGGAGTATCAATCTCAGAAGAGGCCAGTGGGCCCAGATTTCTTGGTTCTGTTGCTCTCCTTGTGGAGTTCCTGTCTACTCCAGGTCTTACTATCTCCTCCTTCTTTCATATGATTCCCTGAACTCTACCCACAGTTTGGTTATGAGTCTCAGCATCTGCTTTGATACACAGCTGGGTACAGTCTTTCAGAGGCCCTCTGTAGTAGGCTCCTGTCCTGTTTCCTGTTTCCTCCTTCTTCCAAAGTCTATCCCATTTGTCTTTCTGAGTGAGGATTTTTTCATCTTACCTAGGGTCCTCCTTCTTGCTTAGCCTCTTTAGGTGTACAGATTTTAGTATGTTTATCCTATATTATGGGTCTAACATCCACTTAAAAGTGAGTATATACCATGTGTGACTTTCTGCTTCTGGGATAGCTCACTCAGGATGATCTTTTCTAGATCCCACTATTTGCCTGCAAATTTCATGATTTCCTTGTTTTTAATTGCTGAGTAGTATTTCATTGTGTAAATATACCACAATTTCTGTATCCATTACTTAGTTGAGGAATATCTGGGTTGTTTCCAGGTTCTGCCTATTACAAATAAAGCTGCTATGAACATGGTTGAAGATCCAGCTATACAATTCCTAGGCATATATCCAAAACATGCTCAAGTACTCCATAAAAACATTTGTTCAACCATGTTTGTAACAGCTTTATTTGTGGCTATTGTGAAGGGTGTTGTTTCCCTAATTTCTCTCTCTCGGCCCTTTTGTCTTTGGTGTACAGGAGGGCTTCCGTAATTGCTACTTCTTAACTTTAATTTACCTACCATTCTGGATCATAATATGAGAACCTGTTCTCAGGTGGTCTTAGGCAACCCTTGTGGAGGGGCCGATCGACCCAAAGCCTGAGACCCACTGCTATAGAGAGACCCCTTACAAAGGCTTCTTTTTCTGTCTCCTCTCTCCCTAACCATGTCTGAGTGAACAGGCAGACATCTCTGCACCGAGAGGATCTTCCCCACTAACTCAACCCTGCTGCCAGGAGGTGGCAACACTCTGGCATCCAGTTTTGTGAGAAATAAACATTTGCCATGTAAGCCACCTTGTCTATGCTATTTTGTTGTTGTTATAGCAACCAGAACCACCCAAGACACCAATCATAATGAATGCTCTACAGCAGCCTTTTATTTTATTTTATTTTTCAAGAACCCAGGGATTAGCGCTGCACTTCTCTCTTTCTTTCTTTAAATCAATTGAAGCAAAACATTTATTAACTTTGGGAGAGCCAAAAACTTTGGGCAGCAATAGAAAAAGAAGGCTTCTGTAACAAATGGTACCCTTAAACCTAGACTTATGCAGATATAACAGTGTGACGATACCTTTAGATGTAACCAAAATCACTACAGAGGTAGGACCAAAGAAAGCATGGGTGGGAAGTAGTCGTGACTGAATGGTGGATAGGAGTGGAACTTATTTTATTATAACTGGCCTTTATTCTTGAGAATCACACATATGTTTACAGTGAAATGTCATCTTCTCTACATCTCGCACTCCATGAACCCCCATCCGTGGACTTACACCAAGTATGTCAGGCTTTCCTGTCAGAGCTACAGTTTTTTTTTAATATTTCATTTTCCTGTTCAAGGATGATTTTTCCTTTATTAGTATCTCTCCCCATGAGTCACTGGCCCAGGAAGTGCCAGATCTGTCACCAGTTCCTAGTTTACATCACAATCGATGGGTGTCCCCAAACTGCCCAATAAGACAGTAGGATTTTCTACAGTAGAATAAAGTCACGGAAAGATGCAACGTGAAAATAAGACTTAGCAGACAAAGCATTCTGCCTAACTCCACCAATAAAGAAAACTGTAACATGTGCACTTTGTATATCGTTTTAATAGAAACTTTGTGGAAACACATAAATATGTATATAAATATATTTCATAGTGATTAATGCCTCAAATTTCCTATTTATTCCTTAACGAATGGCCATTAATAATATTATCTGAAGTTGAAATGATAGAGCCCAAATGAGACCCACAATTTTTATAGAAAAATATGATAGGTAGCATTTGCTGGTTTTGCTGATTTCAGATTTCTATCTTTTTTTTTTTACCTTTTGGAACTTTTGGGGGGACGGTCTTGGCGCGATCTAATGTTTCTAACTGATAAACCAGCTGATTGTGATGTATTATGTTTAAGCTTTAAGAAGCTTAAACTCTAAGTACTATAAAACTTGGAAATAACATATTAATAGCATTTAGTACAAAAGGGCTGCCATGATTGAGGCAGAATCTTAAGAACTTATCTTTGACCCTCCAGTAAAGGAAAGTTAGAAGAAAAATTCTCTCTCTAGCTGTCTGTCTTTCTCTGTCTCTCTAGTCTCCTTCTGTGTGTGTTTGTGTGAATGTGGGCACGCATGCAGAGGTCAGGGAACAACTTGAAGAAGTTGGTTCTCTCTTTCCATCAAACTGGTCCTAGGGATTGAACTCAGGTTGTCTGTCTTGGCAGCGAGTACTCTTTTCTGCTGAGCCATCTATTTCCTATTTTCTTTCTGGCCCTAAATCTAATTCTTGTGCAACATCAAAACAGAAGATAGCCCTGTACAGAGACATTACATCAGAAG
This sequence comes from Pachyuromys duprasi, assembly GCA_028658305.1. Lineage (NCBI taxonomy): Eukaryota > Metazoa > Chordata > Mammalia > Rodentia > Muridae > Pachyuromys > Pachyuromys duprasi. The sequence continues at coordinate 42,760,194 of CM053756.1, read as the reverse complement.
AGTGTAGCACTCAGCTTGGAATAGTTGCAAGCACCCTTTAGTACAATCGCCAGAAGTAGCTGTCTGAATTGAGACATGGGAAATAAAGGCACTATGGGCTTACCCAACCTAACTTGCTGTGATGTTGGCAATTTGCTGTTCATTTTCTTCGGCACCTTTTCAGATGACTACTGTATTTAAAAAGTGAATTGCTGGCACGTTGGAATCTGAGAAAAAGAAATGCATCAACTACACAGATTACTTGAGGGAAAAGTTGCCTGTAGTCTCCAACCAAATTAGAATCTCAGTGTAGTGCCAAAGTTCTGCAGGGTCATCCTTTATGCATTTGTGTGTGAATTCGCTATCTGATTATGCAAACTAGCCATATTATTGTGCAACGGCTGCCTGTGTGCGTAACTGGAGCTTCTGCAAATATTGATTCCTCACAGTTAACTTCCTAACGTCCCCAGACAATTCTTGCTCTCTCACAGCTTATCTCTTCACTCAGGAGCAGACAGGCGAGTTAATATCCAGCGTGTATGGCCATATCTGCTGACACACTGTGCAGACTGTCAGTGGAGAGTTAGGGCAGGGCACAGGGTATGCAAAGCGCAACTGCAGTGAAATGGTGCAAAGAATATGATTGGATCTTTTTCTGCAACAGTTGGGTGTGCTCAGGTGCCTTCAATAACCTGCTGAAATCAGGCAGGTCACATCATATGTGTCACTGTTGGTGCAGCATAAAAACATGAATTAACCCGATCATTTTTTTTGGTGTGCTAAACCAGAATCATTAGTGTAAGAACTTATCAGAGGAGGAGGAGGAAGAGAAGAAGAAATAATTCTGTATCCCAACACAGAGCATATAGTGCTTTGAAAATGAACACCCTTTGTTCAATTTTTTACCATCTTTCCAGAATATTCTTTTATAAATGTTACTTGTCATATATAGATATCTTGCCAGATGCGATTTTTAGTTACAGATTTTTGAGACCTGTGACAACTATGTTATCTCTTTCTATTAGAGAGAGACAGACACACAGGCAGAGACAGAGAGACCAGAGAGAGAAACTTGGGAAACGCCAGCTCTACAGAACCTGATCTCCTATGAGATCTCCTTATCTTAGAGTTTTTATAAAATGAAATGTTCTAGATACAGACACAGTAGGATGCAATCTTTTCAGGAGAAAACTGAGGCAATGCCACACTGTGTTCAAGCTGGCACTCAAGCAAAGGCCACTAGAAAAGTTAAGGGGGCCCTTTGAGACTATCCATCTCCTGCATGACCAGACTCGAATCAAATCCTCTTTTTCTTTGTTCATTTTGATATGTGTGCTCATGTGTGTGTATACACAGGTGCATGTGTGTATTGTGTGGTATATGCATATGTGTATATGTACACACATCACATATATGGGTGGTATATATGTGTGTGTGTAACATGTGTTTGATGTGTGCATGTTTGCATCTGTGCATGTGAAGGCCAGAAATTGATGCCAAGAATTATCCCCAGTAGCTCTTAGACCTTCTTCACTGAAGCAGGGTCTCTCACTGAAAACTGTTTGCACAGTATGACTAGTCTCCATAGCAAGCTTGCTCTGGGGAATCCCTCATTTCCACCTTCCTTCAGAAACTGAACTGCCATGCCCACCAGGTCTCAGAAATAAACATCTGTATCATATGAAATGTTTCAAATAGAGGAAGCATCTTTCAAATTGTGCCTTAAAAATAGATTCTTCTCCCTGATTTTTATTTAGCTGATAGCTAATATATGACAAAAAGAAAGAAACTGCACAGAAATTTACATTGTACTGGCTACAGATAATCAGGAGGCAATGGGTTGCAGTGTTCATTAGAAACCCTAAGCTTCAGTTTATTAACTGGTTCTTGGGTGTCTAGTAAATAGAGGAGTGATCTTATCTAGTCATTTGATATGGGGAAGGAAAAAGCTCAGGAATGTTAATAATATCAAATGAAGAAATGCAATAATAATTCATGTCATCAGGCCCCAAATAGCAGAGTAGTCCTTTTAATATTAAAAATCATACTGAGGGCCAGTGAGATGCCTTGATGAATGCAACCTGACCGCAGCTTTATCCCCTGGATCCATGTGATAGGAGGGCAGTGACCCCCACAAACTGTCCTCTGACGTCCACTCTCGCTGTGATATGCCCATGGCTGCACAAAAAGTAAATAAAAATGCAGTGAAAGAAAATTCTAGAATTATGTTGAAAATAATAATCCTTTCCTTATGTCCACAAAACAAATTGAAGATGGCTGATCGGATTCTAGATCAGGAAGCTAAGTAATTCATTTGTGGAGATATGGGATTAAAATCTTTAATGAATGCTACATTTATTTCCTGTTGGGAGCTTGAATGAGCTCCCCATATGAACAGCAATTAATATAAACTAGTATTGTGCTAAAAAAATAATAAAAAATAAAATAAAATCACCACAAGCATTATTGAAAGTCCCTACAAGATATCGTCTCTTTTAGACTGTGATGAGAACAAAGTTGTGACTGAATGTGTTGTCTCCCGTCTTTGTTTCTGCCTGACCTCGCTGGAGAAGAGAAAGCAATGACAGCTGTAGCTACAGACAGAATGGAGATTGCTCCCAGTACTGCACTTCTCAAACACTCCCACTCACAGAGCCTTCTTTCCAGAGGTGTTTTATTCTCCAGTTTCAAAGCTGAGAGGCAAGAAAAAGTGCCAATTGGAAGAAAAAAAGAAAGATAAGTAAATAAATAACAACGAAGGAACAAGGTGTGCATCTTCCAGGCTTTGTTTGTGATCCATGAATCAGGCCTTTGACTTCAGGCAAATGAAGTGCACCGCAGTCACAGGGTGAAGGCTTTTCTGAGGAGCAAATTGCCTTAGGTCAAGTAGGTTTTGGTTCCCGGTCATAGCAAAACAGTTTGCAAGAGCAAGGCATGAGTTACAGGTTTTGGTTAGGAATGGAACTGACGCCCATTGCCAGTGTTCTGTTGTGTAAAGTGACCAAACATTTCATGTTTCCAAAGTGGGGTAGAGATTAAAAGAAAACTTCCTTTTAGACATATATTCGGATTTTGTACTTTCAAGCGAGTCAGAAACACCACTGGCTTAAATCCAATTCTCTTCTCTTCTCTCCCTTCTCCTTTCCCTCCTATCCCCTCTCCATCTTGTCCTCTTTCTGTGTCCCTTTCTTTCCCTCACTCTTCCTTTCTTTTCCCTTCCTCTCATTATTTACCTTCCCAAATTCATTCCAGAACTTCAAGTAGCATGAGCAAACGACTCCTCTTTTATGTCTCGTAGCCATCCGTATCTCCTTCTGAACTGACCTGCTGAGCAGCCCATGTCTGTATTCCCTCCTGTAAGGCATATTTACAGGAGTCCATCTAATCGATAGTTTGAACATACAAAAATTTAAAGTTAGAGGTTGGGGAGCTGATGCAACAATTGAGAGCACTTGCAAAGCACCCAGGATCAGTCAACACTCAGGTGTAGCTCACAACTGTCTATAATTACAGTTAGAGGGGATCTGGCACCTTCGAGTGACCTCTTCCGGTTCTGCAAAGCATGCAAAGCATGAAGTATGTTTTCATGCAGGCAAGCAAAAGCACTCATAGACCAGAAATGAACATGAATGAAATCTTTAAACAACATTTTAAGGTTAACAATGCATTAGTCATTGTGACAACACGCAGGTTTTGAAGTAAGAGTTTTGAAGGTATACTGTTAAAACGCTCACTGGTCAGCATCAAGTCAGTTCAAGCACGGAGGTTGGGGAGGTTGGTGCCATTTTCCTTGCCTAGATACAATCTGAAATACATGTCATCTACACAGGGCCCAGGTAATCTGGGCTGCAGGTGACAGACGCCCTCACTGCTGTGTGTTCTTGAAACACCAAAGTTGGCATGGCAGTAGTTGATACAGCAGCTGGCCAAGATCCTAGGGACTGTTATCACTCAAAGAAAGGTCTAGATGGGCAAAGACCATCTAGACCTTAGCAGTTACAAATTTTGACTCTGGAGACAGATCTGAGTAGACAGTCCAATTCTGTCACTGATTAGCTTGTGGCCTTGGGCCAGTCACTGTTCTCAGGGCCTGGGTACTCTACCACGAAAAGGAAAAAAAAATAGAAGAGCTCTATCGGTTTGTACAAGAGAGTATCTGTAATGGCCAGGAGGATTAAGAGGGCCTATCTGTAAAGCTCTGTCAGCTTCCACGGGGTCTACCAAGGGCTGGGACTGTTTGTCTCATTATTATTGAATTCAACGGTCTACCAGCTAGCAATGGTCCCCTGGGGAATCTGGTCCATTGATTTATTCCAGAGTCATTGCTCCTTCCCAGCACAGGAAACTTCCAGATGTGTGTAGAAAGTCTGAGCACAGAGGCCAGAAGACGAGCCAGTGAAAAGGGAAAACTATAGCAACCAGCTATGCGCACGTCTCACCTCCCGACCAAGGGATAAAACTAAGCCCCACCCATTGGGTTCTGAGATGCGAAGGAACCACCTAGAAATTTTCCCTCTGGCCCCTCTGGAAACCGAGGCAAAAACTTGGCATTCTTGTTGCTTCTGGAACAAGCAACACGGGAGACAAGAAGACAGAAACACGGGGAACGATGTCTTAGTTTCATAAACATCATGCATACTGTAGAACCATGCAAATGAAGTGAACAGGGAAACTCCAGGAGCATAGTTTGGAGAGAATTCTAGAATCCCATTCTTGAATGTTATTAACCTCAAGCCCCAGACCGTCCTGAGCACACTACTCACATACGTTCATACTCGGACCTGCAGACACAGGAACTCAAAGTGCCTGATGTCAGGAATAACTACTCCAACTCTTTTTGTTACTGATTAAGGGTCCATGAACGATACCGCAGTAGAGCCCTTTCCCGTCAGTACCTAAAACAATTGGACATGATGCCGAATAGCTTATAAACTGTCAAACCTGGAAATAGCAACAGCATTGGACTAGTAGTTGGGGTGGGGGGGGGGAATGAAAGATAAATAAACAGATTTCAGTAGTCCCTGTACACCCTAACCATTGCGCATCTGAGCCCTTTCCAGTCTGCGTTAAAGCAGATCCTGAGCCTGGCCTTGCTCCACCATCTCAGTTCACGTTGCACTGTTTCTGCCCTGCTCTCTCCAAGCGTTTTCTTCTGCTGTTTGAACCCCTGCTCTACAGAGCAGCAAAAGATCTGATTTCAGGAAAATCCCACACTCCGAATTTAGTTTTCTCCATCTTCCCACACACTGCATGGGTGAGCTACTGAGCATCCCAAAAATACACTTGGCTTCTCTCCTCCCCTAGGCAGACCCTTACTCCCCAAGCAGGTCCTGTTGCCTCTACCTGAAGCACTTGCTACTGGTTTTCTTTGGTCTTCTGCCATTATTGGGGTCACAACCTAGGGTGATACTCCCTGACGGAGTCCTTTGATGGTTTCTCCGATCCCTCCTGGGTCATCACTTTGGGTAACACCCTGATCAGACATTTTTTTCCTACCTACTTATTCTCTGTGCCCCCCCACACATCTAGAATAAGGTGTCTATGAGAGAAGAAAGTTCATTTGATTTACCTGATAGCACTAACCTCAATCTTTTGTTCAGTGTGGATGTGAGAGTGTCTTTATTTAATTTAATATTTCTCAAAGGTTCTGAGATTGATACAAATAGTATCTCCGTGTACCCAGAAGAAATGGGGGAGTTAGTTCATTTGCCCAGCCATGCAACAAGAGGATGATGGCATCCCTGTTTTAAAGGTACACCCCACTGCTGTACACTTTAGTGTTCCCATTTTAAGCGTGAAGGCGAATGACTTCAGCCAAATATACGCACCTGTAGGCCACCAAAACCATTAAGCTGAACAACAGTTCTGTCTCCCACAGGGTTATTTTATGCCTTTTGCACAGTAGCCTCCCCCCTCCAGAACCCTAAACCCTAGAACTAATGATGGCAAGTGGTGTGCACTTCCTTCTAGTCTGTATTTAAGTCCACATAAAGAACTGTACTTAGTTACTTGGTCCCTAAGGCCAACTCAATTTTCCAATTTTGTTGATACATGAGATTCATAAATGGAGAACAAATTGCTGTATATTCCAAAATGTTTATAATAAGGGTCAATAATGAATATAAATGCATAAAACATAATTTGATTTTAAAATATTCAGCAATTAGACAAACTAGTTTCAAATCCTTGCTCTCTGCCTCGCCTTTGTGACCTTGGGTTGATTTTTCATATGCTGATCTCAGAAGGAAGAGAAGTAACATAAATGTTTGCAAGAGGGAGTGAGAAAATAATGTCTTTTCAAAGGTTAGAGATGCCCGTGGACACTCTGGCTTCAGATCATTAAAATGAAGAAAGCAACACCAACAATCATACACTCAACCTTGAGCAGGATGCAGGATGAGGGGGACCCAGAACTCAAGATTCTTTAAAAGAACCTCAAAGGAGTTCACATATATCTTTCGTTGCCTCTATATTCCTGCCAAGCTGGTATGATTGGAAATTGCCATAAGCATGTTGGTAAGTGGGATTGTCTGAGATGTACATGAGTTAAAGGTCTTGCCAGGATCATTGTTATTGGACAATGACAGGGTGAGAATTAATGTATCAGTCTCTGGATCGATAGGATTTTTACCACAGAATCTGCCGGTCTCATAAGCTTTAAAGCCAGAGCTTGCTAAACATGCATTGCTGATCAGGACACCAGAAGACGGAAAGAGAAGAACAGGACACAGGGGGAAATGGAAAGAACTCTTCAGAAATCTGATGGATCACAGATAAACACCGGAAATGGTGGAAGTTCTGAGCTCTGCCTGTATGTTCTGCAGGAGTCAGAAATTGCCCAAATAGGTAGGACTATGCTGCTGAAAGACAACACAATATTCTAGACACATTTGTTAGGGATCTAGTGATCAGGGAGTTATCAAGAAATTTGTCTCTGGGGATGTAAAAGATTTGCTATTCCAGCCATGATTCGATAATTTCGAAATTCTTTCTTTGAAGCTCCATACAGAGTTACCAGCTTGCCTATGAGCAGAGAATACAAACTTACAAGGCAGAGGAAACCCTTCTTCCCTTTGAGCTAGCTCCATGCTCTCAAAGCGTATTACGGTAGCTGATGAAGAAGCACATTCTAGAAGAAGAATGTCAGCTTGAGGTACAGAGCAACTAGTAATAGTTCCCTGTCTAAAAAGCAGCGTTTTGCAGCCCTGTTTAAACATTACTGGAGTAATTGCATTCCCGAATTCTGAGCTCTGAAGACAGAGTGGAGAGGAAGGGAGAGCCAGCATCCTGTGGTGCGTGAGGAGCACCCCTGAAAGCATACCAATACTCAACCCACCAACCTACTTCCTTGGCTCTTTAAGAGACAAGATAACAGCTTTGTCTGCTTCATTGAGATACAGAGCTCCATTTTGAGGGAGACCGTCTTCCCAGGAGGGTTAGTGAGCATCACAGGTGCATCCACATGAGGGCCAATGAAAGTACAGTTTTGCCTAGAGGCTGAATGACAAATCTTCCTGGGAGGGATATGAACTGGGCAGGAATTCATAATAGTCAATGATTCACTAGAACACCTGACTTCAGTTCCTTCCTACCCCTACCTCTTTAAAGAAAAAAAAAAAGAGTAGAGTCAGCCCATCTCCATGTTTGTACATGCTTGAACTGTGTGGACACGTGATCCTGTACCTGCCTTCAACGTGAAGAATGTGTTCACTTGTCATTGAAATGACATCTCAGTATTCAGACACTCAAGTTTAACACTTAACAATTGCTTTAAAATAGAACCTAGGCCTTCAGCTAAATCTGAAAAGTCGGCAAATGGGTTTTTATGGGACTATAGCACACTCCTTCAGGTGTAGCCCTAAGATCCTTATTAGCATTTAATGTTCCTCATCTTGACTGTGATACCCACCCTGTCTACTTTACCTATACAATATTGCATCCCACCCTAGAGCTACATGCCAGAACTTTCCAGAGCCTTTATCAAAGTATTGACCAAGCCCTTTCTCCTCCAAGGTTCAGTAGCATGCAACTAGTAAAATAGATTTATATCACTTAAAAAGAGAAAGAGTTGACAAAGTTTCATAAAAACAAAAGCTTTTAGTCCTTTTTAAAGTGTTTAATTTCTTCCTCTCCTTTAGCTCCTGGGTGACAGTAGGAACTTAGACTCACTGGCTAGTGGAAAAACCACATTATTCAAAATCTGTTTGGTGCATCAGATAGACTCAAGTTTGAGTCCTTCTTGGCTACTAGTTGACCTTGTCATGTTTGGTAATGGTGTCACTTAATCCAATAAGCCAACCAAGAACACCTAATAGGGCTTGGAGAGATGGCTCAATGGTTAAGAGCACTAGCTGCTTTTTCAGAATTCTACCAAAATTCCATTCACAGCATCAACATGATAGCTTACAACCATTTGTAACCCCAGTTCGAGGACACCTGACACCTTCTTCTGGCCTTCTTGAGCCACATGGTACATAGATATACATGTAGGCAAATGCACACAAAGAACAATTAACTAAATTTTAAATGAACAAATAAATAGTTAAAAGGGGCACAGAGTAAAGTATCCTGCAGAGCAAGTCTGCTGGTCTACCTTCAATGGCCTCACTGGAGAGTAGCAGCAAGAAGTCTGGCAAACAAGCTAATGTTTTAATTCTAGCAAGCCTATGAATTTAATATGTTATCTATTCTTTTTTGCTTTGAGTTTCATATGGGGGTTGTCTTGGCTCAGATATGTTCATACGTTTGAACACTTGGTCCCCAGATGCTGGCACTGTTTTGGAAGGTTCTGGAAATTTTAAGGAGGCAGAGCCTCGTTAGGGCGAAGTGACTCACAGGAGCAGATGTTGGGATTTTAAAGCCAGAAGCCACTCTGCTCCTAGACTGTTGATGCAATGCTGTCATTGTCTTACACTCCTGTGATGATGGATAGCACCCCTTCTGTAGCTTATGAGAAAGCAAACTCTTCCTCCCTTGGGTTGCTTCTTGCCAGGTGTGTGGTTACAGCAGGAAGAAAAGCAACTGATTCAGCTGGTGTCATTTAGCTACCTGAAGGTCTTAATCATGTTCTCTGTGTATATATATATATATATACATATATATATGTATATATACATACATACACAGTCATATGAATAACTTATATATGAATAACTTATTAGGGAATGATACCAGCCATATCATTTAATTAAGACAATCCCCTCACAGATATTCTCACAGGCCAACCCAATGAAGACCATCATCTTCCGAGACTCTCTTCCCAGGTGATTCTAAATTGCATCAAGTTGACAATTAAAACCATCCATCACCAGACATTACCTTATTCAAGAGTAGGACAATCTGGATTCTCCCTCTTCCCTATTTCTCAAGGAAGCCAAAATAAATTATGTATGTGTTAGTTAAAGTAATATGCAGCCTTAAACATTTCATCAGGTGACTTTTTAAACTTTCTAGCTGCTCCGTATAAAATTAGGTAGATATGCAATGATAAAAGAGATTTTAGGGAAAAGTTCATTGATGTAATTTGTTTCCTAAATAATAACAAGAGAGTGATATCATCTTTTATCTAAAATTTGGCTGTCTTCATTTTCTCTATGACACAGGGCCCAAGACCCACATTATTGTATTATGTTTTTGCAAAGCTATTGAGACACCCTTGAGTAAGATTCATCAGCTTGTCCTAAAGTCTCTGCACACTCCACTCAAAGCCTGGTGGCAGATGGAAAGGATTGTCAGAAAACATAAAAAACAAAATAAAAATTGTATGCTCTTTCAGGCAAGTGAAGATTTGCCCTGTAGCATTTTCTGATATTAACTCATTAATCCTCAAAAGCTATCCAAAGGAGAGATTTAGAGGAAGAGAGCCTTTAGCTTTGCATTCACCATAAAGACTTATACCAGAACAATGCCCCACCCTAGGCATAGATTAAGCTTCCTCTCAAGGATCAGGGCAAGCGGGAGACAGGGACGGATGTGATTCAGAAACATTTCTGTAGTTCTCTGCTTCCCTTGGCATCAAGAGAGAAACACACAGGGCCCAGACCTGAGTTTAAAGAGATGAGGGCGCCATTTTGAAGTTCATAAACAGTGTGGACCAAGCCTTCTTGAATATTCAGTCATGTTTCTAGTCCTGTCTCGCAGACATTTTAGCAAAACAGACCTCACGAGTGTAGTTTTTGAGTCAAGATGTACTTTTTAATCGTAAGCTGATTCCAGTGATGCCATCATGAAAGTTCACATTTTCACTTCTCTCATTATTGCATGATATTTTCTGTATTTGCATAAAAACAAACTGGCCAGGTACTTAGATGCATATCTAAAGCACATCACTATCTATTGACTTCCCTTCTTCGATCTATTTATACCACACTTAGTTCATGCATGCTTGTCTTTAGACCCTGTTTAATCCTTGCCACATACCCCATACTTTCTATAATAGAGGCATCTCAGAAATGTGTAATTTCGAATAGTCACTATGAAATCATAACTTAGGAAAACATTGCTGAGCTAATTACAAGGGACTATCAAAATAATCCACATCTTTTCTGGGCCACAATCCATATCCGAATCATAATAAGTGTGAAAATGTTTACAAATCATTACAAATGTTCCACATAGTTTCGCTGGGCGTTAGTACCAATGGCGTCTTCTTCATCATTTTAGTTGACATGCTGGATCATCTCCAGTGAGAGCTCTGATTTTAGAAACACTCGCTTCATTAGCAATTATACAAATAAAAAAACAGAACTAAAAATGGGCTTTAATATGCAGACTATAAGGAACATTCCTCAGGAAACTATTTGAATTCTTTCATAAACATAATATGTTATTTATTTTGAGGGAAACATTTCTTGACATTTTAAAGACAAGAAACTGAAGGATGCATGCCAAGAATTTAAATTGTTTTGCATATTCTAATAGTTTACATATTAAGCGAACTAAGATGTAGCCTAAAAATTATAGTGAAGTAATTTGTTTATGACAAAATAAAGAGATGGGGAGGTGGGCTGTGTGTTCCCTGTATTTGCCTGTTCTGATGGTATGTTAGCATGGGGCTGCTCTCTCTGCATATAAGGCTGTCTGTACCACTAGGCACAGAGGATTGGAAGAGTGAGCTAACACTCTCCCTGTCTTATCCCTCCTGGAGCTCTGTCTCCTTGTCTTACTAGAAATATATTCTGGGAAACAATGGAGCCAGTTCTTTCAAATCCCTAAAACTATGCTTGTAACGAGCCAAATACAACATTTTAAAATTCAAGGAAGACAGATACAAATTTGCACTTTGATATGAATGGTTTATAGATGCCTATATGAATGCCTATATAAGTAAGTGCTAGGAGTGTGTGAATCCCTAAAATGATGGAGAAACATTATTCTTCTGTGAGCTTTTTTATTATCTCATTCTCAAAAAACTGACAACTAAAGAAGTAGACCAAATACTCCATTCCTTGAGGCTACAAATCCCCATCCCGGGGATTCTTGGTAAGCTCAGTATCCACAGTGTTCCAAACAAGTCAAAGAACTTACTGCACAAGTTTCTTGACTCTGAAGCCACTGTTTGCCTGCACACACTATGGCCCAGGATGCACTTTTTCTTTGGTTGAGATGCGTATTCTCCATGGGGTGCCAACTACTTTGAAACTGTGATTATTTTCAGCCTACCACAAGTTGGATGCCTTCTGTACCCTCAGCCACTCATGAATGACTCACACACAGGAAGACAGTGTCAAATTAGAGAACACAGCTTTCCTTGATGGCAAAGGAAAGAATTTCCAACTTAGCTAATGTTTTGTTGAATATATGGGAGAGTATGTTAATAACTCCATGATTTGCTAAATATAGAAATGATATTTTTGGCCAAAATAGATTCAGTGAATTCTAATCTTATTTCTGTCTTACTTAATAAGATTTTTTTTCTAAAGAAAATTCAGTTACATATTCATATAAAATACTGTCAATAATTTGTTGTCTTTGGACTTGAGGCTTCAAATACCTCCCTTCAGATTCAGAATCACTACAAGTTCTAAATACTGTTTAATGTAACTCATCTCGACCTTCTCTACAACAGTACTAGAAAATTCCATGACTCACTTCCTCTGGAAGAAATTGAGAAAATGTGAAAGAAAAATATAAGTAACTCTTTAAATGTATCATAGTGTGGTAGTTATGACCATAATGATTTTAACTTGTGCAAAAGTAAAGTGTGTAATGTTCTATAAAATAGATCACAGCTATACCTGATCTCAATCAGGACTTACACACTTTGGAGATAAACAGGACATTTTGGTCTACCTACTGTGTATCAACTGTCTCTTGATAAGTGTGATTTCACTTTTTCTTGGTAATCCTGTACTTTCCAACACAGCATTCTCTGCTCAGGAACAGTGTGATGACTCCATCACAGACTAACCACGGTTCCTGACTGACATCTCCACAACTCCTTTCTCCTACTGAATGACCAGAGAAAGCCCAGTGAGATGCAAACACAGAAACACCTTTGCAGGGGAGTTTCTAAAGGAATTAGTTTCCATCTTGTTCACTGGTAGCTGCAAGGAAAGATCTCTCCTGCATTTCTTTCTCTTTTTAAAAAATATTTTTTTATTTTTTATATTAATCACAGGTTATTTACTTTATATCCCAGACATAGCCCCGTCTCTCATTCCCTCCCAATCCCACCTTCCCTTCCTCATCTCCTCCCTGCCCTTTTCCAAGTCCACTGATAGGAGAGGTCCTCCTCCCCTTCCATCTGACCCTAGCCTATCAGGTATCTTCAGGACTGGCTTCAATGTCTTCCTCTGTGGCCTAGCAAAGCTGCTCCTCCCTTGGGGGAGGGGGAGGTCAAAGAGCCAGCCATTGAATTTATGGCAGAAATAGTCCTTGTTCCCCTTACTAGGGAACCCAGTTGGATACTCACCTACCATGGGCTACATTCGAGCAGGGGTTCTAGGTTATATCCATATATGGTCCTTGGTTGGAGAAACAGTCTCATAGAAGACCCCTGTGCCCTGGTATATTTGGTCTTTGTGGGGCTCCTGTCGTCTCCAGGTCATACCAACTCCCCTTTCATTCATATGATTCCCTGCACTCTGCCAAAGGTTATGAGTCTCAGCATCTGCTTTGATACACTGCTAGGTAGAGTCTTTCAGAGGCCCCCTGTGGTAGGCTCCTGTCCTACTTGTTTTGTTACTTGTTATCTTCTACCTACAATGCCTATCCCATTTGATTTTCTAAGTGAAAATTGATCATCTTACCCCTGGTCCTCTTTCTTGTTTATCTTCTTTAGGTGTACAGATTTTAGTATGTTTATCCTATCTTATAAGTCTAGTACCCACTTATAAGTGAGTATATACCGTGTATGTCTTTCTGCTCCTGGGATACCTGACTCAGGATGATCTTTTCTAGATTCCACCATTTGCTTGCAAATTTCATGATTTCCTCCTTTTTAATTGCTGAATAGTATTCCATTGTGTAAAAGTACCACAATTTCTGTATTCATTCCACTGTTGATGGGCATCTGGGTTGTTTCAAAGTTCTTGTTATTACAAATAAAGCTGCTACAAACATGGTTGAGCAAATGTCCTTGTTGTGTATTTGAGCATCTTTTGGATATATGCCTAGGAGTGGTATAGCTTGATATACAGTATAGATACCGTATTCCTAATTGTCTAAGAAAGCGCCAAATTGATTTCCAAAGTGGTTGTTCAAGTTTACATTCCCACCAGCAATGAAGGAGAGTTCCCCTTTCTCCACAACCTCCCCAGCATGTGCTGTCACTTGAGTTTTTTATCTTAGTCATTCTGATGGGTGTCAGGTGAAATCTCAGGGCATTTCTTGATGAGAATGATGAAGCACTGTTCAGTTTTCCCTCTCCAAACCTTTATTGCATGAAGCACATATAGTGTCTGGGAAACAAAGGCAATGGGGGTAGGGGACGGGAACATGACCATGAGTACCATGGTTTCTGGATGTCTGCTCAGTCAACTGATTCCTTCTGGGTTTCAGGTTTTCTATACCGTTCCCATGTACTCATCAGAAAAAGGTCATGTTCAGTAAATCTGGAAGTGTTACTATTGTAAGGTGTGTGGCTGGGTGTAGTAACAAACTGTACCTCTGAATACTATATCACTTTTTTAATGATGTGGAATGAGAAATGCTTTTGAAAGTAGTAATTAATCCCCGGAATTCCTTCACATATTCAACCGTCCAATGGCGGTTTATTGAACAATACTAACAGCAGTATTGACTGACCACTTTCTTTGCTCACAGAGATGAACTGTTGCTACCTTCAGGAAACTGAGACATGTGGTTAGTGACTTGTCAAATGTCACTCGGCATCTGGCAGAATCAGGAGGACAACCCATGCCCATCACATAGCAAAGCTCTGAATCCAACTTGTACCCAAACTTTAGCAGATGGTAAATAACTGATCAATATTGAACAATTGATCTGACAGCTTGAAACATATGTAGTGCACAGAATGGCTAAGACAAACTGACAAACACATATTACTTGGTAAAGTTATTACAGAATATAAAAAAATCTATTCTTTTGAAAATGTTTAAGTATTGTAAATAGTTTTTATGATTGTCACTGTGTTTGAAAACAGCCCCTAAAGTCCTCCTGGCCAACAGATATCATGTAACCTTTGGCCATTTAGGTCAGATATCATGAGACCTTTGACCCCAGGTCTCCTGTCTACCATTTTAGTCTACACTTCTGTAAAGGCAGAATCTTGAATGCCACACATGTGGAATTATCTAATGTTTCTTCTTCCATGCCTACTGTATCTCATTTAACTCAGTGCCCTCGGCTTGATCCACAGCATTGCAATGACACCGTCTCCTTTTATTAAGACTGGATGATATTCTATTGTAAGCACATACAGCATTTTGATTTACCCATTCTGACAGATACTTAAGTTAATTCTTATACAGGCTGCAATGAGGAATGGTGAAATGAATATTGTCATATTAACTACTTTTTCTCTTGCTCTGCAATAAAATACCCTATAAAAAGCAAAAAAAAAAAAGTGAAAATCTCATAAGGCTGCAGAGAACTAGAGTCCCTGATGGAGGAGACAGCATGGAATGGAGGCAGGGACAGGAAGTTGGCGACCTTGTTTTTTCCACACGTAGGAAGCAGAGAGAAGACCTGGAAGTGAGAGGGAGAAGCTCTAAGCCCTCAAGACTCACCCCAAGTGATATTCTTTCTTCAGCGAGGCCTCACTTTCTAACCTCCCCAAACAGTGCCACCAACTGGGGACCGAGTATTCCAGTATATGAGCCTACGAGGCACATTTCCCATCCAAACCCTTGCAATGGGTATACCAAATCTCTTCGCACCGCTCGCTCCCTTTAGCTGTCTGTTAGAGAAGCAGCTGTCAACCTGTGGCTCATTAGCCCTTTGACAAACATCTGCCTCCAAAAATATTTACATCACAATTCATAATGGTAGCAAAATCACCATGATGAAGTAGCAACAAAAATAAGTTAAGGAGGAACTATATTAAAGGGTCGCAGCATTAGGAAGGTTGAGAACCGCTGCTCTAAAGGGACCATTGGGTCACATGGTGGTTCTGAGGGTAAATTTCTGAGGAACCTTCATGCCATTTTTCATAATATTTGTTGCTAACCTAGCACTATACCCTCAGCAACAATATGCAAAGACTTTTTCTCTTCCATGTCTTCATCAACATATCTTTTTCATCTTTCATCTTCTCTATAATAATTATTCTAATCAGGAAAAATGATATCCATTGTGGTTTAATTGGATTCAAACTGCAATGACTAGTGATGGTGACTATCTGAACTCAGTAATTCTTAATGTCCCTCCTATTTCTCAGAGTCTGGTAAAGCTTATCACGGGAAGTTACATGTTTAGCCTCTAAATATGCATCTACTTTGGGTGATATTTAATTAAATCTTTATTTTGTAATTTCACTGCATGAGTCATATAGATCATTTTAATCCTCTGTTAAGTTAGCCTACAAAATAATACAACCAGGAAAAACTAAGATTCTGTTCAAAGGAATATAGCCAATTTTCATTCATGTGTGTCCCACTGTGTGGTCCAATTCTGATTTCCTGATCAGTCGCTAGCTGACCCTGTTATATTACATTATGGAGATGTTTTCAATATGTTGTTTCTAACACCGGGAGTTTCCCGGCTGTTTCATGGCTTTTGAATTTCCAATAGGAAAATCAGGAAAAGGATGATTAATCATCATCACACCTTGTTATTGTAGTTTGAATTCACTGTTATCAAATTGACTCAGCAGTTATAGGTCCAATTCAGATGTTAAAGAGAAACTGCCCTCTGACTGATTGCTTCCAAAGGATGAGGACTGAATACTTGAGTCACTCTGTTCCTCTGCAGCTAGTTTTCAGATGAAAAGCTAATTCAAAGCCACTGAATTAAGACCCAACACAATGTTTGCAGTCAAAATAATGCTTCTTCTTCTCTAGGTGCCTAGCGATTTGGATGAAAATGTAAAAATGCATTATCTATATAACCCTCTGATCTTGAGATCTCCTGTCCCCCCACCCCACCCTCCTAAGAGTATTAATGAATGGCCATTGTACAAACAGTCTAAAAAAAAAACATAGATCTTCAGAAGGGAAAAGAAATCTGAAATACTCTTGCAACACTACACAGAATGACTCAATTTGATGAATTGACCATAGATGTTAATAAAATGTTACCATGAAGCAGTAAATAAGCACATTAAGTCTGTGAGTGACTGGAAGTCACATGAATAACTTCTAGTCTCTAGAGTCCTTTCTAGTGAACAGAAAATGTCTTTCATTAAATGGATCTTTGGCCACATAGAGCCTGATATGTGGCTTCAAGCAGCAAGCTACATACTGAGAAAGGTACGCTAATTGAGTGCAATTCATATCAATTTCATGAACTTTGTAGAATTTAAAAATGATCCAGGGCATATGTGATCTCTAGAAATTTATGAGTGTGATATAATTCCTCTCTCTGTTAGTTTTCCTCAAAAAGTGCCATATAACACAGGGAATTGTTGAGATAATTAATAGTAAAAAAAAGTATCTAGTTAAGTGGCATTCACATAGGTACAGAAATAACAGCATAATAGTGGAACATTTTGCATTGTATACACAGCTACGTAGTCATCATCCAAGTTAGATGGCAGTTGCTAGATAATTACCTATGCAGAGGATGATAGCCTCTCTCATGAACTAGGGAAGCATTCATGCAATTGTTTTGTTTATACTAAGGTAAACTCTGCATCTATGGGAGCCTAGTTACTTGGCATCCACTCTGATGAGAGAGCTACTTGCCATATATTTTGAAAAAAAATAAAATAAAAGCTAAATACATGTGTCCTTTCTGGGAAAACACTTGCTGAAGAAAGCACAAACCAGATGGTTTTCTGTGTGATTCTGTGTTTACTTGTACAGCTCTCCCTGAAGAATAGTCTTTCTTGGTGACATTGTTTCTGTCAGCCAGATTTTTACCTCTGTCCATTGTTCACCTACAATGTGCTAATCTCCCCCTGGCAGCTGTAGCTCAGCTTTACCATGTTGGTTCCAGCCTGTAAACACAGCTCTCACCTTGCAAGCCAGCCTTCTTCCAACCACAATTATCTGCCTTTCACCCTAACAGTCATCACCCCAGGAGCCTGGCTGGTGTCAGAAGTGCCTCCACACACACCACTGAGCTTGTTTTATTGGACTCTATAACATGTGTTGCCATGACCCCTCAGTGGGCCTCCATGCCATTCCTAGTTATCATTCTATATGTGAACTCTTCTCTACAGGTCATTCATACTCAAAGTGGAGATCAAAACCAGAATAAACCTGTCTTGGTAGCATCCACGGTAGATGAGATAATTTCTTAGAATCTTGTGTTATTATTTAGGCACTATAAGACTTGTATAGAGAAACAATATCTTCTCTTTTCTAATTGATTCTCGATTTGCAAGTTGTATATATCAGGAGACTGTATATATCAAGATAATTATGGTCATTCTGCCATACTATGGTTGTCAAATTACCTAATTTGTCACCTATGGAGGTACAGTCAGTCAGATGGCCCTCTTAAGAAGTGTGGCTATGAAACAAAAACAAACAGAACTCCTCAGTGACTAAGCTGGATCAAGAAAACGTTCTATGTCTTAGTGTCAAGGCTTGAAGGAAGCAAGAGAGAATTTATAGGTCACAGAAAAAAAGGGTGACAGTACGGGTGTGAGGGAGACTCCTTCCTGTCAGATAGAATCTAGAGACTATCAAACGAAGGTGAGATCAGTTAAAGGAGTTTTGTGAACTTTTTTTTTAATTCACATTTTTAACCTGGGGTCCAATACATACTTTCATGTACAACAATTTTAAGTAAGTGACCATTTGAGATATAACACATCATGCAACGATGGTTGATAGCCAATGCATTGATGGGCATTTAAGCGTGTGTTGGGTGTTCCCTACCTGCCAGACACCACATCACAGTATTCTTACGTACAATGTTGGATTTCACTGCCACCATAGCAAAATTTATAGTGCATTTCTAACCACGAATGTTATTAAATACGGCATGAGAGACTCAACGCTTACAATAATGAATGGGCTGTTGTGCCGCGGTATGTTTCAACTTAGTCTCCACGATGTCCCCAGTGCCATTTAGAGCAACTGAAGAGATGTGTTTATATGGTGACTGCCTCCAGAATCGCTCTCTCGGTGGAAGCTCCCACGAGGCATCTGCGTTGCTGTTCTGAAGATGTACTAAAGCAAATGATTCAGTAGGTTCAATCCTTCCATTGTGTGATTAACAAAGACACAGAACATTACACAGGAAGCATGTCCCTGCAGCTTGCATAGCACCAGGCACCGCAGGCTTCCCTCACCCCAACATACAGGGGCCAGAAGTGTCCTGCTGTTCAGGGGAGGATCAGGGTGGACAGGAACAGGAGTAATGAACACAAAACGGTCCAAGAAACAAGGACATGGAACAATGTCCCAAAACCCACAAGTAAGAAAATTGTTATTTCCAAGGTAACACCGTCTTAAACAAAGCGTTGAGATTTCTATCAGGGATCATACACATTCGTATTCAAAAGAGCATTTCTGAGCAGGTTCAACTGAAAGTCAGAGTTCATGCTTAGCCCAAGGTCATGAAGTGCATTTTCAAGAACTTAAAATGGAGGACAGAACACCAGAGAGCATGCCCGACCTGCATCATAAAGATGGCTGACATGAATACTTCTGGGCATGCTCAGCTTTCATTGTGCATGCTAGCTAAAAAGGAAAGGCTTCTTCCAAGGCATGCTGACACAAGCTTTTGCCTCTAAGCTGCCCACTGCACGTAACAGCTACAGGGGTCTTTAAGCTGTTCTCTTGCTCATTTGTTGTAAACCAAGTTCCATTTAAATTCTGTCTTAACTGTCCATTTCTTAGGCAATCTTTCATGCTTTTTAAGAATAATTTGCGAGGCTAGAGGGATGGCTCAGCAGATGAGAGGGCTTCCTGGATAGCAGGCAGTGATGGCACAAGCCTTTAATCCCAGAATTTTGGGAGGCAGAGGCAGGTGGATCTCTATGAATTCAAGGCCAGCCTGGTCTACAAAGTGAGTTCCAGGACAGCCAGGGCTACACAGAAAAACCCTGTCTCAAAAAAACAAAACAAACAAACAAAAAAAAGAGGTCCTTCTGCAATTTCAGGGTCCTCATGCCCTCTTCTGGCCTCCAGAAGTACCTGAATGCATGTACAGATAGACATACATATACAAATAAAATTTTAAATTAGTAATTCATGAAAAATACATTTAAGACATATTCTCTCCTTTAAGGCCTACTCCATGAATGGAACCCACACTTTACACTGCTCAAGTCACCAAAAGTCTGTGACTAGTGAGGCCAAAGACCAAGGGAAAAATCAAATACTATTGTTTTGCTAAAGGAACTTAACAGTAAAATGACTCCTAGTGCTAATTCGGCTATACTCACAGATCAGGGGTTCATTCAGCCATCATCAAAGAAGCTTCCTTCTACAGGAAACGGGGGAAAATACAGAGAACCACAACTGAACAATGTGCAGAAAGTAAGAGGCCTTGGAAGACTCAGTCTTAAGCAGGGTGTCTTCATAAAAATCTATCTCCCTCAGGGTTCAGGAAACTATGTGGAAGAGGAGTCAGAAAGAGGAAGACTCAACAGTACTGATGCACAAGTGAACTCACAGTGTGGCAACGTGCACAGGGCCTGCACAGGTTCATGCTAGCCAGGGTCCCAGGCCGAGATGGGAAAGTGGACATGAGCTCCCATCCCCAATTAAGATACTAGCTCAACTGACAACCACCCACAAAGAAAAAATTAGTTTCTCTAAGGGAGTCCCATTGGATATACAAACCACAGGTAAGACCCGACCCATTCCCAGTAGTAGAAGGTCAATATAAAATGCTTTGTTTGGGCTTTATTTTCAATTTGTTCACTTTATATTGCAGTTGTAGCGCCCTCCCTCATCTCCATCATCTCCTCCTGGCCCCACAAGAGGATGGACTCTTTGTAACCTCACTGGTCCTTTGTTTGCATATTATGGTTTCCAGTTGTGTGTTTTTATAGTGTGTGTGTTTCTCATGCTCTTTGTTTCTTTTTCCTCCTTTTTAAAAAAAAATTGTTTGTCTTTTTTAATTGACCTATTTGTTTTCTTAGGATAGAAAAAAGAAAGTTGTGGAGTTGCAATGATGGGCAGGTGGGTGGATCAAGGTAGAGACGGGGTAGCGGAAACCAAGATTAGAACATATTGTATGAAAAAAACTTTATTTTTAATAAAAAAATTAAAAAAACAACTATTATGTGCTATATTAATATTTACCATACTAAGACACACCTGTGTCTTTACAAGTTGAAAGGTTGTAGGTATGTTTAAGGATACATTGTGCATGTGGGTCTATATGAACATATATAAAAATATATTTGCTTACATGTACAAATGATGATGTCATACTGGCATCCCATACAAACGTTAAATTCTAATGATTATTATATTTTCAGAAATTTTGTGAGTTAATGTTTAAAATTATATGACACTACAGTAAATTATTCTGAGAAAAGGAAATAAATAGCACATATTCCTAACTTTTAAAAAGTACTATCCCCAACTACATAGACATTAATTGTATATCTTTCACTCACTGATCACACACAACTCAAAAGTATTAGGTAATCATAAGCATGTACTTTCATCAGTAAATGTAGCAAAACAGGTAATTCTCAGGAAGAAAATCTATGACGTATTCCATATTGTGCAAAGGAGAGTAGAAATAAATTAAAACATAAAAGACAGACAAAAGCCAAGGCCTCATGCCGGAAATGCAAGGTGTCTCATCAAAATTACTATCCTTGGGTGCATCACTGTCCAATCAAATATCCTACATTCTCCCTAAGGTCATGAGTTCCAAACACCAGTCTCACTTCACACCTCACACACTTCACTTATGTAGTCAGCTCATGGGCCAGACACCTTAAGAGAGAACCAAAGCATGGAGAAGAATGAACAGGGCAAAGGACAGAGGATTCACATGGACAGTTGCTGAAAAACACTCCAAGAGACAAAAGAAAAAAGAAAGAAAAGAAAAGAAAAATAGTGAGGGATGCAACAAAAAAAAATGTGTGTGCACGCATTTTGCTTTAATTCATAGAGATTAAATTACAGCCAGTTTTTATATTCTGCTCTGCATGCACAGATTGTTGAGGTACTGTATCTACCTCACATCTATAAATAACCGTAAATGAAACAAGACAGATTCATAGCTGACATAAATTATTTCTGAATTACTGCTTTGCTGGACATTGCTGCCTTAGCTTTTGCTCTCTGAAACCAACACATACACACAAACACACACACAGAGAAAGCAATCATAACCATAAACTAAATGGCTACATACTTCAGTAGATGGATGTTAGAAAATACTCTAATTGATACAGACAACATGCTGGTATGCGCATTACAATGTAAAGGACGCTTCCAGACTCATGGCTCTTTTATTCAAACTTTAGTACTAATACTTTTTCTTTCTTTCTTTCTTTCTTTCTTTCTTTCTTTCTTTCTTTCTTTCTTTCTTTCATGCTTTGTAAAGTTTTTCTTAAGGCTGTGCTTTCTTTCATGCTTTGGAAGGTTCTTCTTAAGGCTGTGGGATTAGTTTTTTTTACTGCTGATTTTTCCCCTTGGAATTGGACCAAGAGTACCAATTTTTAACTGTATTTTTAAACAGAGGCTCAGCAGCAATGAGGCAGAATGGAAAGGGATAATGGGAACCACATTACCAAAAGAAAACAAGTGGAGAAAACTGATTAATGAATTTATGCAGGCAGCTATTTGGACTTATTAAAAATTGAATCATCTTTTGCATTAAATATATAAAATCACTCTCCGGGTGCTTTTGTTTGAGCGTGCAAAGGAAGGGTATCCAACTGAACACCTTTGATTACTGCTATGTTTCTGAAAGGTAGGGAAACGTCCACCTCGAAGACATCTGTAAGCTTAAGCAATTTGGGGGGTCATAGGAAAGATCCAGGAATCCGACGCAGACACTCTGAACTTCCCCTGCAATGTTTGGAAAACTCAGCCAGAGTTAGCAAAACCTGGAAAGAAAACAGGGCCTTGATACTCTGCCCAGCTTTACTTTGGCTCATATTTATGATGATTCACAGCAAGAGCACATGGTTTCCCTATGTCTCAGCTCCTTCCTTTTCTAAGAACTCATGTTTCTAGAAGCCTCCATCTCACTTTTGGACACTGGGGAATGCAGAGAAAAATAGAAAAATGCAGATTTAGGGTCTTGATGGAAATGTGAGGAATGCTTCTTTTTCTTTCTCTTTCTTTCATTTTTTTTCGGAAGTGAAGTTGGAGAGAGTCAATCAATCATTTGGCTTAGTAGAAAACTCGTAAGCTGGGTGAAGACTAATTTTTGAAGAATTTAGCTCACTTGTAGAACATTTTATGCACAGCGGAATTGTGTATGCCATACATAAACCCTAGCATGTTGCTCATTGCCTAGATGCTGGCCACAGTGAAGGATCAAGCAAATGGATGACATTTGCTTGCATTCTCCAAGAGTTAAATGGGTTTTAAACCAATAGTAATATAACCTCTAGCAAAGCAAAGCAGCAGTTTTCACTAAGATGTTGCAGCTGAAAATGAATTGCACAGACGTTAAATTCAGACCAGGAATGGTGGAAGCATTAGCAGAAGTCCGCAGTGATGGCCTCACCCAGTGACCCTACCATGGTCTTTTTTTTTTTTTAGTGCAGCAGTAATTTGGCAGGGGGTGGTCGGCTGACAGTACCTCCCCAGGCTGCTTTGCTGGAGCTTGCTGTTGGCTTTGCGTCACACTCCACAGTTCAGCCCAGGTGGGCAGCTGTTACACGAAGGGCCATCAAGCTGTTAGCGTCATTGCTTCGATCGTCCTTCCTGTTTAAAATTTACAGTACGGTCGCCCCGCAAAATAGCTGCTCATGTCCCCAAACTCAGCTCTTATTTACCGTTTACTCCCAGGAAGCAGCCAAAACAGATTAACAAACCATTCTCTAAGGAACTCCAAGAATGGAGAAGGAAGGGAAACGCTGGCATTGCAGGAAGGAAAAGCTTTTGCGGCAGCCGTTAACTATACACACGCCTAGAATGCTCACCCTGCATCAAAGGTCCACAAACCATCTCAACAGAATTTTGGGCCTGCCTTCCCACCATTATAAGACTCCACCATGCGCTCCAGCTTGTACCTGAACTGCGCAGTTCCCCTCTCTCGACCTGATAGGTGGGTGTTGTACAGGTGCACAGGGTTTTTGTTGCTGTTGTTGTTGTTTTGGTTTTGTTTTTGTTTTTTTGTTTTTTTTTGTCAGAGTTATGGCTCGTGAAAATTAATCGTCCCCGCCAGAACTTTCCAATCCCAATGAAATCATGTGTTGATTTAGCCGATAGCGTTGGTCTTCAACTTAGAGCTCTGGAGTGCGTTGAAGGAGATTTGTTCAGTGTGACAAAAGCCAAGTAGAGTGTGTTTATTCACTTGGCTTTTTTCAGGGCTTTGATTCTAACACGGCAAAGCCTTTAGAAGAAAACAGCGTGTTAGGCAAATTCGCGGACTGAGAACAGAAAGGGTCAAGTCAGGTGTGAGCTATGATTGGTTCATAAACACCATCTTACAATAACACATTATACTCTATGTTTTATGGATAACACTGACCACAGGATGAAGAAGCCCTTACGTAATATGTCCATCCGTGCGTGGGGGGGGGGGGAGTGAGGGAGGGGAACGCGCATGCGTTTGCCCTCACGAGCTTATTAAATCTCTTCCTTTCCACGTTGTTTTTTCAGTTAGGGACTCCAGTTGAACTTGAAGCTCACTGATTAAGCACGACTAGCTCACCAGAAAACCCCAGGGACCTCTGCACCTCCCAAACCCCCCTTTCAACAGCCCCCAATCCCCCTGTCTCCAGCTTTTTGTGCAGACATCCTGGCTCTCCAGGGCGAGCACTTCATCAAAGGAGCTATCCCTCTACCAACCCCTTTGGAGCTCTGAGTAGGATTTTTCACAGGGGTAACATTTTTCTCATCAAACGTCTGCAATATTATGTTTAAAACGCGGTCACAAACAGATTTGTTCATTTTCTTACCCCATAAGCACTTTCTGTCATTGTTTACCCTGTCGGCATGAGCCTAATATGTTTGCCCACAGCGATGACTGTTTCCTCTGTTGCGGGCATTTCTACCAGTCGAGAAGTGTAAGGATACCCCACACACAGATCATAGCTGTAACCTCAATGAGCAGTTTTGTAGTGTGTGTTACTAGAAAGTTTCCTTATTATGATTTTATTATTTTCTGTCTTCCCCCAAAACAGCTTTTAGTCATTAATTATTTCTTTGATTTATATAAAATGTATTCAGTGGCCAAAGCACTTCTGGGCTATGCATAAAATTTAAACTAAAACCTAGCAGCTAAAATCCCCCATATACTCTAATGGAATTACCAAGTTAATGGAGCAGCATAACCAAGCCAGAAACAATAAATATAATGGGGCCTAAAATATGCCGTGAGAACAAATGTCAATAGATATTGACAATTCCCCACATGGAAGTGTGACATTCATTACATTTATGCTCCTGTTGTCGCGGCTTTATTATTTTTACAGTACGGTTCTGGGGAGCGTCTCAGAACCACAAAGTCTCGAGCCTAATGGAAATAAATGGTATAAACAGCATTTCACCTTCCAAAAGCACGCAATCCCGGGTGTTTAAAAAAAAATAGCACACAAAGTTCTCCAGAGGGGTTAATCCATCAAAGTGCAGACACCCACTAACACACAGTGTGAAAAGACGGGCCTTTAAAGCTTGGTAGAAAACACAGGAGTGTGGACGAAAGGCTCTAAGTTATAAATATACTGCAGGGGACACTCTGAATCGCTCTCTTTTATTCTTCAGAGGGAAAATATTTAATCTCGCGGAAGTCTGGATTTCGGGATGTAAGCACCCAATCCTTTGGCATGCATGAAGCTTTTAACTTCTTCTAGAAGCTTCTTACAATTTCCACTTGCATAAAATGTACTGTAGGCCAAATTCTGGATTCAAGAATGAAAGTGCTCCTGGAAAGGATGGGAGGATGACCCTTTGCTCTAAGTGTGCCATGCCAGTCTCCTCTGATCCCCAAATTAGATGAAGAGAGATAGTGTGTAAGGATCCCTACACACTGGCTGAAGCATCTTTTAGATGCCATCACCTATGTGATTCTTGATCCTGGAGACCTACAAGAAACTTCTAGAAAGCAAAGAGATGGGTTTCATTATGATTAAAAAATATATAAGAAATCCTATTATTTGATCTGTCTTTATTAACAACACTGAAATAATTTTGGCTTTCCTCTGCAGTACTTTAAAAACAGGGCTACCAAAAAGCAAGTTGTTTTTTAAGGGGAGATATAAAATATATTGTAATGAATCACAATTAATTAGTCATTACAGAAGATGTGAACACAATGGTTTCTAGCTTAATTGAACCCCTTTCAATATTTTCCCCTTAAAAACTGCAGCAGAAAATTGTTGAAATGGAATGACAGACACACAAGAGTGCATTGCACGGTTCTCTGCACATTTTCCAACTTTGAATTTTTCTACTACAAGCAAAAAATAACGCTGCATATTAATTACAGAGAATTTGTGAAGTGCAAATGAGAAAAAAAGAAATTACTAAAAGGTAGTATTTTAGGGAACATTCCTGTAACTTTCAGATTATAGCACATACACACATACAAAACCATTTTCCACATAGAAACATTCATGCATATGCCCCACACTATACTACTCTTAATTTATTACACATTACTTCTCAAACACCTTTGTTGACAACCACCTAAAATTTCATTTTATAAATTCAAATGCATTTTCTATGTCATGCCTGTTCATTAACTATCACTTTCCCCTACAATTATTAAGAATTTTACACTAAAATGTTGTATTTTAGATAATAAACCTTCAGGACATATTTGAGGAAATAAAATTCCCAGATCAAAGCCTTTGAAACTTTTTTTTTCTGGGAAGTTTCTCATAGGAGGATGCAGAAATGTTATTTATTCTTGTGTCAGCTAAAGATGAGTTGCCAGAGTATTTTATCACACAAATGGGAAAAACAAAGACACTCTTCATGCTCAATTTCTAAAATATTTCTTCTGATATGTCCCCACTCTTTTTTCTGAGTGGGAAGGGAAAATGGTGTTTCTTATTACCCTTGTATTTATTTCTGTAATTCCATTTATTCGGTGTTTTAATTTCCCCACATTGGGATATGCTTTCTACCTAACTACAACCATCATCATTATACTAACCAACCTTTAAAGGTGCCTTAGTTATTGTTCTATTGCTGTAAGAGACACCATGGCCAACACAATCTTTAAAAGGAAACATGTAATTGGGGGCATGCTTACAGTTTCAGAAGGCTAACTGCAAGCCCACCAACCCAAATCATTATGGCCAAATTAATTAAAGCATGTACACCGGCTGTCTCCCCATAAGGTGGGGTTCAAGAGGTCAGCATTGGATGTGGAACAGGCAAAATCAAAAAGACCTATAAAAGCTCAAGGGTAGAGAGTTTCCAAATGGGGGGCTTGAAGGGCAAAATAGGTGGTGTAACAGGAGTAGAACATATGGATAACAAATTAGTGCTACACAGGCTCCTGGAACAAAGACATGGTAGCAAGGTGGGCATAACAAGATAGTCATAACAACAGGTAGTCATAACAAGGTAGTTGTAGGTGGTCATATAACCTTTTGGAACAAACGTAAGGTTGAAAACTGATTATAAGCAACTTTTGAAGCAAAGACATGATTACCACTTCTGAAACAGAGAGTACAGAACCATTTGTAGTTAAGATTACAAGTGAGACATAGCCCAGTCCTAGAAAACCAGAAGTGTAATCATACACAGGAATGAACCTAATTTGTCTTTACTATAAGATGGCTTTCACGCCTAAGATGGAGGCAACCTGTTTAATCCCTACTAGCCCATGACCATCATGTCATGGAGCTTGACAGCAGGCTGGCAGGCATGGTACTGGAGCAGTAGCTGAGAGCACACATCTGCAAGATGGTAAGACAGAGAGTAAGAGAGGGGGCAGGGAAGGGAGAGGCAGAGGAAAAAGAGGGAGAGGAAGAGATAGAGCGTGCACAAAACTGGGCCAGGCATTGGCTTTTGGAACGCCAAGCAAGTGTGCTCCCAGTGATACACAGGTAGACCACGCTCCCCTAATCCTTGTTAAACAGTCCACCAACCAGGAAGAGAAACAAACATTCGAATATGTGAGTCTATGGGAACGCTGCTCTCACAAAAACGACCACAGAAGGCAGCACTGTGTGGGTCTTTGCTTTTCTGTCAATACCATTCTGCTTTTATTTCTAGAGCTCTGTAGTACAATTTGAGGTAAGGGTAACACCCCCAGCACTTCGTTTATTACTCAGGATTGTTTCAGCTATCTTGGGATTTTTTTGTGTTTTCATGTAAAACTGAATGTTTTCTTGGCAAGACCTGTAGAAAATTATGTTGGAATTTTGACAGACACAGCATGGAATCTTCAGATTGCTTTTGGTAGGATGGCCATTCTTACCATCTTAATCCTACCATTCCATAAGCCGGGGAGATCTTTCCTTCATCTCTTATCTTCTTCAATTTCTTTCTTCAATGTCCTAACGCTCTTATCATGCAAGTCTTTCACTTCCTTGGTTACCCCAAGATATTTTATATTATTGGAGGTTATTGTGAAAGGTGTTTCCCTGATTTCTTTCTCAGTCTTTTTGTCATTTGTAGATAGGAGAAATACTGCTGTGTGTGTGTGTGTGTGTGTGTGTGTGTGTGAATTAATTTGTATCCAGTCACTTTCCTGAAAGTGTTTATTATCTGTAGGAGTTTCCCAGTAGGATATTTAGGGTCACATCTGTATATTATCATATCAACTGCCAATAAAGATACTTTGACTTCTTTCTCTCCAATTTATATTCTCTTGATCTACTTTGGTGGTCTTACTGCTCTAGCTAATACTTCAAATACTGTATTAAATACAATGTGGAGAGAGTAGACAATCTTGTCTTGTTCCTGATCGTAGTGGAATTGTCACACTATGACAGGACACATGTGCACACACACACATTCACACACACACACACACACACACACACACACACAAATAAATCAGATCCTAGCTCATGAAACTGCCAAGCAACTGTAACAAGTTCAGGTCACATGTAATCACTAACAACTCATTAACAAGAAAACCTGTGACACATGTTTACAGTGTCATATTAAAGGTCATCCTAATACTGCCTGTGCTGTTAATATAGACATTATTGTGTGCATACATAGCTAGTGAGAAGAGGTTGAGCTCAGGTGCCTTCAATTATTCTCCAACTTTATATTTTCAGACAGATTTCCTCTCTGAACCTGGAGCTCCCCAGTTTGGCTCAACTCCTAGGGGCCCTCCTGTCTCTGCCATCCCATCATGGGAATTGCAAACGTTCCTCACAGCCCTTGGCTTTATTCACGGGTGCTGGGGACCTGGATTTATGTTCTTGCACGTGCCTGGCAAGTCCCTTATCACCAGTGCCATTTCCCTAGTCTTATGACTTTTTGTTTAATGGTGAAAAATTGAAACATTCATATGTTTTTTTTAAGCACGGAGATTGAATTTTAAAAATTACACACAAGCAAAACATCCCTAACACTCAATTTAACAGATGGAAGCCCTCCAGTATCTTCATGTGTGGATAATAGTATATTTCAGTACATGCTTTTAATTACAAATTGAAAACATGACTAACAATAGGTGCTTTAAAAATGAATATCAAGTTAAATATTAGTAGAACATCAGAATATTGCTTGCAGACTCTTGCTTTGAGACACAACGCAGTGTATTGTAACATGGGCTCTTAATTTGATAGTCTTGAGTTTAAATTCTATCACCTCCACTAAAGAGCTCTGTAATGTGGGTAAATAATTAACTCCTTTAAGCCCCAGTGAGCACATCTGTTGTGAGGTTTAAGAAAGCTAGTGCACAAAAAGCGGTTAGCCAGAATGCTAGTTATGATAACAAATATGATAAGCTTTCTTTGATTGATACCCTTTTTCCTCTCAGGCTTACCCTATCTGACTGAAAACTACAGCCTATCTGAATTCCCCCCGCCCTGTGCTTCTGAAGCCATCGGTGTGTGTGTGTGTGTGTGTTTTTCATGGCACTCCTCACTCTTTAAAGAAAACCGTATTAGTCATCAGTCAGTGACTACAGTTTCCAGTTTTTAAACACCGTATGATAGCCGGCTCCTTGTGAATCTTCTCACTTACAGACGAACTCTTCCCAGAAGAATAATTAGTGATTGGCTTCTATCTTGAAATGACATCTAGACTTACAGACTCACATGACAGAAATTTCTAGGAGGCCAGAGTGGAGTTTCATGGTTGTTGTTGTTTTGGTTTTTCGTCTAGTTTTCTGGTCAAGCATTTGTGACAATGTCATGTAGCCACTGGTGGACCTGATTTCTTAGACGTGTGTAGACCTGTAACCCTGGCTACTGAAAAAGCTAGGACAAAAAGACTGTGTTCAAAGACTGGCTGGTCAACAAAGCAAGTTCAAGGCCAAGGTTAGCCTGGGCAAATTAAGGAAATGCTTTCCTACACATCATCATAGATTTTGAGATTGTCTCAAATTGTGAAGGACATTTCTTTTTACTGGCTTCTAGCACTGTTTATATGGAGTATCACTGAGCTTAGCACTCATCAATGGATGTTGAGTTAAAGTTGAGCCTTAATATTAAGTTTTATCTCTCTAGATATAGAAACAGCTCAACTGGTAGGTATCATTGCAGACGTCTGACTTGGGCTCCAGCAAGGTGGAAGCAGGCAGCTCCCTGGGCACAGATGGAAAGAAAAAGTTGTCTCATCCATACAGAGTCTGACACACCCTACTATCTAAAAATAAGAATTACTCCAACGATTGTATGGCCCCAAGAAAGATGGGCTTCCTCGACTATTCAATGGAAGGACATCAGATCTGTCAATGGTTTCAGGGGATACACCAGCAACATGTGGCTGGAACACAGCATGCGTTTTTGTAAGTTGTCCTCAACTTCCAGAAATAAGATCATGGTGTCCAAGTGTCAATGAAGACCACTGAGCCCCATGGCTTTCCTGAGACAGGTGAGGGGACCATCACATCCTGAGCGGTCTCATGTCAAGACTGGATTGGCCACACAAGGGTTCCCACCCCACAGTTGTTTAAAATCTCTCCTCTTTCTCCACAGCCCAAGCTGCATCTACCAGTTCTGCGTCTGCGATCGCGACACCAACTGCCGTCAGAGGTTCTAATGACTGAAAGAGAGGAGAGACACCATCTTCCCACAGTTCCGAAGGCTGAAGGTCACACATGGTCTCAGCAACCTTCCAACCAATCACAGCGGTGATTTCCAAACGAAACAGAACCCGCCAGAGCACCCTCACCCCGCACATCAAACTCCTATGGCAAAAGCACTGCCAAAGGTCAAGACGCTTCCGGGTAAACTTTTACTGACTTCTCAACATCATTCACTTCGGTCATTCTTCTTTTCTTCATTTATTTTCCTCCCAATCTTCAACTATTTTTTTCCACCAGCAGTCTAGATTTATATGCTTAATCTAACATAATGAATTATTTAAGATTTTTCTAAGAAATTTTTCTACATGAAAATAAACTTTTTTTTTGTCCAAAGGTTACTTAACTGGTCAAAAACCTCACTTGATTGAAGTTACTAAACAATACCGTACCCAAGCCATTCCTGGATCCTGGTACCAACAGGATAGCAGCATAAAAGGGCAAGATGTGATCGCTGTAAAATCATATGTTGGAAACAGCTGTCTATCATCCACTTGGCTATGATCTGTGGCTTGGGAAATGTCAGCCCCATCTTCCTGATGGATCTGGCCTCTCAGCACACAGAAACAACTACCCATCACCCTAATTAGAGAATCCCATTGTTATGAGATAAAATAGAAAGCAGCACTATAAGCCCTAAGACAGTTTAAATCTTCAAAAAGATGCAGAAGGACATCTTCAACATCTGCAGTACAGATGAGCAGCCCACCTTGAAGGCATTTAAAAATGCATCTCATCTGGAAAGGATTCATACAAGTGTTAAATAAAAAATGTGAATTTTGCTATTGTACTGAGACTGGGGATGAGCCTAACTGCAAGCGCAGTTTCTACTGATTAATTAAATTTCTCGTCTCTGCTCTTAAAATATTTATTAGGACATACTGCCAACAGTGTAAAAGTCACAGTTTCTGCCCCAGACTTGAGTATATGGAATAAAGCATATAAAGGAAGGTCTAAGAAGGCATAGGAAGGGCTTTCCTACTTCCATAGTGTAAATCCCATTTGGCAATCCTCTGTTAGAGGCTCACTCTTTTGAGCTACAAAAGAATTTTCCATCTTCACGAATCTTCTAGTGGTACTGGGCTGTATCATCATATACTTTCATTTTACTACATAATAGGGTTGCTAGCCAACCAAGAGAAAGATGCCAGATTAGTTGGCATTTGCTCTAAAAGTGGCAGGGAAGGTAGGAAGAAGAGGGTAGGGGCACTAAAGGTGAGATAGAAAGATCCAGATAAAAATTCCATGTGCCCATCTCAGCTTCAGAGTGTCCACATGAGATGAAGCAGTGAAAGGGTCACAGAATCATGGGAGCTCACTCATTTCCAGTCCATCTCCCCATCCCATTTGTAGCCACAAGACACAAGGTCAATTTGCCCAAGCCATGGGAGATTCAGCAGCCTCCTCTGGCTACAGTAATTTTGGTGAGCAGCTGAGCCAGTGAGGCGACGTCACTTCCCCACATTCATAAACATGTATGCACACCAGAAAGAAATGTTTAATAACAGTCACACCTTGTATTTGCTGCAGGGAATGGCTCAGGCAATGGACGCTTGGGGAAATTATATGGTAATAGAATTTTCTGAGATGAAGCTTCCTTAGAGATTATTTGGTGGGTTTTTTAAACTTTTTAAGGCTCAAAATCCTTCCTCACAAAATTTGCATGAAAGCTATTATGTAAAGCAGATAAAACAAGAATGCCTATATATATTTTAAAAATGGGATGAGTTGAGAGGTCCTATAGAGTCAGGGCACTTACTGGATTCCCAAAGGGATAGCTGCTCAGAAATGTATTTGAAAATCAGAAGAGTCTCCTGCTATTAATTGGATGGCAGAGTCACTTTTAGATAG
This sequence comes from Pachyuromys duprasi, assembly GCA_028658305.1. Taxonomy (NCBI): domain Eukaryota; kingdom Metazoa; phylum Chordata; class Mammalia; order Rodentia; family Muridae; genus Pachyuromys; species Pachyuromys duprasi. Next base: position 42,727,473 of record CM053756.1, on the reverse strand, counting down.
TTTTAGGAGAGGAGAAAGTAATGAAAATTGTTTTATTTTTATTTTTTATTTTTAATGACGTGTATACATGGCCTGTTTGTATTGTCATGTGCGAAGGACTGCAGTGCATGCCGAGGCCGGAAGAGGACTTCTGATCCCTTGGAACAGGAGTTACAGGAGGTTGTGTGGCTCCGGGTGTAGGTTCTGTGAACTGAACTTAGATCCTCTACAAGAGCAGCAAATGTTCTTACCTGCTGAGCCATCTCTCTAGCCCCTGAAGCCATCTGGTCATATATAGCTGGAAGGAATTACTTAGTTCAGGCCATGATTTTAGAGAGCTCGGTTCAGGGACAATTGCTTCCGTGTGCTTAGTCTGAACATCACGGTGGAGGGAACACAGGGCGGAGGAGAGCCATTGAGTTCACGGATGACCAATGTTGATATCTGCTTTATTTTTGTCATCTCCTAGACATGTTATATAGGAAAAAGACCCCACCAGGTATCTACCTATGTAAGTTAAAACACTTGAGTGACATAAGAGGCGCTTTGAGGATTAGGTAAAGGTTATGACCATTTTAAGTGTGTGTCATAATTGGTTAACTACTTTCTGTACTGGTTAGTCTTCACTGTTAGCTTGTTACAGTCTAGAGTTATCGGGAGAGACAAAAACCTCAGTTGAAGAATTGCCCAGATCAGACTGGCCTGTGGTCTTATCTGTGAAGAACTGTCTTGGTGGACGGTTGACATGGGAAGGCCCGGCCACTGTGGTTGGCACCATCCCCGGGCAGGTGGTATAAGAAAGTTAGAAGAAAGCAGAAGCCACCGAGAAAGCCAGCAAGTAGCCTTCCTCCATATACTTTGCTTCAGTTCCTGCCCTGGTCCACCTCAGCGATGGGATTACTAGAAGTGTAATCCAAATTAACCCTTTCCTCCCTTAACTTGCTTTGTTCAGAGAGTTTATCATAACAACAGTATGCAAACTGGAATGTTTTCCTTGCTAAAAAAATGAAGTGGATGACTAAGAGCAATTGCTTACCAATTAAATAGTTTGCTATGTATTTTCCTTCTTAGTCTTGCATTATTTCAAGGCTTGCTACAGGGTGCTGTCTAAATCCCAATCTCCAGAATTCTTAATTCTCTTCTTACTATTTAAAGGATGAATTTGAATGTTTCTGGCCTGATCCTCTAAAGAATTTCATGGATATCAATTACTCAATTGAAAACTTCAGGAAAGGTAGTGTTTGAACTCTTAAGACACTGTGAAGTGCACTTGTGACACTATTTCATCTATTGTTCAAGAACCTGACTGATATTTAACATGAACCAAGGAAAATAGAATCATGAAGAGTGAAATTAAAACGCTTAGCTGTTAGAAAAAGGAATTGTGAGATTTCAGGTTCACCATGTTTGGCCACATATTGCTGTAGAAAACCATCAATGTTCATCATCAAATCAGAGTCTTTGTATGCCGCTGCGTCTTCCTCTGGGGTTGAAGGGCACACTTTTCTTCAGCATCCAGCCTACACTTGAGTTAGAAAAAAACTTCTGAAAATACTCATCGCCTCAGGTACAGAGACTGCAGCACTTTCATTACAATAATGATCTGGCTAAATGATCAAATAACGCACAATCATCCCACATTTTATAAATGGGCCAAAAGTCCGAGAACATTAAAAATAAAATAAAGAAATCATTGTAAACTCCAAGGTCGGTTATATTTTTTTCCCTTTCCAGTACTGAAACAACAATGTAGAGCTAAGAAGCGGCAGTGTGCGGGCTTCACTTAGAATCCTGTAAGTTCAAGAGAGGCCTGAGCAGGAAGCCTTAGCCAGCCCTGGTGAGATGTCTTCCTCGGAGTCACGTCTCTCCCCAGACAGTGAGAGGCTAACATCAGCCAGAACTTCTACAAGTTAAAGAAGCCTTCGGGCTAATGGGGTTTCAACAGTGTTCTATACTGGGGGAAGCATTCTGGCCCATAAAATTAAAGTACTGCCCCCCCCAACTCGGTTCTCTATAAATTACAACATTAAATGTATGAAGGTAAAATTTGGAATGTCATCTTTCCTTGAGGCAGCTCCCCCATCGCTGACTCCATCTTTAATGTAATATTCCAGCTACTTCTGAAGTCCCAATCTAGAAAAGTGATGAAGAGAACTATAAAATTGCCAGAGAAAGGGCGAAACAACCAAGGGGCCGCTTAACGAGTCGCTCAAAGACCTAGGAAACCACAAACTACTGTTATGAGAAATAAATGTGTTTGCAGTTTAGCAAGCACTAAACTGCAGGGATGTGAGCCCTTCTAACCTCACAGAAGGTGGCTAGCTGCATTCCATTTCCTTGGAGTAAAGATCAAAAGGCAAAAGAGGGGGGAAAAATTAACCACTTTAATGAGTTTGGAAGTTGGCGGCTCATATTAAGCCTGGCAGTAACTATGAATTGACTATATTTTCACTAACTGAACACATTCTAATATAGCCTTTCATAAGTGGGGTTGAAAGTCATAACAACGTTGTTGGGTTTATGCTTTGTACAGAGAACCCAGCCGGTCCCTTGAAAAGTAAAACTTCCAAGAAAAGACAACATTACAACCGCTTCAAGAGATGGACCATATTTGAGCTAAGTTGGAGAGGACTCTTGAACGCAGGTGGGCTGCTCTACCAGGTTTTCGATTGTTTAAACTGTGAAAACACTTGCAGGAGAGGCACAGTTGGGAAGCTGTGTAAAGCAACACGTTAAATTTGCTCTGAAAGGCAACAGGAGAGGTACACACTGACAAACAGTAGATGTAGTAAACGGGTAGCTTTGTTCAGGATGGAACCAGTCTGGGAAAATATAATACAAACAACCAGCATTTAAGAACACTAGGAGATGCCAAAATCCCCTGAACATTTCTAATGTAATAATCTGTTCAATCCCTTTGGGGAAGCTTTGAGGTCAAGAGTAGTTGTAATTTTATTTTATGCATGGGGTGAACTGAGCCCTGTATTTTCTGGATTCGACAGTAAGCGCCTTGCATAGCAACCTCCAGGCAGGTAAATGCATAGTGCATCAAAATATGTAGGGTCGGGCTTGTAGCGCAGTGGTTAGAGTGCTTGCCCAGCCCTCGGGCAACCCGGGGCCCAATCTATAATCTATGCACTGCATAAAGTGGGTATGGTGCCCTTGACCTCTATTGTAAGCACTTGGGATATAGAATAGAGGTAGGAGGATCAAGAATCCAAGGTCTTTTTAGCCTGGGCTACAAGAGATCCTTTCAAAACAAACAAGCATGGTGTATGTCTTCATACCTCCAATATAACACCTAGCTGTTTCCAGGTCTTTGATTATGGAAATTTTAAACATGTGCAAGGGGACAGTACCTCCCGGCTACAACTATATCTCATTTCACAAGTCCATCCACCTCCCTCGGGATTTTGGAGTAAGTTGCAGACCATCAACTCCATCACTAGCTAAATATACACTTCTAAGGTTAGGGTCAGTTTTCCTTCTAAAGACCACAAGGCCACGTTACGACTTTTAAACGTTACAAATATTGCTTAAGATCATCAACAGCCGAAGCCCCAAATCGTTTATCGCCTCCCTTTTCGAGTTAGCCTTTTGCCTCAACACCGGAATTGCTGCTTAAGTAAATTTCTCAGTTTCCACTGTAATTCTAGCAGCAGGTGGCCTCGTAAGTCTCACCGAATGGGCGGGGTCTGGGTTCCGGTTGCGTAAGACACTGGGTCCCACCCCTGTTGCCTAGGCGACGGCGACGCAGGCTGCTTCCTCTAGACAAAACATGGCAGGGTCGTCCTCGGGGGTGACCTTAGGCTCTGTGACCCCCGCGGTAACTCCAGCAGGCACCATGGATGACTCTGAGGTATGCACCCCCTTACTGTCTAGGTGTTAGGTCCTCTGCTAATGCCAAAGTTCCTCAAAGTCAAGGCCAGAAACACACAGAGGCAGCCTGCTCTGTTGTATCAGGAGGCCCCAGGACCCTGTGAGCTTACTCTGCAAAGGACCTTGCTTATACAGCTTCAAAACCATGCAAATCCTCAGTTGAAAAAAAAGAAAAAAAGAAAAAGAAAAGTAATCTCTGATCTTAAAGGGGACCAATCCCTTTTTGCAGGTGCCACTGATTATGAAGATCAGTCACAACTGATCAAAAGGTGTTAAAACATAGTTGTTATCTGACTGGGTCAGATTTAGTTTCTGTTGTCACCAGGCCCCTTTGCCAGGAGACAGGACCAAACACCCTGAGCCTGAGTCTGGTCTCCCTGGCTTCCTGGCTCATTACGAACTTGTCCCTGGTACCCCAAGGTCCTCTTGGGTAACACAAGGTCTAAGATCCCCTCCTAGAGCCAATTATGAGGGGGATGACATTAAGTCATTTTGCCCAATGACTTAATGCTTGATGGTTTATTTTTTATTATATTTTTACTTATTCTTGGGTGGGTGAGTGGGTGGATGGGTGGGTGAGTGGTGGGTGAGTGTCACTGCTCACTGTGGAGGTTAGGAGACCACTTGATGGTGTCCACGTGGGTCCCAGTGACAGCAGGTACCACCATCCCATGCTAAGATTTCAACCACAAGCGCGTCGGCTAAGCCATCTATTATTAACTTTTTAACGTCTAGATCTCCTCGCTGCGTCTATCAAACACTGTTTCTAGGATGTTATTTTTATTATTATTATTTCCTTTCTTTAAAGACTCTGAAGAGTGAATAATGAAGTGTTAATTAACAGGGCTTTCTTCAGACTCCATATTAGTCTAAACAACAGCCTTTGTGAAGAAGATAAGTATTCGCTGCGGTCTCAGCAGTCAGGAAGCACAAAGCCAATAATTTCATGCCTCCCTCTCCGACAAGCAAGCCGGTACCCCCCTCCAAGTCCCCCAATACTGCAGGCAGACCGCTAAGGCTGCAGGCTCTCCCATGAGCCTTTCGAAATAAAATTAGCATACATTAAATGCACATTTTAACATGATAAACTGGATTCTAAGCTCATTCCTCCCTTGTGATCGCTAATGTAAGTTAACATAATTTTAAAACCAGCATAGGAAACTTTCTAATTAAGTCCTGTGTCATTTAAACGTATACAAAAACTTCTAAGACTATATAGTCTTCTTGGGCACACACACTAACTTACCAGTGACTGTAAGGCCCTCTCCAAGAACACTTAGTGATTTGAGTTTTAATGAATTGGTATTTAAGAGTTGGGGGGAGGGGAGGGAGAGAGGGTTCATGCATGGTGTAATAAATAAATCTTTTTATTAGTAAGAAACTGAAGAAGTCCAGTTGTATCGGGGGCTTGCTTTGCAGTGCTCTTTGAGTAAGAATGACAGTTAATACATAGAGGGGCGGACCCTCCGTTTCCCATCCCTGTGAAACTGACTTCTTGTAGACCACAGCAAGGTGATCCACCATCAGGACTGCCCATCTGTCTATGGACTTTGAGGTTAGAAGGAAAACACAGGAAAAGGAACCCTTGTAGGCCATTTCCAAGGCTGCTGCAGGGAAAGGCCCGGGGGTCAGATTTCTTGCAGAGTTGACTCCCTTACAGTTATCCACTTTAGGGTTTCTTCTGGTAAATTCTATATCTAAATGGATGCAGCCAGAAGAACGTCTAGTCATTCAGGGCGTGCAAGAATGAAAAGCTTATTTTTCTCTCTCTATCTGTGTGTGTGTGTGTGTGTAAGAGAGAGAGAGAGAGAGAGAGAGAGAGAGAGAGAGAGAGAGAGTGTGTGTGTGTGTGTGTGTAAGCCAAGAGGTCTGCATCAGATGTCCACCTCAGGCTGTTTTCTCCCTTCCTTTGTGAGGCAGGGTCTCTTACTGGAACGTGAACCTCACCAATTCCCCAAGACCAGTGTTTTTCAACCTCCCTAACGCTGCCACCCTTTCATACAGTTCCTCATGTTGTGGTGACCACTCCCAACCATAAAATTGCTTTCATTGCTGCTTCACAATTGCTACTGTTATGAATCCTAATGCAAGTACTTTCGGAGACAGGGTGTTGCATAGGGGTCGCGACCCATTGGTAGAGAATGCTGCTCTAGACCAACTGGCCAGGGAGCTCCCAGCGGTCTGCCTGTCTCAGCCAGTGTACTGCTATGATCATTGACGCATACCACCCGGCTTTTCATGTGAGTTCTGGGGATCTGAACTCAGGTCCTTGAGATTTCAGGGCTGTTGCTTTATCCACTGAGCCATCTCCCTAGTCCTTAGTCTGTCCATTCTTTATCGTTGTCATACTGTTTTTTTATATTCAGCTAGTTTGGGAAGGTCCTTCCTTCCCATCATCTTAACTTCTTCCACATGCCTGTCTCTTCCCGTAAGAATGTAAAAGTTATCTTGTAAAGGCCTAGGAAAATCCCACTGGGATTCAGAAATGTCCCTGCGTTACATTTATTATGTGAGAGGAATTTTCATTTCTTGAATCTGAGGGAGTTTCTAATACATTTCATTTATCAATTCTTAACCTTCAGTTTCTGACCAAAAATTTAGAAAAGAAGCTTTAGAATTTTATGATAATTCCTACGCCTTTATTATACCCAGAACAAAGTATAATTTAATAAAGTCTTTGGGCATTTCCATGTCTAATTAGTTTTTCAAATAGAGAAAAGAGACTGGCTTTGTGTATTTATGTTATGGAGAACCATCTTACCCAGTTTCCTAGCTGAGTGTTAGTACAATGTCAGCCTTCTTAAGGACACTATGATGTAATCTTCAAATAAAGGCCGTTTTGTTCCTTTGTGTCTAATGTTAAAGCCGCATATTTCATCATCTTATCTTCTTACCGTAATAGAGAAGAATGACTCTAATGTTGAATTACAGTAAAGTTGCAAGTCTGGATCTCATTTCCAGCTCTGGGCTTCAGCACTGACCACTATTCCAATGTTCAATGTGATGGTGACGTCCCTTTTGGCAAGTAGTGTTTTGTCTAGCTCTGTTCTCTTGTTCCATGTAAATTTACCAAGCATCTTGCTGCTGAGTTTAGAAGGTACCTGCTCAGTATTTAATGAGGATTCATGTTGAATTAGATGTAAACTTTTGCTCCCTCTCTCGGTGATGGTTCTGTCCAGGTGGTGGCCCACTGTCCTTTCATCAGAGTGAGATTCACATTTGCAAGATCTTTTAACTCAGACCACCGCCCAAGCAAATTACTTGGGTTTCTGTGTTCTTGTTGCTATTCTTTGGGTTCTTCTATGTAGAGGTGCAGTTTTCTAAAAACCAAACCTTTGCCAAGCAGTGGAGGTACACTCCTTTAATCCCAGCACTCAGGAGGCAGAGGCAGGCAGATCTCTACGAGTTGGAGCCCAGCCTGGTCTAAAAGTGAATCCAGGACAGCCAGGACTGTTAAACAGAGAAACCTTGTCTGGAACAAACAAACAAACAAACAAACAAACAAACAAACAAACAAAAACCTGAACTCTTAATAGCCTATAATCAATAACATAGGTTTTGGTTAACACAGGTTTTGACCAAGTGTGACACCAGATAGGCAAACTGACTTCACAAAAGGTAGAGTCTAGTTTGGATCCTCTTTGGTAAGGTCAATTTTCTCCTTTACCCCCACTAAGTTTAGACAGTTTACATTTTCGTAGGAAGTCATTCATTATCTTGAGCTTTCTAATGTTTCACCACCTGCTGTGACGGACATTCACCGTTTTTATTTTTTTAATCACACTTAACAGAGAGTTGCCTTTTTACCCCTATTTTTAAATAGCTAACTCTTTATTTTACCTGTTTTTCTTTCCTCTAGTTAGTTATTTTCTTTTAAAAATAATTGGTTTCCAAGCCCCAGTAGGAAGGTCATGATGAGGAGGGTGAGGCCCTGCCTCACTCAGCATCTCAGAGGTACCACCCAGGCCCAGCACCTTAGAAATCCAGACAGATGATGCTTCAGTGGACCACAGTGATAAAATCAAAGTGGATGCAGGAAAAGCTGAGATGGATCAAATTTTAAAGCCATGACAGCATCAAAATTCCTGATTTTTCTTTTGCCTAGGACTCCGATGTGGTTTAAAACAACACTGTTCCTTAGTTTGCTTGTTTTCAGGCTTGAAATTAAAAAACAACAACAACAACAAAAACCCCACACTTTCAAAATCTGGCATTTGTAGAAAAGCTCGTGTTCCTTCTGACTGGGAAAGCCCTTTCTCCTAATCAGATAAATCTGTTGTCTTTCCACTATTGAGGTTTTTTCAGAGACTCTCCTATATGAAGCCCTCTCAAGCAGAGAGCAAATTCCTAAAAGCCTGTGTTCTGTGAAGAAAACATATTTACAAGGGTGGAGTGTTTAGGTGACACCGGAGGAAGAGAAATCACATGAGAGGTGATCTGGTGAATAATAGGAGGCTTAATCTGCTGATTTTGGAATAGGTGCTTAAACTCGGCAGGTGGTGAGATGAAGTGGGTTAAAGGTAGCCACAGAGCGTCCAAGCTGAAGACCCAGGGACACAGAAAGCCACAGAGACAGGAGCGCAGTTTTAGCCTGTTTGTGAATCACTGTTGTATCTTTGGGCTGTGCAGATCAGAATGTATGCACTGAAAGATCAAAGGATTTTAGTCACCTAATACTCTTTCTAGTTCAAGGCAGCATAGAAATAGAAAAAGAAAAAGAAAAAAAAAGGAGGAGGAGTTGGGGAGGGGCATCATTTAAAATAGGTCAGGAAATACGTATGTGTTTAAATACTGCTGTTAGGAAAAGTAATACTAATAAAAGAGGCAACCGCTGCTGAAAGATGATTATCTTAAACCCGAAAAAATGTTAGTAAAAACAGTGGCACCGATGTTGGCCATCGAGCTCTGACTGTCAAAGGGTTGATATTATTGAACCCTCTTTCATATAGTTCTTTCTACGTGACCTTTTTTCCTATCCTGGATTTTTTTCATCAAGTAAACTGATTGATCTGTATGTCTGTATCATTCATTTTCCATGTATTTATTTGTTCTGATTCATCGTGGAATCCTGTGAGTACCCAACAAAGAAAATGATTTCTTTAAAATTCTGAATCCAAATTTAAGATCAAATGACTCTGCTTAAGTAATAAAATTAATCAATAACCAAACCATCACCTCATCTACCGTTTTCCTCCAAATTCCCAGTTCTTCAACGCTCTCTAAGCAAGCACACCATCATGGGCTGAAGATGAACCCCAGCGGTCCCTTAGTAACCCATGTTGACCCAGCAAGGTTTGCAACATTCCAGACAGAAGAGGAGGTAGAAGCAGTGTGTAAGAGAATCTAATCACTGTAGGGGAAATTGTCCTTCAGTTCTAACAAAGGATGCATATAGGCAACACACTCTGAAGCAAACATAACCCCATGCATCTGATGAAAATACTATCATCTACCCAAACCCATTCATCTGATTGGGTTTACAAGCATCTGAGAGCCCAGCAGGTGCAAAGTATATCTGCTAAAATATCAGGTCCAATCAATCATATGACCTCGTTGAGATTAATGTACTCACCTCATGTGAATAGTGTACCACCACTATAGCAATCTAATACTAAGTTTTAAACACTAGACCAATAATGATTGTGTTAGCTTCGGGATTTCCCTTTAGAAAGCAGAGGGGACAGTGCTGGAGCTCAGTGGGTTGGGTGCTTGTGTAGCAGGCAGGAAGGCCTGGATTTATCTCCAGCACCTCATGAATTCACCTTGGTAGTGCACACTTGTAATCCCAGCATCAGGAGACAGAGGCAGGAGGATCAGAAGTTCAAAGTCATCCTCTTCGATATAGTAAATTTCAGGCTTTCTTGAGAGATGGGAGAAAGGACGTGATAATTGTGATGTAGCCTGGTTATTAGCTACAGTGAGCATCTCCTTGCTCTTAGCGGATCCCATATGTGAACAGCTCTAACCCTGGTACATTGAAAAGCGTTCACCTGTGCCCTCCACTCCCTGAAAGCTTTGGTCTCTGTGCAGCTGCCTTCCTCTCCTGGCTGTATCATGTCTCCTCTTCCGTCTTGATTCACAGCCCTTTCTCTTCCTACTGTGACCTGGGACAGCCTCATCCATTAACCAGCATCTTTAAACTTGAGACCTTCCTGCCTCTGTCGTTTCTAATTAACGTCTAAATATTTGTACCTCACTCTGCACAACTCACTGTCAACTCTACTGTTGAAAGAGGGCTTGTATCACCATGAAGGGCCCTGGCTCACCTGCTTTTGAGACGACAACTCTCCATCAAAATGTGTGCTTAAGACTGTTTTCTTTAAACCCCTCCTCCACACCCTTGCATTACCCATTTTCTCCACCTCCGCCACAGGTTACAGTTGTTTCTGTGATTTCTGTGATTTACTCAGAAACTTCATGCATCCGCATACATGTACCGGTGATAGAAAACTCCACAGCTCACCATTCTGACACTGGCCACAGTCTAAAATGTCTGTGATTCCATGTGTAGTAGTTGTACTTTCTAAGCCTTTAGGAAGCATATATTGATCCTCAAATTCAGGACCTCCCACAACCTGCCGTCGTGAGCACAGGCCATGCGACCCTGTCTCATTCCTGATACCTGTTCTGGCACTGCTGGGCACTGTTCACCCAGAGTTGCGGTTATGCAGGTCCTGGAAGATCATTCCTATACCCCCTTTCTGTAAGGTCACCCATGTTCCTGACCTTGCGTTTGCTTAGAGATGGAATGCCCCATTTTTTTTACAGCTCATTTGTCGTGTTCTGTTTTCTTTCAGGCAGTCCTTCTTCTTGTCTGAGAATTTCATACATGCACACACGGTGTCTGATCAACTCGGCCCCATCCCTGCCCTGCCACGTTTGTGTTCCCCTGACTCCATGTTGAGCTCCTTGGAGGGAACACATCTCTCCTGACCTTACCAACATCTTCAGCCCACAGTCCGAAGGGAAATGCATAGATGGTCTTGATTGCTGAGCTGTAAAATAGCCCTTGGTTCTGCATTCGCCCAAGGAGAGAGTGTGTAAACATCTAATCATCTAATCGTGTGACTTTTCAGAGGAAAGCCATTGCCACATAACAACAGAAAAGAAAACTGACTAAGGGTCTTATATCATGGGGTTACTATGCAACTTATACGATTCAGCTAACTCATTCTCTTTGTTTCTTTGTTTAATAGAAAAATGCTGAATTCCAGGAGATTGAACAGATTCTGTCTCCAGATTTTCTCCCAGCTGACCAGATATCCAGCCTGCTGAGAGAACACAATGTGGATGTAATTCAAGAGTAAGGATTTCAGAATCTCCCTCAAGTGGAGATCACTTCCAGACCTTCATTGCTAAGTGACCATGATGCATTATCTACACCCCTTTAAACTTTTATTTCAAACTATGTGCTATTACTGTATGTACTAAAATATGCCAGGTCTTGGACTCACACACGTAAAAATAATTCACTCTTTGCCCAGCTCAGCAGCATGCAGTGTTTGCTGGTTAGTAACATGCTTTGGGAAACTACTTGTTACTATGACCACGGTCCACCTCTATCTGCCCTGGGCTCTCTTCTCTTCTATTCATGAAATTGTCAATACGTCCAATAATCCAAAGGACATCCTTTTATAACATGAATTATATTAGTATAATACAGTAATTAATAGATACTAGCAGTCATTAGGCTGTTGTCTTAGTTTGGGGAAGTTTTGCTATGATGAAACATCACGGCCAGTGAAGCTGGGAAAGAAGGGTGTATTTTGTCCTACACTTCCATGTCACTGTTCATCATCCAAGTAAATGAGAACAGAAACTCAAACAGGTCAGGAGCCTGGAAGCAGGAGCTGATGCAGAGGCTGTGAGCAATGCTGCTTACTGGACTCATCACAGCTTGTACAGCCTGATTTCTTATAGAACCCGGGACCACAGTCCAGATGTGGCCGCACCTACAATGGGCTGCCTGTCCATCAGTCATTAATTAAAACTATTTTCTATAGACATGACTACAGCCTGATCTTATGGAGGCATTTTCTTAATTGAGGTTTCTTAATTGAGAGCCTTAATTGAGGCTCTCAGATGACTTCAGCTTGGGTCCAGTTGACGGAAAACTGTCCAGCATAGTTCTGGTTTTGAAAATTCTGCATACTAACCATTTACCAGTAATATTTATCTTTTAAAATATGATGAAAAAGGATACTATATCCTACACTCTTTTTTTGTTCTGTTTTTGCTTTTGCTTTTGAGACAGGGTTTCTGTCCAGGTCTTGCTTTGTAGACCAGGCTGGCTTTGAACTCACAGAGCTCCACCTGCCTCTGCCTCCCTGAGTGCTGGAATTAAAGGCATGCACCGCCTCACCCAGCTTATACTCTAGACTCTTACAGTATGTGTTGTTTTAAAATGTAGGTAGGACTGAATCGGTCACAGTAATTGTAACATCCCGCTGTCTTGGGTATACTGTACTAGGGAATATATGCCATTTATTTAGAATGTTAACTAAATAGGTCAGTCAGCATGACCGCCTTAAGATGTCTATTAGCAGCTAGAAAGGTGGCGGAGGACTAACATCCTGCTCTTATAAAAAGGAGCCAAGTTCTACTCCCTGGGCCCACTTTAGGAAGTTTACAACTAACCGGAACTAAAGTGGTAACTCTAGGTCCAGAGGATACAACACACTTTCTGACCCCTCTGGGCACCTGACTCACTTACACATAGCCCCCCACACAGACAGGCAGGCAGGCAGTATGCACACACGTACACACACACACATTCTTAAAAAAATGTTTTAAAGAAAAAAATATTTTACTCATCACCCATTCCCATTTTTAAAAAGTTGTCCCATCTTGAAGTGGGAAGCTGGTTGGCTATAAGGAGCAGTATTGGGTCGCTGTGAGGCAAGGACCTGTGCCCTTGAAATCTGATCTTTGCAAGACAGTACCCAGGACACCAGCAAGGTGTCACAGACCATAATGGGCACACAGAAAAGGATTCCATCAGCATTGGCCACACACAGATTTTACAAGTGTTATGTCATTGAAATGATTTCCTCCCGAGGAGCTAGGGCAGATGTCCTGGGTGGGAGAGGAATCTAAGAAGGAAAGGCTCACCATGAGGAGGCAAATAGCACTGACAGCTTTTTCCCAAGAAGTACTTCACCTCCAGTGTTTGCAGATTCTTCTGGGAAGTGACGGCAGTGACTGGGTCATCACAGTCTACTGCCTTCCGCTTCCCAAGAATTAGCTGGAAAAATTCAAATTCCACGAGTTTTAAGTGATTTCTCGCAACACTTTTACCATTTCTACAAAATAAACATTCATCAGGAATTCTGATTCTTCATGTAGGGATTGACTGTTGCCTGAGTCTAAGCCCTGATTTGTACACAGTAGAAGAAAAGACTCAACTTCAGTAAATTGTGCTCTGTCTTCCATACATGTGCAACGGTGTGCAGGCACACACACACAGAAACATAAACAAATTCAAAACAATTCTGAAAACTTATTTAAAATAATCACGCATGGTATTAATAAAACACAATACGATTTTATGTAAAATGTATTTTTCCCCACATTCAGGCCACTGTATGAAAGCAATCTTTATCATGCAAAGCAATACTCAACACTAAGTGAGAGTAATACATTGCAAGTGACAGGTATTTAATCCAGCTTCCAATTTACTTGTAGTAAATAGTAAGCAAAATGTCAACATTAAAAATACCAAACATCTCTTATTTAATAGTAATTAATATTAAATAAAATGTTAGTTTTTAGACTCACGTGTTTTTACCGCATTCTAAGCTGTGTTGTGCCTATGTGTCCTCCCATAGAGAATACATTTTTTTTTAATTATTGACCGTCCTTTGTTGTTAGAGATCCAAATTCAAACACTATTTTTAAGCATCAGCAGTGTACACATTGAACAAAGCACAGGACACCACCGGAAGCAGCCGGGGAAGAACTGGGCAAAGCAGCTCATTCAGGGACAGAATCACAAGCTCTCCACCAGTTCGCAGCCAGCCTGGTCTCCAGAACACATCCAGAACAGCCAGGGCTGCTTAGCCAGATACTATCCCAGAGTGCCAAACCAAACCAAACACAGCATAAGACTTAGCAACACAAGAAATACGTACAACAGCTGTGCCAAAACCCGAGTGACATTTCCAGTGACTGGCGTATACACATCGCACAAAGGGATGCAAAATTTTAGGACAGTGTTATCTTGGGAGCCATTTTTTTTAAATTTTCTTGTGTTTTAAAATATAATTTCTGTAACAATAATCTACATGTATTTGCAATCATTTTCAAGTTAAAACAGCATTATCATAAGTGATGGTTATATATTTTTCAAAAAGACAGTAGTATAATTTAATTATCCTCTCCCGGGTGACCAAAATAGTCCCAGATCATGCCGTTTGAAAAGCTACAAACTTACTCAAATAAATTACAACAGATCATCATATCTCCCTACATTTCACAATTCTGAATTTTTCTTTATACCAACAGGCAACCCTAAGAAATATAAGGGATTATTCAAAATACGTTTCGAAATAGACTTTACATGTCTGGCATTCTCATGAATTCTAACTGCTCCCAATGTTTTATTTACATGTAACTCAGTAGTACTTACAGACCTACCCCAAAATTTCATTAAAAAAAAAAAGATGTCTACAAAATTGACTCAGCAGCTAAGAGCATTGGCTACTTTTGCAGAGGACTGGGGTTTGATTCCCAGCACCGACATGGTTAGCTAACAACCATCTGTAAATCCAGTTCCAGGGGATTAGATGCCATCTTCCAGCCTCCTCAGGTACCAGGCAGACAAGTGGTACTTGGGCATGCATAAAAACAAAACACCCATACACATAAAAGAAAAATTAAAAATAATTTAAAAAATCTTTAAATGATAGAGGCTTATTAAAAATAACTTTATAAACACAGAAGTAACACTGAACCTTGGTTTTGTTTGACTGTGTGTTTGGAACTGAGTCTTCCTTTGTTACCCGGGCTGGCCTCAAGCCCAAGGGAACACCCCTGCCTCAGCTTCTCAAGTGCTGGGCCTTGGGTTATGCACCACCAGCACACCACGTCCACCACAATGTTTCCTAATAAGCGCCTCTCAAGCTGCTTAACTGGTCCACAGAGTAAGTTTCTGTGTAAGGACGCCCTACAGAAGGAAAAGACATTCCAAGTTCGAAAGCATGAGGGAATGATGAGATCGTTTTCCTGATACTCTTGATAAGACAAAGAAGACGGTTCCATTATCTCTCGCTGCATCACAAGGTCACAAGAATCCACGGAACTCCCTCCTCTTCATGTGCATCAGCCCACACTGGCTGTGGTTCTCCCTCAGGCATCTCTTGCTCCATCCTACCTCACGACCAAACTGGCCAGGAGAAGACACGAAAACTGCGTTCCAGATGTGGCACATCATGCTCTGCATGAGTCCCTGTATCACCTCATGTGGAATAAAGTGACTGGGGGAAGAATAGAAACAGTCAGCACTAAGCCCCGAGGGTCATGCCAAGGGAGCCAGTTCACTGGCACTAGGGCTGGGGTTGGGTGGGTAGTGTGGAGGGAGGTCAGGGATTGGTCACCAAAAAATGCTTGGAAAAGTTTGCTGAGTTCATTCAAACACAAGCACTGGAAAATAAAACCAAGATACAAAGAACACGTACATTCAGGTCAAATATTTACTTGCGAATGCACAGAATGCAGATGGCAGGTGAAGAGAAGGTTTAACCAAGAAGCCACAGAAGTGAGAGAAACGCCAACCAAAAGCTCCTGATTAAAGACCGAATCCATTGCACAAAGCAAGAGATTAAAGAGAGGGAAAGATATGCACATAAAGGAACTATTTGAGCTAAAAGAAGATACTAAGCATAAAGAGTGATGCAAATGTGGAATCTGCCTTGCCAAAAATGAAGTCAGTGCAACAGAAGATAAATGTAAGAAGACTTGTAGCAATGCATGAGTATTAATGTGATGGGATCTGACATAATGAACGAGAAAAGAATTAAAGTTCAAGAAATGTGTGCTCCGGTTTTCCTGTTGCAGTGGAATGAAATTTTTAGACAATCCATTGTGTCCAGCACAATGACCCAGGGAGGACATGGAGTAGGCAGGCCTCACAAGGTTCCATGTCAAGGCTGGACAACAGCTACCTGGAGAATAGACAGAGTCATCAAAATGTGGTTCGTGGAAAGAAGATCATTCCAGAACCAAATTCTAGCAGAGATTCTTCAGGACATTTTTTAATTTAAAAAAAAAAAAACCTCAAAAGTTAGTGTCCTGTGATTTAACTGAAAAATAGCTCCAATTGCCTCAGGAGAGATTAATCAATTCATTGATGCATCTAACATGTCAATAAGAAGAAAACTGCCAAAGAGAAATTGTGTTATAAAAAAAATAAAATAAATCACTGGCAGCAAGCACAAGATTCATTTGAAATTAAAATAAAGGCAAACAGGATAATTATAAACTAGAACAACTATTCTAGAACATTCTGGTAAAAATATGTGCATGAGGGGGAAATAACCCAATTTCTTCCTTTCACAAAAATAAAACTCTATCCCAAATATGAAAGGTCAATAGTCCTTGTAACACAGAAAGAGTTCAAAGAAAATCATTTGTAGAAATTAGCCAATAGGGGTTGAGCAGATGGCTCAACGGACCAAGTGCTCACCTTACACTGGGGACTGGAATTAGGAGGCCCAGCAACCATGGGCAGTCATGGAGGCCGCCTGAAATCCCAGCATTTGGAGGCAGACAGTGGAAGGCAAGCTGTCCACACACATGCATGCATACATATTACACATTTTTAATGGATGCATATACACAATGTACACACACATAAATGTGTATAATCATAGGCATATATTACATATGTCACTATCAAACTCAATTATGAAGTCCAACTGCCTTTATGTTTCCTGAGATGTGATGTTTTAGATAAAGATTATAAGAGCTACCTTGTCCTAGTGAATTAATAATCAGACACTTACAGCCAAATCTTCCCTTAGAACAGTTGCAGAGGCTGAACGGCATTGTGTGGCATGGTGGGAAGGGGAGGGGAGATGTTTGGGTGCTTAATCATGTAAGGTTTGTGGTTTCCCCTGATAGCACTGCACTTGAGTGTAACAGTCAATAAAAATGCTTCTCCAAGGCTGCTCGGAGTTCAGTCCACAGAGGCTGTTCCTCCCTGCTCTTTCAAGGCTTTGCTAGGTCCTTAAGTGTCTTTCTTCAATCATTCCACGTAACTCATCCCAGATTACCAGCACTTGAGCTCGACGTTGATTTGTTACACCCGTGTCCAAAAAAGACACACATGGTATATATACTCACTCATATAGACATATAATATAGGATAAACCTACTAAAATCTGTACACCTAAAGAGTCCTCAAGAGGGATTGCTCTGGCTAAAATGCTCAATCCCCAGCCAGAACGACAAAGCAGATGGACATCAGAAGAAGAAAACAGGAAACAAGTTAGGAGCCTGCCACAGAGGGCCTCTGAAAGGCTCTGCCCTGCAGACTATCAAAGCAGATGCTGAGACTTATGGCCAACTGTTGGGCAGAGTGCATGGAATCTTCTGAAAGATGTGGGAAATAGTAAGATAGGGAGAGGACAGCAGCTCCACAAGGAGAGCAACAGAACCAAAAAATCTGACCATAGGGGTCTTTCCTGAGACTGATACTCCAACCAAGTACCATGCATGGAGAAAACCTAGAACCCCTGCACAGATGTAGCCCATGGCAGTTCAGTGTCCAAGTGGGTTCCATAGTAATGGGAACAGGGACTGCCTCTGACATGAACTGATTGGCCTGCTCTTTGATCACCTCACTCTGAGAGGGGAGCAGCCTTACCAGGCCACAGAGGAAGACAATGCAACCGTTCCTGATGAGAGCTGATAGACTAGGATCAGAAGGAAGGAGAGGAAGACCTCCCCTATCAGTGGACTTGGGGAGGGGCATGGGTGGAGAAGGGGGAGGGAAGTTGGGATTGGGAGGGGAAAAGGAGGGATTTGGGGGGGGGATACAAAGTGAATAAAGTGTAATTAATAAAAATTAGAATAAAAATAGCTGAAAAAAGTGTTCTCAAAAAACATTTCATTAACATCTAAACTTGTTTTAACTATCATGCTTTGAATATGGTGAAGGACAAGTGCTCCCCTTTTGAAGACAGTGGAGTGAACTTGCCACATGTGCCATCACCCAGCGTGTCCCAAGAAATCACATCTAGGCAACAGGGAAAGCCAATTAAGTGTTTGCTAAGGCAAGAGAATGCTGAAGCCCTAAGCCATTAGCCTTGATGATGTTCCCCACAATTATCACAGATCAACTGGACATGCAGGAGACAGTTTGAGGAAGACACCCACAGCCACAGGTCTTAGGAGGAAGGAGAGGTATAGGACACTTTCTAGGGGAGGAAACCCTAGATGCTGTGCCATAGCCCTTCCTCAGTGTAGGACCAGGACTTGTATAATTGGAGTACACGTGCCTGTGTTACAGACAGTAAAATGAGCCTAGATTTTTTTCTTCTTCTTTTATCTCACTACTCAAAACAGAAATGAATGTTAAAAAGCATTGACAGAAAGTAACTCCACACAGGAAATGCCTGTGTTTGTTATCAGAACACAGGAAGTACCAAGTAGTTTGTATCATGGCACTGGAAGAGTCTACTCGTTGATATAATGACACAGGAAGCATCTAATAGTTTGTGTCATAGCTGGGTCTCACATCCATTTTACTTCCCACAAGCAGCTGCCAACAGATAGAAACTAAGTCCAACTAGCACATGCAGAGACTGTGGCAGAACATAGAAACAGAACAGAACAGGGACAGGACCACCAGAAAGATGTAAGCAAAAACACACAGAAGACACAGGCAAACATTGTGTCACAAAGCTTTAAAACTTATAAAGCAATTGCAACAAGAGAGTAAAACAGATTAGGCCGTAGGAAGAGATTGTGAAAAGGAAAAGGTTATAAACATCAGAAGAAAAATCAGCAGACAAATAAACATTAGTAGAAAAAAAAAAGATCCAACAGCACCCCAGCGAAGGAACAACTGCTAAACACATCCTGAGAGAGAAGAAGTAATAAATAGACTCAAAGAAAGGAAGTATGTTTGAAAAAAATTCAATGTACCTAAGACAAATTAAATATACGTTACTTGTTTCCTTTACGGAGAGAAAGGGACAGAATATTTAACAGTCTGTTTTCAGAAATGAAACAAACTTAATCAGCAGATTGATTTGTAGAGGGACCCTGGTGGGAGCCCTGTGGTTGGGTTGGCAGAGAGAGTATCCCATCCTGGGCTGCACTGAACCCCACTTGGCAGACCTGTCTCTGATTCCAGCAATAGCAATGGGACTATGGCAGGGGCATCAGGAGCTCAAGATCAATCTTTGGCTGCAGAGCAAGTTCCAGACCAGCCTAAACTGCATGAGGGCCTGTAGTGAATGTTGAATTTCAAGTTAAAAAACAAAACAAAACAAAACAAAACAAAACAAAAAACAGGTAATGAAGGTATAACAAGTGAAGAAAGGTAGAAAAGAGAATTTGAAGAGAGACAGACAGAGAGACAGAGCGAGCCCCAGCCCATTCCTTTCCTTCCCTCCTCTGGATTTGGACATGACTGAATACTTTAAGATAAGAAACACTCTAGAATTTTCATTAAAACACTTGCTTTCAAAACTCCTAGAAACTGTTCGGTACTTAATATCTGCATTTCTCTCTTTGTTACAGAAAAATGAGAGCATTTCTGAATTTTAAAAATATTCATATTTGCCTAAAAGACGCCATTCTCTTAGACTACTATGTGTCTGGGTTCTTTTGGGCCAAAGGAATGGACTTCACTATTGACCAGTGTTCAAAATTTATGACCTTGCTGGACATGTTACTTCATAATCTTCAAAGTAAGTACAGTCTCTCCCTACCAGTGTAAGGGGAGAAAAGGTAGTCTGTGGAAATTAATGATCGGGAGCCAAGATGCTTGCTTCATTGTGATTTCTTCAGTAAGAACTGCGGGTTTGTTCCCTGGATACAGCAGCTCATTTCTGTTGAATGGCAAATCCTCAAAGAACTCTCGGTGAGACTAAGGTCCTCTTTGTTGATTCGCCAAGAATATTCTAATTAGTATCCCCTACACCAATCACACTCCAAATATCCGAGGAAACTCTGATATTTTTGCGAATTTCCGTATATCCGAAACTGATTTGAGATTCAAATATTATTTAATCTAGCTTTAAAGTGAAATACTATGAAGTAAGAGAAAGGAAAACGAGGGAGCTTTCTGCTTACTGTCCGAAATGAGTACATATTATTAGGGTAAAAGAACATGAGGAACTATGCCATTTTGTTTATAAAAGAACGTGTTTTTATTTGTATGCGTATAGGAAAGCACAAAGAATACAGAAAAAGAAATCAGAATTGTCTGTAAAGCCAGGCATAGACACACACACACACACACACACACACACACTTGAACCTGAGAGGGGAATTGAAAAGATGAACCTGACACAGAGCAAGAATGAGTCTTAAAAAAACAAAAACAAAAACAAACAAACAAACAACAACAACAAAAAAAACCCTCCAGGGACGGTGTGGAAACTAGGTGGGAACAGCTGGGGCTGGAAGAAGCCTTTTCAAGCCAGATCTTCACATAAAGCAAAACCTGAATATGCCAGTCATGCAAAAAATTGAACTTTCAAAGGACATTTGATGTGGCTGTCCTGAGCACTGCAACTTCTGGGCAGAGTATTCCTAGTCAGAAGAGAGAGCAGAAGAACATGAGGGTTTTCAAGAGCCTTGTAATCCAAATCTGAGCGAGTATTTATGTTTTACACCTTTCCGTATATCCCAGCGGCCTCCAGATGGCCTCTGGTTGAGCTTCGTATGATTGGTATCAGTTCGAACTTGCACTTTTGACCTCCCAGTAGGTCTCATCCAGCTAAGACAGGAGAGGATGAAATTAGAAATGCAAAATGAGGGGGGGGAAAAAGAAGTTCATTGTTACCTCTGGTCAGACAGCGATATTCTCACAAACCCTTTGATGTAATTAGACTGTAAACAAAGAGTAGGCCTCAGTAGGTTTACATAGCAGAGTGTTTTCAGTTAAACCAAGGGACCATGGGGTCCTGACCATGAAGTCATCACGACCCACTCCATCACACCTCCAGCCAGGGAGCATGGCCCAGGTTCCCCATTGTCAAGTGGCCGAGCCCACGTAAGACCTACTTTTAGACAGATGGCTTCCCGACCTGATCCTTTGTTGTAAACCTGTGTCGCATATCTATAAGCCATTCTGCAGAGAACCGACCTCAAATCAAAACAGATCATCTCAAAGATACAAAGTGCAGCTCAAAGACTTATCTTAAGAGCATGCTTTTGTAGGCTGTACACACCAAAGGCAGAAGTGTTTCTGGAAAAAAAAAATCACATCTATTCAACAGGTTCAGACTTTTCATTCTTTTCATTATTGTCAGCATTCCCTGAACATAGATGATGGCATAAAATTTATATGTTATCACTCATAGAGAGACGAGTAAGAATCAGAGACTTAGTTATTTCCTTAAGGTGACATGAGGTCAACTTCAGCAAACAAGAGTCTGGCCTTTTGATGCCACATCAGACATGGCAGGCAGGAGTCGGAAACCTTCAGTGAACAGCAAAGATAATAAACACAGTAGACTGTTAGAAAAGCGAACATGTGATAGATGAGAAATGATACATATTAGGAACGGCACATATGTAGTAGACCAGAAATGGGTACATGAAAGCAAAGGCACATATGTAAAGGGCTAGACACGGGTACACACTGCGCAGGGCACCTATGTAAAAGACTGGAAATGGGTACATGCTAGGAAGGGCACATATGTCAAAGGCCAGAAGGCGGCAGCACACGCTATGAACAGCACGTGCGGAATAAGCTTGAAGCCAGATCTCAGTAGAATAATAGATGAAAACAGTGGTACACCCTGGAAACAGCACATTCATAGAATAACACAAACCGGTGCATGCTAAAGTGTTGCAGGAATCAACTAGAAAGAGCACACACATAGACTAGCTTTTTGGGGTTTCCTGTGAACTCCCTATTTGCCTGTCCCAATAGAATGCTCATCTTAGATGGCACGAGTTGAAGATAAAATGATGAGACTGGTGACCTAGCTAGCAAGCATCCCTTTACCTGATCCTGCCTGATGTTTTCTTACTAGTTACAATCTAGAGTTTCCTTCCTTACCTCAGTTTCCCAGAATGCACTTGGTTTAGTCCCTCTCAGTCTTGTCATATCACTTGTGGGACTTCAGTCAAACAACTGAAAGGGTAACACACGTAGTTTTCAAAGAAATCATCTGCAGAGAGACCTTGGCTCCACAAAAATTCTGAAGAGTCAGCCACGGGTCAACACAAGCAACAGTCTTATAAATAGATGCATTCTGTGTTTGATAGCTATAGTTTCATCCAGAATTCAAATCAACAATCTAAATTCCCTTTTTCTCGGCATTTAAATTAATGACTTTGATTTTCTATTTTGTTATGGATTGCTTTCCTCCTACTCACCCTTCTTTCCTAAATTCCCTTCAGCTGTGGGGTGATTTTTAAGGTTTATTGTGAAAAGAGTGCGCTTTACCCAAAATGAGAAACAAAAGCCCTCGTGAGTCTTGTGATAATCACGACCTGTAGGAGGGCATGATTGCATAAGAATTACCCCTGCTAATTTCTGGGAACTAGCTTTGCCCAGAGTATATACCAGCACCAGGTACATTTACTGCAGTGCTCAGTGGGGTGCAATTACCTTACGTTTCTCTCTAATTGCTATAGATAGAAGAAAATTTGATTGAAATAAATTGTAAGCTAGTGTTTGCCTGTAATGTCTCTCTAACAGTTATATTAGTGAGTTTGCTATGTGCAGCGTGTTGAATCTGCATTCCAGAGGGGAGTGAGGAGAGAGAGGGGAGAGGTGCATGACCCCAGATGTGGCTGGGCCACCTAATCAGCACACAGTCTCAAGATTCATCTTTACTTCCATCCACATCCTCCAACATTCCATTCCAATACAGGATGTAGGATGTTCACTGATGGGTTCCTAAGAGATCTTCACCTCTAGACTGCAGCTTTCACAAATAATCTCCTCAGGCCCCTCAGCCAGGCCCTGCAGCTGACAGTCACCTATCCTGACCCACAGCCCGCACACACTTCTCCATCCACCTCTGTTTTGTGTGCATGCCTACCCACGAGTGTCAGGAAAGATTCTCTGGACACTCCAGCTACCTGCATCCAGTCTCCAAAGGGTGGGGGGGGGGTGGGAGGGGACAGGGCATTTCAGATTGTAGCCAGCATTCTAACACACACACACATACACACTCAACCAATCAAAAAGGATGGTAGACATTTATACTTTCTCCAAAGGCACCATGAATTAAGACTGATGTCATTAATATTTAAGTTTTGTTTTCAACTGGACAAGTGTGGGAAACAGCCTACAATGGAGCATTGATTGGTTGTGTGCACATGTGTTTTGTTGTTGTCTATTTGTAGTTTTCTGAGAATCTTCTAGAACCACTAGAACCACCAGCTGCTCATTGTGGGTCATGGTGAGGAAGTTGTCATTTCCATCTAGGTCTGATAGTCTCACCATGGCATGTTCAGAAAACAGGTTAGATAGCTTTGAAGTCTGGAATGGTGGTGATATTTTATACGAAAAGTCGCACTTTCACTATAAATATTTAAAGGGCTTGCGAGATAGCTCGGCAGGCAAAGGCACCTGCCACCAAGCCTGTTGACCCAAGCTCAGTCCATGGAAAACAACAGGTAGAAAAAAAAGAACTAATTCAATGAAATTTTACTCTACCCTATACATGATTCGTGTGATGCGTACAGAGACGCAAAATAAATAAAACATAACAATAAGTACACAAAATTTGAAAACATTCATATATTTGACTCTACCAAAAATTTTCAGGCCACCTTTTCACATGATACCACCCAGCTAAGAAACATTAGCCTTCCCCGCCGAGCTCAGCACTGGTGTTCACAATGGCCAAACCCATGATCTGGGATCTCTTCGCCACCTATAACGGCCATCTTCTCTCTAATTTTTATATACCCTTCTGTTTTTCCTTTCTACTTTAAAGTGCTATTTAGATAGATATGTGTAGTTTTGCTTTTTTATGTGAAAATAACCTGTCCAGACAACCAGGCGAATATACGATCATAATGATGACTAATCCAACTGCTGCTAATCCATCCAAAATGTAATTACTAATGTGTTGTAAAGAAACAAGAGATTTGCCTTGTTTCACAAATGCTAAACGGGGTAAATTTGGGCACATTCAGGGCACCAAGGACTATTGTTCCCCCACAACAGCTATCAGGATAACGGAAAGGCTCTCCTGGCTTTGATTTCAGCACTCCACATGTCCTTAGAAGACAGCATCAAGTGGCTGGGCGAAGTGATGGCAGAAATCGGACCAAACCATTCACAGAAGAATGAGGAGCTGCACATCTTTGACGTCAGAGAATCGAAGGCCATCATCGACTACTTAAAAATCAGGTAGGACATGTGTTCACCCCATTTCTCTTTCTATTGCATGCCTTCTAGAAAAGACCCATTGAAGACACCTTAGTAAGTGCAGGTGAAATTTGTGCACTTGCAGTGGGGGACAGGGCTCAGTGAGTGAAGGTGCTTGCTGCCAAGGCCCTAGGACCTGATTTCCATCCCGGAGAACCACGAAGTAGAGGGAGAGAATCAACCAGCCCCTCCAAGCTGATCGTTGACACATGGCAGAGACATAGCTGCATCCACACACCTACAGGAACACAAAAGTATTGTTAAAAAAAATAGAGAGCACTCAACTCTACCATCTAACAAATGGAAACGGGAACTTGAGCATTTGTTTCACTCTCCATTCCTAAAGTTGATTCACGAATGACACCGTAGTTTCATCTGGCCTGTAATCACTGCTGGGGATTGACTTTCTTCCCTGAGTCTATAACTAGCAGCATTTTATTAATAGAATTGAATATAGTTATCATGGGGCCATATTTTAAGTAGCTGGTTTATCCAAGGAGACACATTTACATTTTAAAGAGTAACATTCATTTCCACTTAAAAGTTGGTTTTACATAGTTTGTTTTTGCAATGAAAGAGTTGCACATCCCTATGGCAGAGGCCTGTAATCCCAGGCAGGGAAGGCTAAGGCACTATGGCATGAGTTCAAGGCCAGCCTAAGGAAATTAGTGGGCCCTCATGTCACAAGCATTTGCAATGAGGGTTAGGAATGTAGATCATTGGTAGGCTGTTTCTCTCTGCCAAGCATGAGGCTGTAGGCTCAATCCCGGTATGAGGAAAAAAAGAGATGCACTATCTCATCAAATTTATTAAATAACCTAAGATATTTTGAACTAAAGGCCAGTTTAACTCATTATTAAAACTTAATTCCTCAGCTGGGGTAGATGATGGCTGTGTGTGTGTAAAACGCTTGCTGCAAAGTCTGAGGACCTAAGCTCCAATCCCTAAAAAGCCGGTGTGTCTATAAGACCAGGATAGGCACACAGGGAGCCAGGACGTGGTGGTGGGACAGTTCCTGGAAGCTCCTGGACTAACCACACACACACATACACATGCACGCACACCCCATGCACACACATGTGCATGCACGTGAGAATCCATGCCTTGAGGCCCTTTCTGCCCCTTAGTGTTTGCACATCCCTGAACAGAGTAAGTTAGCCATTTACCTTTGCACTGGCTTTCTTCTTCATCTACACATACCAGTGTGCTCTGCTGGGACACATTTTTTTTTCCTTACAGCCGAGCCCTAAGCCCGGGTTTATAATGCATAAGGGGCCTGACAGCTGACCACAGCATCAAAGCCATGCCATGGTGACCGTTCCCTGACAGTGAGGGACAATCTCCTTCCCCTGTTTCAACTCGTCCCTCCAGGAAATGTCCCTCACCGCACATCTTAACAGCTCCACATACCCAATCTTAGATCTCCTAATAAAAAGAATATTTAAAGAGATTAGTCCAATACAGAAAATCCAAATGTAATGCTGCTAAATCCCTACATTGTGATTACAGAGTAACTATGCATTTAAATACAGTTATTACACAAAAGATAAAATATCAGTTACCAGGATATCTGGAATCGATAAAGAAGCTGTATGAAGCAATGTGAGGTTTTTCCACAGCTGTTCAGAACCCCTCACGGGCTCACAAATAGAGATTTAGTAACAATAAAATTACACAAATATTCATTTCAATGATTATTAAGTTTTATAAATATGGCAATTACTAAGCTATCAAAAATGTGTGTGCTTCAGTTTAGCCTAATAGTCTGTTGATCTAACTACTAAAACCATACTAAACTTAAGGGAAGGGGTTTGTTTGTTTGTTGGTTGGTTGGTTGGTTGGTTGGTTGGTTGGTTGGTTGGTTGGTTTTGCTATGGTCCATGGCATGTGCATTACATGACTATTAGTGAACAAATTTCTGTTCTCCCCAGAGAACAAACACACAGAACAAATAATTCCGCCCAAGTGTAACTTAGTGAAATCATGAGTTTATTGGAATTAATTACAGGAGAATGGGTAACTCAAAGACAGCTGAATCACCCCCGCTCCCAGCATGGGTGACAGCTCATGAAAGCCACATCCTTCTGGCTCCCTGGACAGTGTCACAGGAAGCTTTATAAGTGACTCTCCCCAGCCACTGCCGATTACATCAAGAGCCTTGGTGTGGAGCATCTGAATCTTGTCATTTTTCTGGACTTCGGGAGCCCCTGGTTTCAGAATCTCCTCAGTCTCGGAAGATTTATTGTCATGCCTGAGTCTTATAAAGCTCTTCCTGTAGGAGGCAATGTTGCAGTTAGGAGGAAATAGTCAAACAGTAAGGTAAAACTTGTCAAAAAAATTTTACGTTTCAGTTGAGCTTAGAGCCCTTTCCTGATCTGCCTACCCTACCTGGGACACAACCAGCAGAGGCGATTCATATGAGGACTACTATGACCTGCATTGTCTTCCATCCAGATGAGGCCCATGAGGCCCCTCCCCCAAGCAACATTCAGCTAGAGCCCTCTCCCTTACTCCCTATCTGCCTGACCTACCTGACCCAACCCCCCAGAGCCACCAGAGCCAGCAGAGGGGCTCACCCAGCATAGCCCACACAGGCCTTTGGAAGCCTAGAAATATTCAAGTTCACCTGAGGCATGGCTACCAGAGCTAATACCAAAGCAAGCCAGATGGCTAAAGACCAGAATAAAAACATAATCAACAAGGTCCAGGGCAATAAAATACTACCAGAGCCCAGCTATCCTACCATAGCAAGCCCTGGAAATTCTAACACAAGTGAAGTACAAGAGAATGGACTTAAATCCAACTTTATAAAGATGACAGAGGCCTTTTAAGATGAAATGAATAAATCCCTAAACAGATACCAGAAAACACAAACAGGTGAAGGAAATGAACAAAACTGTTTAAGACCAGAAAATGGAAGTGGAAGCAATAAAGAAAAAAGGAAACTGAGGAAATCCTGGAGATGGAAAACTTAGGGAAGAAAATAGAAATTACAGAGGTAAGTATCACCAACAACAAAAAGATTGAGAAAAGAATCTCAAGCATAGAGGATACAATTGAAAAAATTCATACATCTGTCAAAAAAGAAAGGTTAAATCGAAAAAGTTCCTGACACAAAACATCCAAGAAATCAAGGAAACAATGAAAAGGTAAAACCTAAGAATAGTAGGAACAATAGAAAGAGAAGAGTCCCAGGCCCAGAAAGTGTCGTCAACAAACTCATAGAAGAAAATTTCCCCAACCTAAAAGAAGAGATGTCTATAAACATACACGAGGACAACAAATAGATTAGGCCAGAAAAGACAATCCTCCCGCCATCTAATAATCAAAACACTAATGTACAGAACAAAGAAAGAATATTAAAGCTGCAAGGGAAAAAGGTCAAGTAACATACAAAGGCAGACCTATCAGAATCATACCTGACTTCTCAACAGAGACTATAAAAGCCAGAAAGGTCTGGACAGATGCCATGCAGACCGTAAGAGACCACAGATGTCAACCCAGACTACTATTCCCAGCAGAACTTTCAATCACCATAGATGGAGAAAACAAGATATTCCATGATATTCCATGACAAAAACAAATTTAAGCAACATCTACCCACAATTCCAGCCCTACAGAAAAATACTAGGAAAAAAACTCCAATCCAAAGAGGTTAACCACATCCAAGATAACACAGGAAATAAATAATTCCACACCAGACAAAAAAGGAAGCACACACACAAAAACACCACCAACATGAAAATAGCAGGAATTAACAATCATTGGTCATTAATGTCTCTCAACATTAGTGGACTTAATTCCCCAATAAAAGACACAGGATAGCAGAATGGATGGGAAATCAGGATCCATAGCTCTGCTGTACATAAGAAACACACCTCAGCAACAAAGATAAATATTACCTCAGAGCTGGAGAAAGGTTTTCCAAGCAAATGGACCCAAGCAATGGAAGCAAGCTAGAGTAGCAATTCTAATATCTAATAAAATAGACTTTCAACCAAAATTAATCAAAAAACATGGGGGAAGGAAGGACATGTCATATTCATCAAAGGAAAAATCGACCAAGATAACATCTCGGTTCTGAACATATATGCCCCAAATGCAAGGGCGCTTATATTTGTAAAAAAAAATATTGAAGTTTAAATGACACATAAAACCCCACATATTAATAGTAAGAGATTTCAGCACCTCTCTCTCACCACTGGACAAATAATCACAACAGAAACTAAACAGAGAAATAATGAAACTAACAAACATAATGAATCAAATGGACTTAACAGATATCTATAGAACATTCCATCCAAACACAAAAGAATACACCTTCTCAGTACCTCACACAACCTTCTCTAAAATTGACCACATAGTTGGTCACAAAGCAAACATCAACAGATACAAGAAAATTAAAATAATACCGTGTATTTTATCAAACCTCCATGGATTAAAACTGGACTTCCAACAACAGCAGAAACAGCAGAGAGCTTACAAACTCATGGAAACTGAACAACTCTCAATGACCATTGGGTTGAGGAGGAAATAAAGAAATTAAAGCTTTCTAGAATTCAATGAAAATGAAGGCACAACATTTCTCAACTTATGGGATGCAGTGAAAACAGTGCTAAGAGGACATTATGAAATTTGCAGGAAAATGGACAAAACTAGGACAGATCATCGTGAGTGAGGTATCTCACACCCAGGAGACACATGGTATGTACTCACTCATAAGTGGATATTAGCCATAAAATACAGGATAACCAATCTATAATCCACAGACCCAAAGAAGCCACGCACCAAGGAGAGCCTAAGGGAGGATACTTGAATGCCACTAAGAGGAGAAATAATGGGTGCCTAAAGTGAATGAAGAGAGGGAACTGGGTGAGAGAGGGTATAGGGAGGGAAACAAGGATGGGAATCAGACTTGAGAAGAGTAGGGGCAGCAGTTGAGAAGGCAGGGAGAGAGATGGGGAATCAAGGGAGGAGGAAATCTCTAAGACAAGCTGGAGACCTAAGGCAGCGTAGTTTCCTGGGAGGATAGGGATGACTCTAGCTGAGACTTCTAGCTTCCGGGAACATAGAAGCTGAAGGAAACACCCCCTAGCCAGGTGGGACTTCCAATGGAAGGAAGGGACACCAACCCACCTACAAAACCTTCAACCCAAAATCCACCCTGCCTACAGGATGTGCATGGATAAAGATGGCACAGAGAAAGAGGGAATGGCCAACCAATAACTGGCCCAACCTGAGACCCACCCCATAGGAGAAGGCAACCCCTGACACTATCAATGATCCCCTGCTATGTTCACAGACAGGAGTCTGGCATGACTGTCTTCTGAGAGGCTCTACCCAGCAGCAGAATGAAACAGATGCTGAGACCCACAGCCAAACTTTAGGTGGATCTAGGGGAATCTTGAGCAGGGAACAAGAACCCCTCAAGAAGATCAGCAGTGTAAAATTAACCTAGGCCCGTAGGGGCTTACAGAGACTGAAGCATCAACCAAAGAGCATGTATGGTCTAGACCGAGGCTCATGACACTTATGAGCAGCTTGGTCCTCATGTGGGTCCCTAGCAACAAGGGGAGCATGGATTGTATCTGACATGGACTCAGCTGCCTGCTTTTAGATCACTTTCCCCTAGTTGGGCTGTCTTGCCTGGGCTCAACAGAAGAGAATGTACTAAGTCCTGATGCAATTTGATGGTCCAGGATGGGTTTGTAAGGGGTTGGGGAGGATAGGCACTCCCCTTTTCTGAGGAGAAGGGGCGGGGGAAAACAGGGAAGAGAGTGGGACTAGGAGGAGAGGAGGGAAGGGGCTGTGATCAAGATTAAAATAAATGAATACATTTATTTTAAAAATTACATTTCTTCATATACTCTCACTTTAGCCTAAATGATATATTTCTATATGTAGTCTGGAAATATTGCTACCAAAATTTCTTCTCCATGTGAGTATGGGTACTACTGCTATCTGCCTAGGCAGTCTAATTAACACACAGAGTTATCAGCTATCTGCCTATGCAACCTATAGATGTCTGTAGACACATATGTATTACATGCAATTGTAACTGCAAATATTGTTTACCCAGCTTTTCACTGAGTGTTCTCTTCCCCTGAGAGCCACATATGTCTCTCTCACCGTAAGAAAACCAGCCCTATCCCTACTTTGTGCCCACAGTGCATGTCACTGAGCCAGCCAGCTAGAACATTTTTTTTTTGCCTTTATGCCATCTTGCTTCAAGGTCTAACCTCAGAGTTGGACGACATCATCTGGAACCTGAGTCAGACAGTAGTCCAATAGGAGAAATCATAACTGCATTCCCACAGCTGACTTATCACTCTGTGCTCAGGCAAGGCCCCTATCAGCTCCCTGGAGAAGCTGAAGGGAACAGAGATCAGGGAGAGAACTTGGCCTGTCCCTCAAGAAGCGACCCCTTAAATACCTTCCCCTGGGTCTCCTTAAATATCTTCCCCCGTTCCTAGTCCAGGCTCTGCCTTCTTACTGCATCTTTGACCATCATATCTAAGTCATGGCTCCTATTTTCATTGCTTAAGTTTCCTCTCGGCAGACACGGGACAACTCTATATGTAACAAAGACACAGGTGCTGAAAGATTATGTCATTTCAGAGTGGAAATATTTTACCCTATATTCTGTGTCCAGCACAAGGTGGCCAAGATGGGCAAAGTAGGATTTTCCCCAGTGCCTTTAGAGCGTCAGTTCTCAACCTATGGGTCAGGACCCCTGGGGCAAACCTTTGTCTCCAAAAATATTTACATTTCAATTCATAAAATAGCAAAATTACAGTTACGAAGTAGCAATGAACATAATTTCATGGTGGATCACCACAACATGAGGAACTGTACTAAAGGGTCACAGCCTTAGGAAGGTTGATTTAGAGAGGAGAAAGCTAGACCCCCAATATGGTATTTGATTTTTACACCCCAAAATCAATTACTGCCCACGTGAGGTTTTAGACCCTATAGCTCTCTCTGGGTCACTGATATCAAGAAGGGGGTATCTGAATTTATTTTGCTTCAGTGAATTATCAAGAGTTCACTGATCTTCCGGTGTTTTTCTAGTTAACCCATCAAAGCAATGTCAAAGGCTAAGTTAGCCTTGTGAGTGCTGATGAGTAAATCAAGTATTCAAGGTGTGCAGAGAAGAACAGACACTTGACTGCTCCCACACAGCCAGCACTCTTTAACGGGTTGTGCTTTTTAAAATTTTTTATTAATTACACTTTATTCACTTTGTATCCCCCCTGTAGCGCCCTCCCTCCTCACCTCCCAAACCCTCCCTTCCTTCCCCTTTCTCTGCCCATGCCCCTCCCAAAGTCCACTGATAGAGGAGGACTTCTTTTCCTTCCTTCTGATCCTAGCCTATCAGGTCTTATCAGGAGTGACTGCATTATCTTCCTCTGTGGCCTGGTAAGGCTGCTCCTCCCTCAGGGTGAGGTGATCAAAGAGCAGGCCAATCAGTTCATGTCAGAGGCAGTCCCTGTTCCCATTACTATGGAACCCACTTGGACATTGAACTGCCATGGGCTACATCTGTGCAGGGGTTCTAGGTTTTCTCCATGCATGGTACTTGGTTGGAGTTATCAGTCTCAGGAAAGACCCCTGTGCTCAGATTTTTTGGTTCTGTTGCTCTCCTTGTGGAGCTCCTGTCCTCTCCAGATCTTACTATTTCCCACTTCTTTCATAAGACTCCCTGCACTCTGCCCAACGGCAGATATATAATATAGGATAAACCTACTAAAATCTGTACACCTAAAGGAACTAATCAAGAGGGGGGACTCTGGCTAAAATGCTCAATCCCCATCTAGAAAGGCAAAGAGGATGGACATCGGAAGAAGGAAAAAACAGGGAACAAGATAGGAGCCTGCCACAGAGGGCCTCTGAAAGGCTCTGCCCTGCAGACTATCAAAGCAGATGCTGAGACTTATGGATTGTGCTCTTAGGGAGACCCACTGCTAATGTAACTCAGAGAGACCCAGCCGCCTGAGGATTTCTTCATTGATTTCAAATGAATTGAAACTTTGATCCATTACAGCATCCAGAAAAAGCAATCATTACACATGCTCTGTGGCTACATTTTTGCAAATGTTAATTTCTCAGTTATATTAAAATCAATTTTCTTAAATAGCAGAAGGCACCAGAGTGAAAGAGAAGCCACTAAGACACTTTTTTGTTGTTGTTGTTCTTGGGTGTTTTGCTGTATTATGAGCCTATTAATTTTCCCGACCAGCAGGGAGAGAATTAGAAAAATTCAAATATTATCACAAACAGGATATTAGACGCCAGCCCTCTTCAGTAACATTTTTAACTCTCAATGACACATCGCCAAGCTTTTAACTTACCAGAAATTTTTTTTTTTTGCAAGTGCTTGTGACTTCGAGCCCCTCATGGCCCATAGTCACTGACCGCCTAGTTTTCAGGTGAGAAGAAAGCAAATGATCCGCCTTAATGTATGCTAGCCTTTGACATGTGGCCACATATCCATGGGGAAGTCAGACTTCTTACAAAACAAATTTCGGACCTTGTCATGCCATTTTTCTGATGTTTATAGAGACTGATTTAACCTTGAAACATTTTGTCAGTGTGAGATGTTACAGACGTAGAAACAGCTCCATCCATACCAGGACTAAGTCCGGTCCAGAGCTAAACACAGCTAATTCTGTGAAGTTGGCTGCTGCCTCCCTGGAGGGCGCTGTGTTTCAAACTTGGAAATACACTCTAGATCAGTGGTTCTCAAGGATCCTAACGCTGCAACCCTTCCCCATGGTGTGGTGACCCCCAAATGTAAAATTATTTTGTTATTACTGTAACTTTGCTGCTGTTATGAATCATAATGTAAATATCTGATATGCAGGGTATCTGATTCGTGATCCCCAAAAGGGTCGCCACCCACAGATTGAGAATGACTGTTCTAGCTGCTTCTGTACCCTAGACACACACGCCCGCTCCCCCACTCCGTGTCACACATGGATCTGCTGACACTGTTGGTGTCTCAGAAAGCAACCCTTGCATCTCCCAGCATTCCCAGGCAGCTTACTTTGGGATGAAGGAGATGGATTACTATACCTCTGTGGACTATTTCTAGCTTGGCCAAAGCCCCCTTCCTTTGAGTCACAGCTTCAGATAGTTGCTCTTCTCTCCTGCTGTTGAGGTCTGCTGGTGGCAAGTCTGGGTTTTTTATTGTTTGTTTGTTTGTTTCAGCTTATTCCAGCACTACAGACTCTACGAGTTTATGTTCTACTCCACCAGGGAAGAAATTGTCATTGGAACTGAGGTAAGAAATGTGGGGCAGAACCCACACCAATGCGCGGTCTAGAAGAAGGGGCCCTGACGTCTGTTGTGGGAAGGCCTATGATTTCTCAACATTAAATTAAGTATTATTGTTCATTATCGTTATTACGAAATAATACGATATGTGTAGATTTCTAGCATGTGGCATATATGAGTATTTAGAAAAACAGCATTTCGTATCAGCTGGGATAACTGTCTGTATGCTAGATTTCCATCTTATACAAAATTCTAAAATGAGTTCAACTCACTAAAGGTCTCTTTATTAGTGGCAGACACATGCATTATCAGAATACTATAATTCACCCTGCCGTAATGTTTTCACCACTAAAAAAACAGGACAAGATATGTTTTAACTTAAACGTTTGAGATCACAACTATCAGCTCAAAAACATTATGAATCTGGGGCTGGAGAGATGGCTCAGCAGTTAAGAGAATATTGCTTCTGCAGTGAACATTAATTCAGATCCACAGTACCCGCAGCAGGGGCTGACCAGTCTCTGTAACTTCAGCTCCAGGGGACTCTGATGCCCTCTTCTGGTCTCCACAGGCACATGCACTCATCCCACATACACATAATTTAAAACAATAAATTTAGCTTTTTTTTTTAAAGTATGACTAGGGGTAAGCCTCACATTTGGTGATGCTTTCTACCTAAGTATCTATTTTTAAGGAGGTTAAGAGACCTAGAAAAGAAAACACGGGTTTTTGGTGAACACTTGGAACAGGAAAACAAAGTGAGAGGAGAAGAGAGTATACATAACCCACAGAGCTGTATGCCACATGCAAAAGGATCACCTTTGAGGAAATCAGTCCTGAATTCAAGTTTAAGATTATCTGGAGTGTTTAAATCAACAATATGTCATGCTAAACAACTCTAACCCAAAACAGCACTCCACCCCAGATGATGGCAACAATTTCCCCACAACCAGTACCAACCGTACATTAAAGGCCCCAATCACAGAAAAATTAATAACAACAGACTACAGGATAACTTATCCTAAAGAAATAACTATTAACAATCAAATAATTATCCTAAAGAAAATGATGGTCTCCAAAAACTACAGGATATTGGATTTTGGCAGAAATGTGTCATTGTGACAGGATCACTCTTTGGCCTAGATCTCACTGATTAGACAGGGCTGAGTAGCCAGCAACCCTGGAGCTCTGCATGTCTGCTGCCCCTGTCGGAAGTATGTATCCCAGTGCCCAGCTCTTTATGTGCTTCTGAGGATCGAAGTCAGGTCCTCAGGCTTGGGCAGCAAGACTTTATTCACTAAGCTACTTGTCTCCTTCGTCCCCCAAAAGGTTCATTCTTGAAAAAAAATGTTGTCTGTGGTATTCTAGATCAGCAATTATTTGCTTAGGACAATTTAAAGTCACTTAATTGTCTTCTGGCTCTCATAGTTCCTGCAGAGAAGTCAACTGTCCATCAACCTCCTGTTGCATCTCTGAAAGGAAGGTCATTCCCTGTCTATTATTGGTTTCTCCACCCTCTCCTGGGCTAAGGTTCACTAGGCTTGGGTATGGATCTACTTGGGCTGGGGAATTTGTTTTCGCTAGTTCTAAAATTATGTGTCTAAGAAAAAGCAACAGATAAACATGAGCACTTTGCTAATGAAAGAGAGGAGAGACAATGGAATCAAAAGACTCGGTTTAAAGTACAGAACGATTAAAACGTGAGAAACATGTGGAAGAAAATATTCCTGTCTTTAATGTGGAATGAGACACCCGAATTTCTAAATTGTTTGGTTTTTGGGGGGGAGGGGAGAGCAGGGGAGTCTCACTGTGTAGCTCAAGCTAGCCCTGAACTTGAGATTTCCCAGCCTCAGATTTCTCACTGTTGTGGTCCACACTGCGATTTAATTTTTTTTTTTGAGAAAGATATTTGTGGGGAAGGGAAATTTATTTAAATTTAAATTTATTGAAGTAGGGTCTCTTTCACTCTGTAGTCCAGGCTGGCTTCAAATACATCACAGTTCTCCTGTCTCATTCTCCGAAATGTGACTACAGGCAAGAGCTGCCATGCCAGGCTTTCTGACTGTTTGGTGAAATAAATCAGTCTCTTTAAGTCACTTGGAGAAAAACACTTAGAAAATTATTAATGACAATTAAAATACTTCATAGATTGTTTACATAATAAAAAATGTTAAAAGAAAGCCAAACAAGAGGAATATGGGTAAGGAAAATGCAGAGGGTATAGCAACTAAATTTTGCCAAGTTGGGGTTTGCAGAGATGGCCCAGTGGTTAAGAGTTCATACTTCTCTTGCAGAGGAGCAAAGTTCAGGTCCCAGCACCCATTTCAGTGGCTCACAACCATTTCCAACTCTGGCTGCAGTATGTGATGCCCTGTCCCAGATTCCTTGGGCATGTATTCATGTGCACATACAGACACACGTATACAAATAATCAAAAACTAAAATATTTTAAATGCCACATCAGGGGCTGGGGAGACGGCTCAGTTGTTAAGAGGGCTTACTGCTCTTGCAGAGGACATGGGTTCAATCTCCTGCTCCCACACGGAGGCTCACAACCATCAGTGACCCCAGTTCACGTCTCCAGCCACCCTTCCTGGCCTCCACAAGCAGCAGGCATGTGCGTGGAATACAAACACATGTGCCACCAAAACACCCAAATGCATAAGATAAAAATTTTATTTTTAAATTGCCAAATCAAAACGGGAAAAGGTTAAATCAAATCCCATAGAAAGCTATGACATCATCAGAAGGAATATGGTAGACTGTTAGGTACAGGTACGTGAGTGACCTTAAAGGAACACTGAGTGTTGGAGCGAAGAACAATATGGACAGTGGCCCAGGACTTATTTTAAGGGCAGGTAAACAGGAAGATGGGTAGAGATGTGCATGATAGTAAAAGGGCAGAAAGGCATCACGGAGGACATAGCTGTGGTCTGCCTCCAGGCAGCAGGGTGTAAGCTGGGGAGCGGAAAGGCGCACTTTGCCCTGTCTGTTCCAGATTGATGCTGGTACTCACCAATGTGAATGGCTTTGTGTACCACTTGTAAGAGAGGCAAATAAATCCCAGCTGATTTCTGAGAAGGCGCATTTTGTAAATTAAGGGCAGGCGTCTGTTTACTCCCCATCACCATGTTGACAGATAGACAGTCGGTCAGAGAGACATTACCTGGAGTTTCACAAGAGGAAAGCTAAACGGAAAAATAATTGGTGCCTTCTCAGCCCATAAATTTAAATGTTTTACAACCGCTCTGCCGTATTTAACTTTTAACTACGAACTGGGTCTAGCTGAAGAGTCGCTTATAGAGCGAAAAGCTGACATTCTACTGTAACATCCTAAATTTTTCCCCCACGAAAATAAAATTGGCTTCATGAATCATGAGCTGTGTATCACGTCTTAAAATATAGTATTCAGTTTAAGTTCAGCAATGCGATAACAAAACAGATCTTGAATTATGGGCACACGCAAAGGTTATCAGGCATGGGCGTGTGCCCACGTGTGCACGCATACGTGAGTGTGCTCAAACACACATAATTCATATGCACGTGTGCATTTGGAGGATGAAAAAAAAACTTGTAAGATTTGCTCTGTTTCACGAATCCTCCCAGCTTCTGAACTGTGACAGGAAGGGCAATTCAGTGGGCTCCTTACTCTGTGGGAGATGCTCTGCCATCCGGGTGCTTCCCCAGGTCCCTGCTGTAGCGGCATCAAAACTGTATACACTGTAACACGCACAGTTACCGTGCAGGTGTCGCACGTCCCATGTAGCCATTGGCAGAAACCCTGCTTTGGTAAGCAGCGCTGTGCCCTGATATGACTATAATGTATGTGATAGATGTATGGAGATATTTAAAGAGAATCATAAACACACCAAAGTGCCTGCCTCGCCCGAAGTTATACTTTGGTAGACTCTCAAATCCCCAAATAATACCACTTAAGGTCAGCAAATACAGGAACTCAGAGCACTTCTAACCCAGCAGATGTCAATGGGATATAATTCCATGTTCTGAGCACATACTCTTAAGCAAAAACAAAATAAGGGAAACATTTTTTTTCTTTCTTATTTCAGAAGTTATGCAGATTACGGGTGTTAATGACATTGCAGTTTGAGGAGGAAAAATAAAAAGATAGGAACACAAATTTTCTTTTATTCATAAAAGTATAAAGTTGGATAAACAAAAGAGCCAACTTAGGTAATATTCTGTATCCACTGTCTTAAGGAAAAGAGCAATGTAAACAGCATTCAAGTCTGGACAGATTTGGAAAAGTAAGAGACAGTTGAAGGGTATCTTTTCCCCCTTGAGTTTACCCTTACAATGTACCTATGGAAATCACAGTATCTTGTAACTCCAACTCCAAGATATCCAACGCCCCCTTCTGGCCACTTCCAGCGTCTACATTCACATGCACATACCCACACACAGACACATAAATATATACACAGTTAAAAATAAAAATAAATCTTTAAAAAATGCTATCTAAACTTACACAAATTATTTTTTTTATTTTGAAAGAGGTTTCTGCCTTGAATTAGGCCATTAGCAAGCTTCTGGGAGGGAATATCAGACAGCATGTAATTTGTCGTTTGACCCAGTGGAATTGGGTATACAGAGAAAAATCCATCAGAAATTGTAGTGTTGAAATAACTTTATCTGCTCTCCCTGGCATGTGTGACAAAGTGACTGGAGAATCTATCACTTAAAGAGAGTGGTCGATGTTCCAGCCTACAATTCATCAAACTTCACTCTCGCCCTTTTCCCTCTAAGCTCTGAAAAATAATCATCCTCCATTAAATACCAATCTTTTCAGAGAAATTTGGGCGAATTTGTCTCTAGCCAAACAATTGATAAATGGCAGGTGCATAATTTAAAGATGGTTTCCATAGCAGCTCACCTGGCACCTCAGCTCTTGAGCCCATCACTCAAGTATTTCTGCCCTCCTGGACCTCTGTAGCATCTGTCTCCACACATCTATGGCCTGGTATTTGAATGAATAAAGCTGGGCTTTTGGTAATTACATTTTTCCACTCTCTTCTGCCTGGATGTGTAAGACCTCAGTTGCTGTCCAGTACTTCTTTGCCAATCCAAATTGATTACTTATTCACTGTGCAGTTTTAGAAATGTTTTTACTGAAGGAAGGCAGAAAAAGAGAGAGGAAGGGAAGAAAGACACAGAGGGAATTTTTACCAATGCTGTTTCTTTCTTCAGCATTGATTCCATTGGTGGAAATCATAATCCTCGTGTGCTGCCTTAGGAGCCAACTTCTAAAACTATAGCTCATCACTGCAGAGTTTATTATAGACCACTAAGAGGCCAGAGCACCAGCCATTATTACTTTTCTTGATTTGCCCCACATAGGCCTATTTACATTCAACCATTACTCAAAATTTTACCAAATTTAAGTGATAAGAAATCATAGAAGCAGTATTTCATTGTCAGATTTGAAAACACCACAAATGCAAAATATGATTTTGTGTGTCCAGTGAAAAACCTACGTCAGTCTTTAAATTATAAATGATCACCCACTAAGTCCTTTACCAAGGGCTCACAAGCTGCTCTTAAAAGAAAATGTTTAATTATGAAAACTTTCTTTGGTATGGAACACTCCAGTGGGTTGCATGTTTTTCCTCCCGGCCCCAAGCTCCCAGAATAATGATGATTCATGATACTCAAAATATATTTACAAATACCTAGGCCGTATAGCTACGTTCTTCTCTGGCTAGGTCATAACTTAAAATAACCCACTTATGTTAATGCACATTGTTCCATGTGAATGGTTACCTCTGCTCAGGTCCCAAGAGTCTTTCACCCTCACATCTCCCCAGATACCTCATACCTGGCTCTATTTTGGAATCCTTCCTACCGGCCCAATGCCCTACCTTCTATTCTAGCCTTTCTAGCCTTTCTAGCCTATTCTAGCTTTTAGGCCACATGTTTTTTTAATTGACGGGCAGTGCATCCACACAAACTACAAGATATTCTCTCTACAGAACACCTTGTGAAATGGCAAACTACAGCTCATTATAAGTCAACATTTAGATACCAGATGTCTTTGCCTGCGTCAGAATTTTAACTTATATCTAGGGGTAGGAGGTTACTCTAGACAAATATAAAATTCAAACTTCTAAATAAAAACCTGTGATATAAATAAGTA
Organism: Pachyuromys duprasi; assembly: GCA_028658305.1. Lineage (NCBI taxonomy): Eukaryota > Metazoa > Chordata > Mammalia > Rodentia > Muridae > Pachyuromys > Pachyuromys duprasi. The sequence continues at coordinate 42,687,616 of CM053756.1, read as the reverse complement.
AGTGACAGAGGGGGAATAATACTATGTGCCCTGTAATTCCAAGATGCAAATTAATACAAAAGACTTGTGCTGAAGGAAATATCAGCAGCATGTTTATGGGGTTGCAGTGATGACCCTGCACTTAAGAGCCTACACTGTTCTAGCAGGGGACCTGCATTTGGTTCACAACATCCATCAAGCAGCTCACCTACCTGTAATTCCAGCTCCAAGATATCTGATGCTTTCTGATCGCCAAAGGTGCCTGCAAGCACGTGCACAAATTCTAAGACAGACACAGGAACATACATATAATTTTTGAATTTTTAAGAATTTCTATCTACACAAGAAGATACATAAATGGCCAATAAACTCATTCAAAGATTTTTGCCATTCTCAGTTCTCAAGTGAATTCGAATTAAAAGCCCTGTGTGATGGGTGTGGTGCTTGGATCATGCAGGATTTTCACAATATAAAGGTCAGCCTGATACGTAGTGAGTTCCATGTGAGTTCATGGTGACTCAGGGCTGTAGAGAGAACCTATCTCAAATCTGCGGCCCCAGAAAAGAAAGAAAAGCCAATCAAAACCCCTACATTCTGAAAAGCTTAAACTGCAGCTTCCTGTCTTGTGGGAATGTGGTAAGAAACACTTCCACAGTGGACTGGCAATTTTGAAACATGGTTGCCTTTCATGCTGATCTATACTTTCCCAAGTTTATCACAAGTAGACGACAGGCAGAAATATGAGTGTGCACATTCGCCTGCAATATTGAAAAACAAAAGGGAAATAATTTGGGGCACACCTCGGGGGTTAGGGGACACCTATGTATGGGTAGGTGCAGCTGTGTGCAGGTGCCGCTGGAGGCCGGGAAAGGATGCTGGATGCCCTGGGTCTGGGATTACAGGCAGTCACAAGCAATAAGAAAGCAACCTTGGATCCTCTGGAAGCACACCAACGGTTCTGAAATACCAAGCCCTCTCTCCAGTACCAAGACTTAAAAAAATAAAATAAAATGAAGAAAGGACGGAAGGAAGGAAAACATTTTTATTTATTTTATTTTGTGTGTATATGGGCAAGGGTATGTGCTACTGGGTGCCTGTAGAGGTCAGAGGACAAACTGCAGAACCAGTGGGTCCCACGGATGGGTCCCCAAGCTTGGCAGCAGGAATCTCATGTTTTAGATAATCGGAGCAGGGTCTTATGTACCCTAAGCTAGCCTGGAACTTACTCTTTCTGTGGATGGCCTTGAACTCCTCTTCTTCCTGCCTCCACATCCTAAATGGCACCACCAAACAACCCTGTGGTGATAAAGAAGTATTCATAGAGTGAGGTCATTCTGATGGAATATGGAACATTATTCACATCATGGGAGTCATCCATTAAGACAACCAGTGAAACCTGCCTATTGGGATTGCAGTTCCTGGTTCATCTCACACCTCTGTGTATCACTGTAGTTTCCTTTTTGTGGGGCAAGACTTTCTCCTCTCCGAGAATCTGCTCAGCAAAGAATTCAGCTTTCTGTCAATTCTTTCCTTGGGAACTCTGACTTGACACAAATCTTGTTCACTCTTGCCTTGTAACACAGACAGACCACTCCCTCGGCCTCACTGTTTTCCCATCTCCTCCGCATCGCACTCTTGCTCTTTGGACACTCCTTACACTGGTTTAAGTCACTAAGATCTGCCAAAGCCTTTCCTGATTAGAAAGACCTGGCCCCACCAAAGGGCTCAGCAAAGCTGTTAAAGTCCCTGTCAGCCTTGAGGTCCCCGCTAGATCAGCTTTTGCCTCAAGCCCTCTATAAACATAGTTCTCTCTGGCCCAGCGACCTGCAGTTCTCACGCAGCATCCCTCATTCCTTTCTCTTAGGATATTAGTTCTCTCTAGGGCATCTATGCTTCCTTTATGGTCCTCCAGACCTTTGTATTTGTGAGAACCTCAGATGGAGATAGCTAAGTGTCCCTAATGGCTCTGATAAGTACCTGACTTCACTCACACTTAATAGGCTGCACAGCATTTGCCTTAAAAGAGGGAGGGAAGGACTGCATGAGTCAGTTTTTCTATACCCACAGCAGTCAGGCTGATCCCATCTGTACCCATGTCCCAATGCCCTCACAAGCCAGGCTGTAACAGGTTGCCTCATTGCTTGCTTAAAATGTCTCCCCTAATTTCAGAAGCTGGAGAGCTGAGCATTTCCTGATTGCCCTGGTTTCTTGTACCAGACCATTGTTCAGGACCCCGTATTTATGTTGGATTGCAATTGTTTTTTTTTTTCTCTTTTCTTTTCCTATTAAAGGTCAGGCCCTCAGGGTATTGTTTACTGCTTTTACAGTGCTCTTCTCAGTCTCTAAATCTTCCCACGGGTTCCAAGTTCATGGATCCCAGGCAGGGTTTCTGAGCAGAGCTCAAACTTCTACTGTCTACTTTCCGGCTCGCATGCCTTAAAAAAGCTGAAAGCTAACACCCGGGTCTCATCCTCCCCTTTAATTTATTTGTCAAATCACAAGCTACCACAGAGGACACTAACTGAATTTCCCTTTCTTGTTCTGATTACTCCTTTTACACAAACAAGTTCCTGCTTTACACAAACAAAACCTGTTGAGACGCCATCTTGGCTGCAGGTGCTTTTCTAACCAGAGGCAACGAAGTCCAGACAACCTTCACCACCTCTTGCTAACAATCCCGACCCTTGTGCGTCAACCTCCAAGACCGTGAAATTTTCCTCTAAAGCTTTAACAGTTTTTGAGGCATTTCTGTATTCATGCGGTGGACCCCACTCATCAATCATGTGTGCCCATCCATACCACACAGATGAAGGCTGCCATGCTGGGGATCCTCCCAAAGACACTTCTCATCCTGATGGCTCAGCCTCAGGTGCCTGCCTCACTACCCGTAGCAAGAACTGTGCAACTCTGTCATAACACAAAGGCACACTAACACACACTACACAGGAAAAAATAACTCTGAATTTCCTCCACTGATACCCTGCCCCAAGGCTTCTCAGCCTCAGATGAATGCTTTGCTGCCCCTAGCTTGGGACCATATACTCACTCCTCTCCAATCAATTACATTGTATGACAAAACTATTTGTGTGGAGATGCAACATACACGTCTTCTCACCACAGGTAGGAAGCCCAAAACAGACCAAAGTACAGATGTGATGAAAGTCCAACTTGGTGAACCAATGAGTTTTATTGGGATTACTTTTGTGGGTTTGGGTGAGGGTTTACTTACAGGAGCTGAAATGACACAAAGACAGCTAACTGCATCACCAAAGCCCACCCCATGAGGGTGACATCTCACAAACCTGTGAACCTGGAGCACACTGCACAGCCTACAGGCAACTCAACAGCTTGGGGGATGTCCTTTCTAAGAGACTCTGATATAAACCTCTTCCAGGGATCTCGGTTCTTTTCTGCTTCTTCAAGGCAGCTACTCTGGACTCAGAGTCTTCTTTGAAACCTGGCTTGTCTCTCTTCAGAGTGGACTCTGCTTTTACAGTATAGTCAGGCAGGGTGAGGCACAGTGAATCTGGTCAGTTTCAGGGACTTCCTGTAGCTATTTTGAGTTGTTTGCCTTCCTGCTTAAGGAGCTTTCCTGGCAAGATAGAATGTTCCAATATTAGAGGAAACTGTTACACAAAAGGCCTGGCGGACATATCAAATTGCTGATAGTAATCACTTTCTGTTGACAGGATCAGGTAAGTCTGGTTTCTGTTTAGCTCTTGTCTCTGTATGCTGAGATGGTTTTCAACCACCAGCTTGAGGCTGTTTGATTTTAATAGTACAGGCATCAATATCAAAGTTTTACTTCATCATCTTTATTTTCCCTATTCAGCATTATGTACTTCTTGCATTTTTTTTTACTTCAGAGGCATGCACAGTATGAAAGCTCCTGTGTTCTTTTGATGTGCTGCATTTCATGATTATGTGATTAGGCAGTGTGCTTTTCCCCAAAGCCAAAACTTCTATTGCAGATGAAGATTTCATAATTATTTAAGCAGGAGAAGCATCTTACTATTTTCAAGTTATATAAATCACACAACACAAAGAATGTCCAGGGCAAGAAAAGCAAGATCTGGAAAGCAAGGCCTCTAGATACAGCAATTTGCTATTTAAAACATTATCTGGCCAATAGATGGCACAGTGTAGAGGAATGGGTTCAGTTTGGAAAAAGCCAACATGATTCTGTTCTGTGATCACATGCCCACAGAATCCACTAATAATCCCAAATTCTGTTTCCAGAAAAAGCAGCCTCTTCAGGGTTGTCTGAGGCGCCCAGGCATGCCCAGGGTAGGCTGCATCTGTTTGAGCAGCACATGTATTAAAAGGAACAGTTTCAAATGTGTAAGGGAAAAGAACCTGGATTTTCTCTGAGCTAGAAGCCTCCAAAGAATAGGAGGTTCCACTCCGCACAGTAAGTGCCTTTGATTTCTGAAGGACCAGTAACACAAAAAGGCATCAATCTGTCTGCAGAACTCCTAAGGACAGACCAAAACCACTGAATCCTTTTGGGATAAATAAATGCCATCTATCTCTTTTTAAATAACAAAATTATCCAAAACTGGAGGGGATAAGATGGAGAAGAGGAGCTCAGACCTACCCCTCTCTTAAGATACTGCCTCTTGGCACAGGGCCTGGCAGACAGAAGCCCTTGGCAGTTGATAATTGATCACCTATTGACCAGATCGGAAGCGTCACAATGTTATTCTTGCTGCAGTCTTTTGTAAAACTGTTCAAGGTCTTGGCTGGAAATTGAGTTGGTTGATTTATCTACAAGCATGGCATCATCTATCCTGGATTTTTCTAGACAGTTTAAGCTAATTTGTCCCCTTCTCCCCTATGAGTCAATCTCTAAGTGTTCTTCTCATCCCTGAAGTCCAGAATTGGCACTGAGCCGGTCCTAGTCAAGGTAGCACAGGTAATAGGATGGTCCTGGGGGTCAGCTGGGCTCTGGAACTGAGAAACAAAGAAAGATGGCTTTTTGCAGAGATAGTGCACAGCCCGCTCTAAATCGGGGCTCCATATTAACAAATGTAACCAGAGACAAGAGCTTAGGATGTGGGATGACACATTCTCATTAGCTGTTTTCTTTAGAAATTACTCAGCCATTCTCCTCCGCTAGGTTTCCAGGTGTTTACATTTGGTGACCATCACCCCTAAGGTTTGGTGGGTACTATATATGTGCCGGAGAACAGGCAAGAAAGCTTGCATTTCACAGAAAGTGCAAGTGAAGAACCAGTGTAGGCGGGAACAATAACCACATAGAAAAAGGCCGCCTGCCTTGTTGGGGTCCTTACTGTGAGCTCCAGCAGCTTTCTGTGCAGATCATGACTGTATCGGAACGAAGAGGGAGCAAATGGCAAAGTGAAACAGAAGCTGCTCAGGAGTAGAGCTAAGGCAAGGGCGGGGGAGACGGGTGGGTGCTGGAGTTCCGAACCTGGAGTCCCTCTCTCCTTTTGGTTGACACACTAACGACTGCAAGCAGGAGAGGCATGTTACATGTGGAGGGTAAGCGTTTCCATCCGCATTGGCAAGATGATGGCACAGAAGGCAGAAGCAGCCACGTGTCCTTGTTTCATGGTGTGTGTGCCTGAGACACACAAAAAAGAGTTTTTCTCTCTCTCTTTTCTCCTACATAAGTAGCCACCCCCTACATAAGTAGATTTTTTAGCTCTTATTAAGTATTGATAACTTAAAAAAATAATGAGGATTTTCAACCAAAGACATGGAGAATTTTGATGGAAAAATTTATCCATTCTGATGTTTTAAGGCTTGAAAAATAGAGTAGAATGGTCGACTCCTAAACAAAGCTCAAACTGTCATAAGTAAACATTCCACATTAATATTCAGTCTGGCAAGTCATGTGTCTTCTCTGTCTCCCTAACTTCTGTGACCCTCACTGAGGCCACACAATCCCTACAGGCCTGGCCATTGCTGTTATGTGACCAGGGTGTTGTCCCTTACAGCATGTGTATTACAGTGTGTATTCTGACCAGAGCTGGCTTTTGGCCTAGCTCTTGTACACACACACACACACACACACACAGAGAGAGAGAGAGAGAGACAGAGACAGAGACAGAGACAGAGACAGAGACAGAGACAGAGACAGAGACAGACAGAGACAGAGGTTCCTGGGAGCTTGGGGAAAGTAGTTGTTCATTACTCTATGTAGCTTTTACATTATTTTTTAAGTGGACATTAAAACCCAGGTCTCCCACAAGGGTCCAGACTTGACCCAAGTTTCCTCTGCTGGATTTAACAGTTCTTTTGCACTGCTGCCCTCAGGAGACACCTGCCTTGAAACAGTGCTGAACTGGGTGTCTGGCTTCTAGTGAGTACTGTGGGGTGGAAGGGACTTTCTCTTCCAAAATTAGTCCGTAAAGAAACTGCGATGACCTCTTGAGTGCCCTCTTTTTGCCCCACTCATTCCTTAACGCATACTAATTGTGAATGTTATAGATGTCATATGACGTTTGTCTGCAGAAATAATGCGTTTCATTATATTCGCCCTCGGGCCCCCTTATGCTGGTCCTCTTCAATATCTCAAAGAGTGGCCTTTTGTTTTCATGTCGTCTTTTAAACCCTAAGTTACATGTGGAAGAGAAAATACACAACATATTGTTTCTCCAAGCCTCTTGACGTGATGGTCTCCTGACCCAGGCTCTTTCCTAGAAAGTATATGATTCCATTGTTTGTAATGTCTGAACATTACAAACTCCAGTGTCTTCTTGTGTGACAAGTCTTTTCCTGGGAGGGATCCCACAGTACACACGTATTCACCACAGATAGGAAGGCCAGGGCAGACCAAAGTACGGATACCACCAAAGTCCAATTTAGTGAGCCAATGAGTTTTACTGGGATTACTTACCTGAGGGCTTACTTGCAGGAACAAATAATAATGATAATAGTAACTCAAGGACAGCTGGATCACGAAAGCCTATCCCAGCATGAGGGACAGCTCACAAGAGCTGGGAACCTGGGGCATAGTGACAGCCTATCGGCATCTCAGTGGGCTGAGGACCGTTATTTCCAGGTGGCTCAGTTGATCTAGACATTTTCCAGGCAAATGGGCTGATTTCTGCTTCTCCCAGACAGCTGGTCTGCTCTCAGATTCTTCTTTTCATCTTGGCTTGTCTGACTAAGAGTGATGCTCAACCATCTTCCTGGCTTACCCTGGAAAGGAGGAGCCTCATGAATCAGGTCAGCTTTAGGGACTTCCTGTAGCTGCTTTGCATTGTCTATTCTGTCTTAAGGAACTTCCTTGAGCGGAAACGTGTCAATCTTAGAGGAAGTTGCTACGCAATAGGTATGCCTGTGTCTTTCTTGCCTCTCTTGTGACTCCATGTCTCTAAACATCTATTTAAGGCGGTCAGGTTTAGGATGATTTGTCATGAAGCCCCAGCTAAGATATGCCTGCTGTCTTCAGAACGTGCATGAAACACTCCACACGCAAAATGCTCAGTCTCATCTCTGTATCCCTACCAGATTCCTGTCCAGCCTGCCTTGGATGGACACTCTTAAAACAACTGCTACAATTCTAGTTCAGTGCAACACCCTGCACATAATAGATGCTCTGCAAACATCTACACACAACTTGACCCCCAATTTCTCCTTGCTTATGTGAAGAGACTACCATCCCTTGATTGATTGATATCATCATGATTCACACTAACGTCCAGAGAGACACAACTTAAGTGTGGGAAGCGGATCCTCCTAGAAACAAGGCTCTGAGGGTCTGACCTGGCAGCCAGAGCAATTTCCTTCACATCTGAGCCCATCGGATACCAGACCAACTTGCGTACCCCCTTTGCTTCTGCCAAGGGAGCTTACATGCACCCCTGTTCCCACACAGGCAGAGCTGTAGTGCAGTGAAAGCTGAGTGGGGGCTTCAGCGAGAGAAGCAGTCCCCAGGCTGACCTATACCAGCATTTCCACATCTGGGTGCTGCACATGATCCTCTGCTATGCGGTTATCACATTTACTGAGCAAACATGCACGCCTACCATCCTTATGTGTGCCTTGAGGTTCAGTGTCTACAGTCATCAATTTCCTATACAGATCTTACTTTTACTGCGATTCTCTGACGTCAGCTTGTACGACAGCCCTGGTTGCTCACCATCAGAACACTAGCAAAAGAAACTGTTGTCCATTTGGTAAACCCATGAGAATGCAATTTGCAACCAAAGGAAAGAGTCAGACAAATAGAACAAGCTGGATCCAAAAGCTTTCTGGTCTAGGATCAGTGGACGGAGGGAATCCCCTTGAATCCAGTACTGATGGGCAGACATCACAGGATAAAGTGCAAGAACTGAGCAAAAAGCATCTACCATTTGCCTGGTGCTTCCAAATATGTTAACTCTCAATCCGTGCCCCCTGCCAAGCAACCATAGGAGGCAGGCACCACTCTAAATGCTCTGGAACCCAGGGAAGATGGCTACATGCTTAATCACTGTCCCAGAGGCCTTACGGAAGGGTGATGAAGTCATTCTGGAATGAATAATTGTGGCGCCCACTTGTAAGGTTGAGCCATAGGTGACATGTTAATGACCCTCGAAAGTTTCAACACTTAAAACACAGAATAAGCCCTAGTTTATCTTTATTACCTCCCAAACATACACTCCTTAAAAAATTAAGTATGGCATAAATAACATCGTAACAGAGTTATTTTAAATATTCATCACTTTTACAACCTTTTAAACTACTTTGTGCTTTCTACCCAAAAACCTTCTGATAGTCTTGCTCACACAGTAAATAATGCTAATCTACTACGTGTGCTTCCCTTAACACACAGTGTGTGAAAATGGACACACTACATGTGTTAAATTACAGCCAAAGCTGAGGAGAGAAAGGGGAATTCGGTTCATTAGCTCCTGGTAAATAATGAATGTATTTGAAATAATATGATCATTAAGTACAAATTAGCATAACTGCTAGAAATGCATTTTTTTCAAAAGTTGAGCTTTTTTTTTTAATAAGATAGATTCTTTGGCTAAAGTTCCTTATAGAAAATTCATTTAACAGCCCATAGCTGGGTATCTTCTGTTTATTCTTCTAGACTCCTCTCTACCCTCTCTTACCCTGCCCTGTTCCCCAATTCCATGGCAAGGGAACACTCATTAAATAGGCTTCCTCCTCCTCAGGCCTCTCTCTGGGTCACTGGAGACATCACACATCCTCAGGGGCAATTTTCCTACCATCTGCAGTCCCCTTACCTCATCTAGGAAGCAAGAGGAACGCTATCCCCTCCCAAACCTTGCATCATCACAGGGATAACCAAGATGGGCCTGACCGGGGAAAGCGACTAAGCTAACCCAGCAAGGTGCTCCTGCAGAACCTGTAACACAGAACCGCGACTGTAATATGACAGAGAGAACTGTCTGTTACACCCCGGTTCTGGCCCAGGCCAGCACACACCCGGCGCATCTCACCAGGTGAATTAAGTGAATGTGCTCCTGGGTTTGAGGAAGCTATGTTGGGAATGATCCCTTTAACTTTTTTTCCTTCCCTTCACCTGACTCCATCCCACCTCATCATGCACTGTCTTTGGAATCAGAGACACACTCCTTAACCTTTCTCTTAGGCACAGGCCTCAGTCCATATACACTGCTCTGACAAATAGGCCGCCCACTGGGAGGCTTAGAAACAACAGAAATACTTCCCACAGAGCGGAGGCTCGTAAGTCCAAGGTCAAAGATAGTCAACCTGGTGTCTCCAGAAGGCTCACTTTCTCCTCCATAGATGGCACCTCCTTCCTGTGTCTTCACTGAAAGGGGAGAGCCCCCTTCAGCTTCCATGAATAAAGCACTATTCCACCTGGGCAGGAGTTCTGCACTCAGGACTCATTCGCCTAGAAAGGCCTCATCCCAACCTTGCACACTTTAATTAGATTTCAATATCCATGTTTTAGGGGAACACACATTAAGACCATAGCAAACTTCTATCCTGGAAGGATTATTACAAGACATCAATTACATAGAGACTGAAATACATAAAAACAGAGTAATCCATTAATCTTGTTTCCCTTCCTCTCTTCCCTTTAGTATAAAGTTCAGATGCCGAATATGTTACGGGCTCTGAAATAAACATTCTATGATGTGCTGCTGGACGAAGCTCTTATTTTGAGAGCCCATACGCTAGTCATTCCTTTTATGAAACTCCTAACTATCAGATTACTGCCCATGGGGTTGCAAAATATTTCTATGCCTTTTATGGTTAAAATGCTCCAAGAATTTGGACTCAATCCCACTTGTGAACATTATTGCAATAAATCCAAAATGAACAGACAGGGAAAGTAGTTAGCATTCAGCAGTTAAAACTTTGAAGAGGCAAGTTACACAGTTAAGTCTGTGCCCCATGTTCCTGCAAATCGTAAGAGACGCTTTAAAGCATTTACCCCAAAGAGGTTCACCTCATCATCTCTAATGGGAGACATCAACTCATGTCACCCAAGGATTATTCTTAAAAAATGCATACATTGTCTGACTTTACTTGGAATAAACAGAAAGCTCAAATTAGATTATTGCTTAGACTTGGAGCCATTAAAATCAAAATGAGGCCAGACATTTGGAATTAAGTCCATTTAAGAGAGTCACCTTGCATTAAATCATGACTACAACATTTGCATTGTTCTTGAGCTTTATGCCGCAGCCATAAAAACTCAGTAAAAAGAAAAAAAAATCATAATCCATGCACACAGTAGGTGCACTGTACTTCTATGCAAATTCCAAAAACCAGACTTAACCTGCAAAGGCATCTATTATATATCCAACAGTCAACGCAAACATCCACTGAACCACTAAAGACAAACTCCCTAAGATTTCAAAGGTCATTAAAATCACTAACTCCCTACCTTCTCTCCAATTAAAACCAACAAAAAGTACACATCTCAAGCGCACTTCCGT